>VWZN01003299.1:173008-283459 GCA_013396955.1 Regulus satrapa
TTTTTTTTGGGTTTTTTTGTTTTTTTTTTTTTTTTCCCTGGGGATTAATTTAGGATTCAGTATTCTGCCACAAGGCTTTGGACAAATGGCCTATTAGATTTTTGCTTTCTGCCTTTGATGAAAACTTAGGGTGGCTGTTTCCTAAAAAATCACATAAAATCTCTGCCCTTGTTGCTTTATTTCACAAGTGTTTTCACCAACTCTTGGCTTGTGCTCTCCTTCCCTCCCAGTCACAGCCTTGGCTCCCCACTCATGCAAGGTGTTGCTGTTCTAAGCAGCAAACAAAGCTGTGTGTCAGCACCCAAAGGGGGAAGACTCTTGTACTTGTAGGAGGTGCTGGGGGTCCGGAGAGACAGAAGCCTTGGAGATGGGAAGGATCCAGGAATCCCTTGGAGGGATTTGGCCCTGGGCTTTCACAGCCCGTGGCAGGAGGCTCCCCCTGCTCCCAGGGGACCTCTCTTCCCATGCTGTGGAAATTTGCCCACCTCCCTACTCCTCTTCCTTCCATCTATAAGCTTTCCCACTCCCTGGGATTTCATTCTCTTGTGAAGCCTCGTCCTTCACAGGTGGGGAGCAGACCATGCGGGCAGTGACAAGGGGCACGGGAGAAGGCAAGGCCAGTGTCTGGACACCGCCATACAGCATTCGCTGTGCTCCCTGCCCTATCCCGTGCCCTGCTGGATTCCATCCTCCTGTTGCACCTCTGTCCTGCTGTCCCAGCTGTCTGTGCACTCTGCCCTGGGGCAGCTGCTTTTGCTCCTGAAGAGGGACACTTCTCTCTCACATGCAAAGCAGAGATACTGGTGCTGGACTGGGAACAGGTGAGGAATGGCTGGGGCACATCCCTGTCTGTGCCTTGCTGTGCCAGCCCAGCACCACACTCCTAGCTAAGGTGTTGTGATAAATATTCAGAGTGATTTGGGTGCAGACAGGGGGACAGGGACCACATCTGCACCCCAAGCTGTCCTTGTGTTACCCTGTGGAGATGGAGAGATATGGAGCTGTGCCTCATTTCTTTCCTGGGGCCATGGGTCTGACCAGGTCACTGAGTTAGTTTCCCCATCAGTGGAGGGAGAGAGAATGTAGGAAGGGACAGGGAATCTTCCTCCTGTGCTATGCTTGGGAAGCAGCAGGGGTTGCTTGGCCATGGTGCTCTGTCACAGCTGTGCTGGCATGTCCCTGGCTATGGCGTGTCCCCAGTGCTGGCATGTTTCTGCCTCTGGCTGTCACCACTGCCCTGAGGTCCCCCGAGCACACAGTGCTGTGCTCTGATAAAGAGTTAAGGCAGTCTTGGAGGCGGTTCTGTGAGAACATTTCTCAGAGGGCAGTGCACTTTTATTCAAAATAATTTTCCATTCCATTTATATCTATATCATAGGAGGTGGCTGCGGGGTCTGAATTTTCCATCACCCCAGACCTTACTTCCCTGCCTGGGTCTGACCCCTGCTCAGTATCCCCAAGAATAACAGGAAAAAGTTCAATGGGAGCAAAAGGGCTGCAGGGCTGAGCTCCCACTGCTGTGGGCATCCAATTAGGATCCCTTTGTTAATAGAAGACATTATATATATTGAACATATACATTTATATGCATATATTATACACACATTATATAGGACAGAATATACATGTTTATATGTGGGAAAGCCCTGGGAACAAATGTACTTGGAAAGGGATTTCCAAGCAAATAGGGCAGGATTTGAGCTCCGAGCATGGGCTGCAGTCTGGTCTGGATTCTATCATCACCTGTTTTCATACCTTTATATTTGAATTTCAATAGCAAGGTAACAAAGGCAAAAAACAGAATTATCAAGGGCAAAAGAGAGAAAAGCTTTAAGTAGCAGATATGGACAGCAAAACTCATCACAGGTATGGATCAGAAATGTGCTTCTGAGTGACACTACTTGATAATGGAGATATTAGGGTTTGCTACTTGGACAATGGTGATACTATTCTTTCTGTTAAAACCATTTTGGGTTTTAAATAGAACTATTATTAAAATATTTTTATTATGCTCAGAGACATGTCCAACTTGGCCTGGAACACTTCCAGGGATGCAACTCTGGACACCAGAGTGTGGTATCTCCTCTTAATCCAGCCACTGCTTTCCCCGGACAGGGCACACCCTAACCCAAATAAATGCACTGAGGTTCTTCACCTGACAGACCAGGGACACAGTGGTTCCTCACAGGGGACCCAGGGATGTGCTCCTGTTGCCAGGGGCCATGGTTAATGGGTTTCCCCCCAAGATTGCACTGTCCAGCAGCACCAATTCCCTTATCACAGATAGAGGCAGAATGTGTGTGTCAAAAAACAAGTTTAAAAAAATGCCAGCTTAATGAGATAAGCTTCCATATAGCTCATCAGGAAAGGCAGCATCTCATGGAAAGGCTGACTGGTTTTGCTGCCTCATCACTCTCAGCTGATGGAGTTTTTAGCATGAATGGCTGTATCCAGTGTGCACCTCTGAAACCACAAGAGATGATTTCTGGTTCCCTGCAGGCCTGCAGTGTTAAGAAGTCTCAGTTACCTGTTTCTCCCATTTCTCTTCCACACAGCTGCCTCCTGCCTACTCCCAAAGAGCTCCAGGCACTGTAAGTAGTCAAGCTCATGTGAACAGCACTGGGTCCCTGGGACCAGCATGGGACAGAAAAGCCCTTTCCTCAACATCTATTCAGTCAGGCATGTGTCACCCATGGGATATTTTACAGCTCTGCTTTCCCAGCAGGAGTTACAGAGTTCACCTCTCTGAACTTGGACCCGTCACACTCAGCTTTTTGGCTGCACACCCTGTGAGCAGCCATGTCCCACTTCCTTGGCTCCATCAGGATTCTCTTCCCTTTGCTACCAGGAAGGAATTGCTCCAGCACTGTCTCTGCATGGAACTGCAGTTTCTTGCTTAATTAATGAAATATTTGACATAATTTTTAGCTACTGCACCTGCCTACTTCTCTATTAAGCACACACGTACTACAATGTCAGGGCTATGGATCCTCTCAGGAACCAAAGCTGCCAATCAGATACAGAACCCTCCCCACAGATGGTGCCCAAGGCTGTTTCACAGGTGCTGAAACAAAGACTAAGAGAAAAAAAACCCAAAAGGAATGAATATGGAAAAACTAATGGACAAAAGCAGGGGAGGGTAAAAAGTCAACAAATACCCAGATGTGATGGTCTACACCCCGCTGTGATGGGAGCTCTCCCCTCCATAGGAACACTCTTCTCCTAGGCCCAGCAGCTCCTGATAGCCCAGTATAGGCCATTTCTCTGCTTAAATCAGAAATAAAATACTGAAAAAATCTGTCATCTGCCATCCCTACAATTCCATCATGAAAACATGTGCTGGACTGTGGCTGAAAAGGACAAACCTGACCGAGTATGCATCTGTCCTGCGGTCAGCAGTGTCACCGTGGGGAGGGACACTGCCTAAGCTGGCACCTCACAAGCTACAAACTCCTGAATTTTGAGTGGAGTCTGCTACCAGGATGCCAGCATCTTCACAGCCTTCACAGCACATCTCCACATCCCCACAAACCTCGGAGAGCTGGGCAGCTTTGCTATGGAAACAGGAGCTGACGATCCAGCTGGGATGGCTGGATCCAAACTAGAGACCGAGTGACTCCCAAATGAGCTTTCTGAGGAGCTGGGCAAGTGATAATGAGTGCTGACAACATTTCAGTGTCAGCTCACATACAGATTCTCACTTATAGCCTCAAGGGACCCCCAAGGCAGAATTTAAGCTGAACCAGAAACTGCCAAACTTGTTAATTCTTCTCCTGGCTGCTAAATACATTTAAACTGATACTTGCAAAGCTGTCGAAGTCTTCCCTCACTCTATAACAAAATTTTTCCATGACAAAGGTTCTCTCAGCATGCTGGTCACTTCCAACAGACAGCCCCACAATTCAGATCATCACAGACTGATTTGGTTAGGAGGGAACTGAAAGATCCTCTCATTCCACTACCTGCCATGGGCAGGGACATCTCTCCCTAGATGAGGTGCAACTCATAGCACTCCACTGCTGCACAGGTGCCACCACAAATCATCCTGTACTTCCTGAAAAAGACTTTGGGGATGGCTGTGGGAGCATCCTTGCAGCTGGCTGCTTCTTAAGCCCGCTGATTCCGAGAGTTCTGACTTGGTTGCAGCCACTTGTGGACTGCACCTCACTGCTGAAGTGATGGGAAGTCAGAGGGAATGTTGCCATTTTTGGCAGAGTTTTATATTTCAGAATTTTCATTAAGTCCACAAGATTCATGAAGTGGAAACAAAAACCAAGTGTGTTGCTGAGTGCAGAGGGATTGAGGGACACAAGGACTCACAGCTTGTAGAGCTGAAGGTGCCTGTAACCATGAGTAACCTCAGCTCTGCTTTGGGTTTGAATCCATCCCCAGAGGACATGGTTTTCCCACTGTCAGGTGCCTGACTGGATGTCAGTCCAGGTGTGTGTGAAGGTGTTCCCTGAGCCACACTTGCTCCCAGTGGCAAGATCCTCACATCTGCAGCTCCAGGTGTAGTTCAGCACAGGAGCTGAACAATTCATAGGTAGTATTGTCACCCCTTATTCAAACTGCAATGGCAGAAGGCAGGGGGGAGCAGCCCAGTGCCACACCAGCTGCAGTGTTTTGCTTTCCTAACTCAAACCACCCTAAACTGTCTACTCTATCTTCTGGGGCAGGGAAGGGAGTCCTGGACATCTCCTTCCTCCTTCAAACAGGGGTTGTCAAGTTGGCAGAGAAATACTAAAAACTTCTCTAAACTTCCTAAATGTCAAGAAAATATTTATGGGGCCTACTTGTGCTGAGCTGAGCTGCCAGCCCCAAGGGCAGACCCGCACCCTCGCCTGGTGCGGCCTGGCATGTTCAGGGCAATCCATTTTATTAAACATTTGTGGTTTTCCTGCTGAAAAATCCAGTGGAAGATTAATGCCAAAAAGTGACTCCTCTGGGGCTGAAACTGTCAGACTGTCAGGGAGCCAGGACACAGGGAAGGATGGAGCTTGCCTGTCTATTCTTTCCCTAGTGTTTTACAGCCAGAGAGATCAGCCCCAGCCTATCCAGGACTGCAGCAGGGTTAGGGGGGATCTAGGCTAATGCTGACCGTGCTTTGGGGACACAAGAAAAGGCCTGGCTCTCACTTGTGAACATTTCACCAGCAAATAAATGAATATAAAAATATTTTCTCTTTTTTTTTTTGTTATTGTTGTTTGTTTGGTGGGTTTTTTGTTTGTTTGTTTTAATTTTTTTTATTTAAAATGGGATTACCATGGTGCCTAAATTTCTTCAGGCTGCAGTCACAGCTTTGCAATGCCTGCAGCTGTTGAAATCCTGTGCTAGGCATGGAAATGGGCTGGGCATAGAGCTCAGCTGCTGGGGGCTCCCAGCTGGGCTGGAGCCATGCCGTGGTGCAGGCAGGGCAGGCAGGCTGGCAGCAGGAGCGGTGCCATCCCAGGGCTGTTGGTGCCCTGTCCTGGCTGGACCCTGCGCTGGCCTGGCCTGCGTGTGCATGGCAGCGCCTCACCACAGCACCAGCCCTCAGTTATTTCCAGCTTCAACTATTACACATTAATGAAGGTTTACTAATGAGCTGTTTAAACAATAATTAGAGGCCAGCACTGAAGAGGGAGATAAGTCTTGTGGGTATCTTGCCCAGCAAGAAAGGACTTGATAAGAAAGAAGTGAATGATTTTCTTCTGGGATCAATTCCAATGAGCAATTATCCCCTTGATACCATGCTGTTTAATCAGGAGCAGGCTGAAAAAACACTTGACAGTGGCAGGCAATGAATGGACCATTTTCCCAGCATTTTCCAAGGGAAGGCTGGAGGCTTTATTCCAGTACCTGAGATAGGAGATGATCCAGATAGTGCTGAAAGCTCATTTGATTTACATAAAATAATCATCAATGTTTCTTTTTTAAAAGCTTCACATAGAGGGAAGAATCATCAGCTTTGTTTCCTGATGGGTTCCCATTGCAGCTGTTCAAGGGGTCTAGGTGTCACTTAATTTCAGGTTTTGGGCTCCAGTGACTGAAACACTGGCCAGGAGCTTGCTGTGTCCTGGCTATATTGGGCAGGATGATGGGGTTTGACTGCAACGGTTCTCCCTCGGCAATTACAGCAAACAGATGAGCTGAGCAGCGACAATGGTGCAGGACAAGATGACTCACAGTCTTGGCTGAAAACTGCCTGGTTATCCTCTGATGTTGTTGGAGAGTTAAGTAAGCTCGAGCATTTTAATAGGCTTATTTTCTCACCATTCTACTGCCTCAGGTGATCCTTTGTGTTGCAACACAAAATACAGTATCATGTGATTATAACAAAAAGTAAGGGCCGTGCTCAAACCATCATTTTCTTCTGTCACCCTCTGCCAGTGCCTGTATCTGGTAGGGACACTGGCACAGGGTGCACACAGCAAATTATGCAAAGGGGTTTGGCAAGGGGCAGAGCTAACCGCCAGCAGGGATTCTTTTAAGGCCGGAGCATTACTCATTGCCTCTAGCCAGGAGAGATAACTGTGCAGCAGAGCACAGGGACTGGGCCTGGTGCCCACAAGGGCATGAGGAGCACAGCCAGGACACCTCGAGAGTGCAGCCCTGGCAGTAGGAGGATGTGGTCCTTCAATAACTGGCAAAGGCAAAAGAAACCCTGCAAGCCTGTGCTCTGCCCAGGCACACTCTGGGGACAGATCCCACTTCTGAGAAGCCCTGAGTGTGGGGTGGAAGGGACTGTGTTACTCAGGTTGGGCTTTGCTCCCACATTGCCTTGTCCCCTGGTTCTGACAGGAACTGAGGTGGATTTTTTTTTCCACCAGGACAAGGTGTGGAAAACTATTTTCCAGGGGATTTAGAGCCTTCTAATTTGCATCACTCGTGGCACTTAGCACCTTCACTCCTGATGCTCTTGGCTCAGCTCCAGTCTCTCCTCCCCTATCAGGGAATAGCAGCAATAGCACCTGGCAGCCAGCCCCTCTCCACAGCCCCCCACTCCAAGGTCTCCTCCTCTATGACAGCATCTCCATTTCCCTGTTCTGCCTACAGATTTCCCTGTAGCTTCCATCTGTCTGTTTGGGACCAGAACTGGTCACTCTAATCACATAGGGATTCATCAGAGCAAAGACCCTTCCAGCCCAGGGACTGGGCTGTGAAGGACACTCACTGGGCACTGATGCAGGGTACAGCTTCATGGTACAGCAGAGCCAGCCTCAAAGCTCCCTGCTGTGAAGGAGGGACATTTCAGGAGCTCCACCTTCCCTGAACCTCTCCCTAGGGCTTGCTCACATCCTTGGACTGTTTCTGGCACAATCTCAGATCCCACAGGAGCCATTCCCCTTGCAAACATGGGAATATTCCCTCTATTTCTGGTGTTGCAGAGCACTGAAGTAGCTCCCTGGCTGGTCAAAGGAGGCTCAGCAGAGCACACCTGGAATAGCTGGAGTGGAGCAGCAGCGAGTTAAAGTGAGTCAGGTAATCCTATGAGATCACATCCTGAGAGATGGAAAGGACAACAGGGCACAGGAGAATGAATCCTTCCCAGCCTTCAAGAACCAACAAAGCATGTCAGGGGACACAGAGGACATGTCACAATATCCCACAGCAAAAGCAGGGTCTCTGCCTCACGTTTGGTTCCTGACAATCATCCCAGGAGAGGCTCTGGTTGCAGCCACACATCACCCAGGAACAGTAGCACTGTTTCTTCTCTCTCCCCTCTGCCCACTTGAGGGACTCCAGGGCTGATTTGCGCTTCAGAGCCTTTCGTGTTTCTGAATTTGCTGGATTCTGGGTGACTGTCATCTCCACACCTGAGTAGAAATCCAGCTGCACATGTCCCTGTGCATCATTCCTTGACTACCTCATTTCATTACATTTCTTATTTTCCTTTTCTGAAGGGACTTCCTTGTGTGCAATTTCCTCCAACTCCTTTGTTTTGATGATTTCCAATTACAGGTAGTCATCACATTTCATTGTATGTTTTGTGCCAAGACCATTAAAAATGTCAAACAACAAGGCCAACTTTTTGAGAAGCCCATCTAGCATAGTCCTCACAGCCCAGCATCTTCCTCTCCCAATGCATTTAGTATTCTCCTTTACTGCAGACTAGACAACTTAGATGTATCCTGTCTGCTTTGTCGAGAACTTCAGGTTTTTTATCTACTCTGGCATCATTTACTTTCAGAAAATCTGTATTTCATCTTATCCATTTTCCATGTTCTTAATTATTCTCTGTTTTAATCTTTATTCTGAAGCTTTGCATACTCACAAATTCAGAGTGACACCTACGTGCCAAGAACACCTTCCCCCTCCCAAATCCACAACCCTTGTTTGCTGTTCTCCAGCAAAACGACCAAACCCCTGAGCTTTGACAGATTTATTAAGAACCCCTCTTCCATGACGTCAGCTTTGTCTGAGCCCTTTCTCATTCCTGGAGGAAAAGATAACTGTTCCTACTTGTTTCTATGCTCAAAGCTCCTTGCCTGCTGATTCCTTGTTGGTTGTGGCACTTCCTATTCCTAGGTACTTGCCACCGTCCTCTCTCCCCTTTGGCCAGCATTCCTAGTGCCACTAAAAACATGGGGAAAGTTTTCATATTGGTTTTTTGGAACAATACATAAATTATCTTATGTCTCTGTGTCATCCTCAGCACATACCAGCCCACTTCTCCTTTCCTGCTTCCCCTTTCATTTATATGTCTGGACAGTTTCCAAGAGCTGTGCAACCCATTCTTTGCTATTTCCTCCAATAAGCTTGGCAAGGTTGGATTTTGCCATACTTTCAGACTTGCCTGCTTCACAAAAATTGCAAAAATTCCTTCTTAGAGTACTGTTTCTTTCTCTGTTGCCTATGGACTCCCAGACCTCCCTCAGTAGCATCTTCTGTTCCCAGCCACTGTCCCTGGAGCCTGTTCCATGTCCCTGCAGACGCTCCAGCCCTGCCTCACCGGTACTGGAAGCAGGCAGGGCTCACTGTCAGCAGGAGGGGGCTGCTGGTGACTCACAGCCTTCCTGGCTCTAAGACCATGACCATCCTTCTTTTGTGGAGCCAGGGGAGTGGGAGCCTTTGCAGGAGAGGTTTTAATCCCACCTCGGACCTGGCAGGTGGGCAGAGCTGTCCTGCCACAGGGAACGGTGAGCCTTAAAACCTGCTCAAAGTCCCCCAATCCCACATCTGGCTATCAGAGGAGCTGCTTGGGTGGGTGCTTGTGTCTACCCTGTGCTCCAGGGGCCAGGGCAGACTCCTGAAATCTCATAGAACTTGATAACCATCACTATTATTTTTAGTTCTTTCCTTTCAGCCTATCTCCAAAGCAGGCTGAGGCTGTGTGAGCTGTGCAGCATGGAGTGCCTGTAGTGCAAACCCACAAATATCCACAAAATTGGAGGAAAGAGGTAGGCGGGAGGAGGGAAACCCTAGGAACTTGCCCTGGGAAACAACTCTGTGCCAGATTTCCTTGCTGCAGGAAGAGTGCCCCGGTCACCACCAAAGGCTTTCCAAGCCTGCCAGAAGATCCTGCCCACACCCTAGCTCATGGATGCCCCAGGTCTCCCCAGGCAGGCAGCAAATCTCCCAGGAGCAGGACTCCAAAGCTGTACTTCTGCATAAAGTCACTCCTCTGGAGCACCTTTCCTGCACAGCTCTCCCCTCCAGCGGGAGGAGACACAGGAGCCTCATCTGGATGCATGCTCTAGCCACAGGCTCCTGGTGCACCAGGCTCAGAGTTTTGCTACCTGAGGAAGCTTTTACCAGAGAGGAGCAAATGAAAGTGCTTCAGAAGAGGACTAAAAACATTGCAGCTCTTGGAACAGCTCCAGCCTTGGCTGGGAAGTTGAGACATGCCTTGGAGAGGATGAGAGTCCCCTTGGAAGATAATCAGAGATTTTGAGTCTCTCCTACTTCCTCCTGTTTATAAAGTCAGGGAAACCAGAAAGTTGGTTCTCCCACCCCCCACAAAACAGCCTCTGCTCATGGCAGGACTGAGGAACACCTTAATGGGAGTCTCCAGATGGACCTCGGAAACAACTGTGGGGGAAGCAGGGTTGGGCTGCAGGGGAGTTTCCAAAGCCCTTCTGTGGCCAAGAGCAGGACAGTGAGGTGCAGTGCCAGAGTGATCTCTCTTACTAAGGGCTTGTCCCCACCTCAGGGCACACATCCCATGGGCATGCAGGATACTGGGGCAATGGAGCCCTTGAAGGATGAGGAAAGACCACTCTGACACCTTGTGCTCAGCCAGAGCTGCCCATGGTGTGCTCAGAAATGGCCCGTGGGTGGGCAACTGCCTGGTGCATTCCCCCCTCAGCCTTGCACTTGGCTCTGTCACAGCAGTGACCTGCCCATGTCTGCCACCTCTCTGAGCTCCCACAGCACTCTACAGGCACAGCCACACTGGCTGGAAGGGCCCATCCAGAGCAACAAATCCCATACCCATAAGCAACTCAACTGGCGGTGCATCCCAGCTGTTCTGCATGGCTGCACTACCATGCAAGTTCAAAAAATTACAGGATGTCTTGAGCTGGAAGGGACCCCCAGGAATCATGAGTCCAACCCCTGGCCCTGCACAGACCCCCCAACAACCATCCCTGGCAGCATTGTCCCAAGACTCCTGGAGCTCTGGCAGCCTCGGGGCCGTGCCCATTCCCTGGGGAGCCTGGGCAGTTCCAGCACCCTCTGGGGCAGAACCTTTCCCTGATATCCCCCTGACACAGCTCCAGCCATTCCCCCAGGTCTGAAGCTGCAGACCATTGTGAGGAACCCTCTCAGAAACCCCTTCTCATCTCTGAACAAGACAAGTGATCTCATCTCCTTCTTGTAATGCCTTGCCTGTGATCCTGCAACAGGCAAACTACACTGGAGAGATATTCCCCTGGGAGAGAATTTAACAGCCAGCTCCATGCATGCCTGGGGGATATCCCTCCCTCCCCATACATTTCCTTTCACTACATTAACTGAATAAGAAACCCCAAACATATCTTAAAATCTCAACCTCCTGCAACACCTGGCAAATGGAGTAAATCTAATGTAGAACTTCCACACCCAGCAGCAGAGAAATTAAACACCAGTGGGATGCATATTGCTTTGCCTGCTCCCTGCTTCATGACCAGAGCAATACCATTCTGTGCAAAATGCTGGAGATCCCAGTAAGAGCTCTTAGGTGTAGAAATCCAAGCAAAACCCCCAGAGCAGCTTAGCAACCTGGGATGCTTGCAGAGAGGCTGCTCCCTAGTGACACTTCCTTCTGGTTTGAACCTCACACTGTATCTTGTAGGCAGCAAAATCCCTCCATTCACAAAGTCCCAGGGCCTTTGGGCTTTGTCCATGTTGGACAGAAAAACAAGAATCAGATTCCTCAGGAGAAGTCAGACACAAGCTAAGGGAATAACTGGAGCCTGATGATGTATTATAGTCATGGTGTTGTTTATATAAAGCAGTAAAGATCACATACTGACTAAATAACTTGGTCTGAGGGCAGCCAAGAGACACACACAGCCTCCCTGGCACCTTACAGGGCCCAGAGCCATTGCTTTAACTTCATGGGCTTCAGTTTCCCTGTTTCTACTGACAACTATAGGAACCTGGTTATCTTCCAGAGGCATGGACAGACATCATTACCAGTGGCAAGAAAGTGGCTTGAGAGCCTCCAAGGACTTGAGCAACACCAGAGGTTAGTGCATGCAGCCTGAGCTGCACTAGCCAGCCAATCACTCTGCCAAGAGGGAAAGTTCAGTCCCTGCTGCCAGCACTTGGCAGACTGAGGGAGCACTGGCTGAGGCTGTTCAGCCCAGCTGTACTGCCTTGGACCTCCCCCAGCTCCCACAAACACAACTGTGAAAGGAGGGAGAGAGGTTTCAAGTGCAGCAGATTCCCCTGGCACTGTCGTGGGAAGCTTTCAGCTCTCTTCACTGCTCCTATCATGAGCTCTTTTTTAGCCAGGTGGCTCTTCCAGCACCAGTGCACAGAGACACAGATTCATGGCAAGGCAGGAACATGAGTGCACAGGCTGGAAAAGGCTTGGACACTAATTTTCCCATCAAAAGAAGCACAAGTCCCTTTTCCCTTTAGATGCAGATACACAGTCATATTGCTCCCCTAAATCCCTAAATTTCCCCATGCCTGTCCCATTCTCAAGCGGTGCTGTGCTCTCTGAGGGGTGAGTAAGGATTCAGACATGCAAATCCACAGGCAAGCATGTGCGTGTTGCAACATGGAGGAGGCTGCTCAGCCCAGGGACATGGCTCCTCCTGTGAATAGTGTCAGGGAACAGCCTCATGAAAAACCTAAGTCTCCAAGTATTTTATTTTGATCCACGAGCCTGGCAAGATCTGTGAACATCCATTTAGTTGGGACTACATGGGCCTCAGAAGTAGGAAGGGTAGGAAGCCAGAGACAGACTTGAGCTTGGGCTTGGGTTTGGGAGGACTTTCACTCTTTCTAAACAAACATAGAAGCTTTGATGTTCAAGGACAAAAAGCTTTTCTACTTATGGTTCTTGGTTTGTGTGTTTGAGCAAAGGTTTCTTGGACATCTGCCAGCCTGAGTGAAAAACTGGGGATCAGTAACAAGGTGAATGCATCCCACTCAACACAGATCAGAGCAGGGCAAGAGGTACCAGCTGTAAGATGGGATGGAGCAAGGCATCCAATTTTGGCTACAAAATTTTGAAGAATGCCCCACCCCTGCAAGTGTTCAAGGCCAGGTTGGATGGGGCTTGGAGGAACCTGGGATAGTGGAAATTGTCCCTGCTCATGGCAGGAGGTGGAATGAGATGAGCTTTAAAGTCCCTTCCAAAAGCAGACAAATCTGTAATTCTGTGATTCTTTGAATGATAACTGGAGAGACATTGCTCAGTTCAGCACCCAGAATATCACCTGTTTGGGACATGGATTCAAGACAGTCTTGTTTGCGTAAGTGCCAGTCTGTGCATGACACTGGTGGCTGTTGTTGGTGACCATTGGGACAGCCCCTTGAACCTGCAGTGCCCTGCAATAATTCTGCTAAGCAGAGCACCTTTGAATCCAGGCTGTCAGCACAGGCACACAAAAATGGGAACTGGCTGTTCATACATCCAGGGTTTGGATGAACAAGAAATGGGATGTAAGAAAAAGGAAAGCAGCACACCAGAGTCTCTTTCCAGGGAAAATCCAGAAAAGCCCATGGATGTAAAGAGCCAAGAAGAACTGAGACAGTGGGAACATGAAATCTGCCAACTGCCCTTCTGGCCTGAGATATGAAATCCAAAGGAGGTCCCAGTGGGAATGAGAGGCGAGCTCACTCCAGTGTAACAACGGCTGCTGCCTGTCTGCGTGGCTGCAGCAGCCACATTGCAAACCAATGAAGTCACAGCTCAGAGAGCCACAGAACAAGCCCCTGACATGGAAAATGCTGCCACTGGGATCCTGGTACCTTCCAGTTGAGTGCATTTTGTGATTATTGACCTTACAGAGGGAAGCCCAGGCTGAGGAAATAAGCTCCTTTATTCCATGTCTTCATAAGAAATGCTGGTTATTTCTGCTGAATTAGGCTGCTTTCCTTCCTGCCTAGAGTGGAGTGAAGCCCAGAGCCATGTCCAGAGTCCAAGCCTCAGCTATGGCTCCACGGAATGGATTATTTATTTCTGTAGCTGAACACTAGAGACATGACTGATACAGAGACATTTGGATGAGCCTCAAACCCTCTTTCTTTATTCTTATTTCCTCACTTTTTTTAGGTGTACAGGACAGCAGCAACAGGTGAATGGTTTCGTTATTTGGGAAACCCTCTTGGCACACACAGCAGGGTGGACTCAAGTGACCTCTCATTCCTTACTCTATGTTAGACATTTCTGTAGCTGTCTCATATCTGGAAGAAAAATCTGTTTTCCTTTCAGCCTTGGAGTTTGTACGTTTACATTGTCCCAAATCCAAGGAGAAGTGAGGAAAAGTTTGGAGAGGTGAGGGGATAGATAGTGATTCCACAGTAGCATGACCATACCATCATCTCTCCAGCTAAACCTTCCATCTCCACCCAGGCTGCTCAGCTGCTTCTGCTCACAAGAACCTCTGGGGACAAGGTCTTGTTTTCCCTGCCTGGTCACCTGCTGGAAAGCCACATCCTGTCTAATGACTCAGCTCTGAGTTGCTCAAAATTATGTTTCCCTATCTGATCCCACCAAAGTTTCATAGAAACACAGTTTAGTCTTGTTTGAGTCGGAAGGGATTGTAAACTCATCCTATTCCATGTTCTTCTGTAGGCAGAGACACCTTCTACTATCCCGGGTTCCTCCAAACCCTGTCCAACCTGGCCTTGGACATTTCCAGGGATGGTGCAGCCATGGATTCTCTGGGCAACCTGTGCCAGGACCTTACCTCCCTCCCAGGGAAGGATTTCTTCCTAATGTTTCTTTCAGTCATTCCAGGAAGCCCCAGGCCATGCTCAAACCAGACTCTGATTCAAAGGAGAAAGGTGAAAGTACAGATAATAGAATTTCAGCAATCGAGATCTCCAGCTATGCTGGGACTTCATGGCAGTGTCCATCATAGCAGCTGTCCCTGTCCCTGTTTCTATCCCTGTTGATGTGGCTGTTGCTGCTCCAATGGGGATCAGTACTTTTAGTTAATATTACTGGGATTTTCTGGAGTTGGGCACTCAAACCTCACAAAGCTCCAAACCACTTCAAGTTCCTGATCCAGGTGAGTTGCTGCAAATGCCCAACTGTTTTGGCAAATGCCAAAACTGCCCAACTGGGAAGTAGCACTGCAGCTGTGCTGTGCTGGGAGAAGGGGCTGGGCGGTGCTGCCGCAGGCCTGGCAGTGAGTGCTGTCCCTGGCAGGAAGCCGTTTGTCTGCAAGGCAAGGAAACAAGGAGGTTTGGAGACGGCAATCCCATGCAGCTTCTCACTGCTTTTCCCAGCTACTGATCCAAGAGCGCCTGTGTTTACTTCCAGCCTTCCTCTCTGCTCCGCTGCCAAGCAGCCTCACTGACCGGACACAAAGCGCTCCACCAGGAAACGCACTGGGCTGGATCAGATAAAAAGGCCATTGCACAGAGACACTCTGGTGGCATTAACCCTGCTCTACCTGGTCCCAGGACTGTGGCAACACAGCCAGCCCCACTCATCACTCTGTCTCTGCTCCCACGATAAAAGCTGTTGTCCCTGGGGCTGATTCCAGCTGCTGTCACACTCCTCAGTGTGACAGCAGCTGGAATCCTGCCCATGTGGCACTGAGATGCTTTCAGGGAGGCAGGGTGGACCTGCCACGTGTGCTGTGGCTCTGGGTTCAGACCTTTTTACTGGCTGCAATGCCTCTGTCACAGCAGGATGACGGGGGACATGGGAGATGGTTCTGTGCCAGTGCGAACTGCAGTGCAGCCAGGATCTTTTGTTACTGGTTTGAGAATGCTTTCAAGGAGCTAATGTGGTGGGACTGCCCCACGGGTTATGGTGGCTTACAAGAAACAGGCTGTGGATTGATGGGCTCTGGTTCAGCAGCTCCTCTGCCAAAAGCAGGGGCAGTGCTGCCTCCTTGGGCTCTGCGGGCATGGCGGCTGCAGGCACCCACTGCCAGGACTTTCCCCCAAAGGCATCACTCTCAGGAGTACCAGGAGAGGAAACAGGCTCAGAGCACCAGGACTGCCTCTGGCACTGCTTTCCCTCTCAACATGGCCATGTCCTGTCCTCATTTCCAGGCTCCAAAGCCATCACTCACCCAGGCCCATGTGCTCTCTGTGGCACAGGGGGCCACTGTCCACGAGGGCACCACCACCTGCAGAATCTTGGACTCCTCTTGGCTGGAGAGGGGAGGCAGGGAAGCAAACAACAATTCAAGAAAAAAATTGCATTTAACTGTCAGAAAATGTTTCTTCTGCAATTCTCTGCAGAAGACTGTAGGAACATAGGATCATTAAGATTGGAAAAGCCCCCAGAGATCGTAAGTCCAACCACTAACCCAGCACTGCCAAGACCCATGTGCCCAAGCACCACGTCCACATATTTTTTGAACATTTACAGGGATGTTGGATCCACCCCTGCTCTGGGCAGCCTGTTCCATTGCCTGACCATTTCTTCTGTGAAGAAACTTTTCCTAATAGCTGATCTAAACCTCCCCTGGTTCTGCTTGAGGGGTTTCCTCTAGTCCTATTGCTTGCTCCTTGGGAAAAGGCACCAGCTACATTCGGCTACAACCTCCTGTCAGGGAGTTGTAAGAGAGGCAGGTGAGAAATAACCCTGTGAGTAATAGAGCTTGGAAAGGAATGTCTGAGCAATCCCTTCTCCCCACCTAATTAATCATCTTTATTTAGTTATCCCAAATGTTCTGGAATAATATATACATACATACATACACACATATATATATATATATACACACACACATATACATATACATATACATATACATATACATATACATATACATATACATATACATATACATATACATATACATATATATATTTCCTTAACCCACAGATATCATGTCTCCTTTTTCCTGCTGAGGCATTCTTCTCCCTGGTCCCAGCATGGTGGTGATCAGAAGGTAAATGGAGGGGAGAGAACCTCTGCTCTTCCTCAGCTTTGTTCCCAAACCAAACTCCATCTATTGTGAGAAACTCCAATGTTTCCATTCTGCAAGAAAGCAAACCTGAATTCCCAGCAAAGAATTTGGTGGAGTCACAGCTGGCTGAGCAGGGAGTGACAAGCAGCCACCAGTAACTCGTTCCGGCCCTGTCTGCCCACAGATTGGCATTGTTCAGATGCAATTTGCCTTCCCTGTGTTTCAAGCAGCATAAGGGTACTTTCTAGTGTCCTCCCATCACAAAGGCTTCTATTGCTGTACTGACTGGCTGGGGCAGCAGTTCACCTCAGCCTGCTCTTAACTCCTACAAGGATCAACCACTGCATTAAGCCAATGCATCCGAAACACAAATCCTGCCTGGACTTGAGGACTGGGGAAGGAGAAGGGCCATTGCCAGAGTTTTGTTGCCAAAATCAAGGGCTGAGCTGCAGCCCCAGTCACTCCTCCTGTCTCCTTGGCTTAAAGCAAGCTGTACCCAGGCTCTGCAGATTCACCCCAGTGAATCCAGGGTGAATTCATCCCAGTGAGCAGCAGAATTACTCATGCAGCAGAACTTCTGCACACCAACACTTGTCTGGGAAGAAGTAGGAGGCTCCCTTTTCTTGAAGAATACTTGAAAAACAAAATCTATTTAACAGCTTTGCCATACTTTAGTCCGACTGCTAGTCCTGCCCTGCTAATCCCTCCCAGTGCTCCTGCACACCAGCCTGGGTCTGCCGGGAAGGGATCCTGTGTTTGACATCCGTGTTATTGTGTCTTGCTCAGTCTCATGCTCACTGGCCTGGGGCCAGCAGCAGAAGGACATAACCTTGAGCTGGGCTGGACCCTGCTGTTCCCAGCCACTGAAGTGGGAGAGGGGCTGGAACAGGAAAAACAAAGAGGCAGCTTTTCCCTTTCTTTGGGTGGTGATCCCCCAGCAGCACATACATTCCTGACTTGGTGCCAGGGTGGACAGTGGGCAGCCCCAGGGGAGCCAGTGCCGGCTCCTGAAGGTTCTGCTGCAGCTGGGAGGAAACTGCAGCTGCCTGTGAAGGGCGATATGAGGCTCTGACTCAGCTGGCCAGCACAGCACACGTGGACCCAGCCACGGACACGTCCTCACAAAAACAGCCCTGGAGTCCATAAGGAGCCGCATCGGGAACAGCTCAGCACCAGGTATACTCTGGAGTTGCAGCTTTGCATTTCTCCCAGTCCCCAACCTGCACTGAACCACACTCTGCTGAGGCTGCAGCTCCAGCTCCAGGGACCAAAGCGTCCAGCCCACACCTCACAGATGTGCATTTTCTCTCCAAGCTCCCTCCAAGCCCTCCTCCTTGCTGCCTCACCATGCCCCTCCCCATCACCCTCACAACTGGGGATGGTGAGGAGTTATGGGGACACAGAATCATGGAACCATCATGGAAAAAACATCTGAGATCATCAAATCCAACTGTTCCCCCAGCACTGCCAAACCCAGACTGCCATGTACACCCTGGATGGTGACTCCAACAGTGACTCTGAGCAGCCTGTTCCAGGGCTTGACAGCTATTTCCATAAAGGATCTTTTTCCTAAATACTGGTCAGGGGATTCTCTGGGAACAAATGTCAGGCCTCAAATGGGGCAGGAGTTCTTTGAGAATCAAAAAACACTATACCAAGAACATACATGATTTACAAAAACTGTAGCAAGGTCTTCTAGGGTTTAAAGTTTGTAACTGCTGATGGCTCTGCAGCAGCAAGTCCATCTTCTGCCATATTAACCATCTTGTTCTGTTTGATATTCTGTGTAATTCTTGGACAATGATTTTCAACTGAAGTAGGGTTGATTTAGATTACTTATTAGGAAGAAGTTTTTAGAGTGAAGGTGGTAAGGCCCTGGCACAGGCTGGACGAAGAAGCTGTGGTTCCTCCATCCCTGAAATTGTCCGAGGCCAGGTTGGATTGGGCTTGGAGTAATGTAGTCTAGTGCCTGTGGTAGCAGGGTTGGAACGAGATGTGCTTTAAAAGTCCTAACGCAAATCAGTCTGGGATTTAATGATTCTCAAGGCAGGAGGTACAACCTACTCCTGAGCAAGGTACAACATCCACCTGTCATGCTCCAGAGACAGATCTGCAAGACATTCCATCTGGAATCTACAAGAGGATTCCACCCATTTTTAACAGGATTGGCTTCACAGAGATGGTCCTGACTGGTTTCAGGTCAGGCATGCCCGGCTCTGCTGGCCAAGGTCACGGAAGCAGCAAACATCATCCATTCCTCACTTGGTACCATGACATGAGCCTGGGCAGGACAAGAACCGTGAGCAGGACAGGAACCCTGAACAGGGCAGGGACTCAGGGCAGGACAAGGACACTGGAAAGGTCAGGGACCCTGGGCAGAGCAAGGATCCTGGGCAAACTCTGTCTCCTGGCTCAGGGCTGGCCCTGGAAAATCTGCCTGCTCCACTTGGATCAGCTTGGCTCCACTCACCCATGGGCACAGAAGGGCTTTAGAATGGGGACCCAGGGTCCCAGCAGCAGCAATCAGGGAAGGAAGCACCAGGCCTGAGACACTTGCAGATGCGACAGGAAGGGATTACATATATCCTACTGCTCCAAACATGCATCCCCCTTAAACAAAGCTGTTCCTGCCTCTGTGTGCAGCCAGGGCTGGGAACAGGCTCCCAGCTGCTCTGGGAATGCTGTGGATCACTTTCCCACTGTCAGCACCTGCTTAGAGGTTAGTTCCTACGACCTTCAGGGTAATGCCATATCACAGTTTTACTGCCCTGAGAAAGAGATGGGGATGACAAAGCAGGGCGAAGCCGAGGAGCCCTGTCCCTCCCCCCGATCCCTCCAGCTCCAGCAGACGCGCGGCCTCTCTGGGCGCCTGGGCCTGTCCCGCGAGCCGAGTCCCCTGAGGGTGGCCTGCGTGCACTCTCTCCCATCAAACTGCAGACCAGGCAGGAATAATATGGACACATATTTTTAGCAGCAGCAAATTATTTCTCTTACAGAAGGAATATTTCCATGCTGGGCTTTTTCCCTTCCCTTATCACAGACTGTATATTTAGAGCGTGAGAACTCTACCTCACACAAACAGCCGCTGCCAAGCCCCGTGCACCACATCTGGCCTCCTCAGACCTGCCCCTTTTTGGGACCAAACCCCCCATCTTCACTTGACAAGTGGGAACTGCCAAAGAGAGCTGAGTTTGGGATGTTGTGTGAAAAGAAAGGGAAAAGGCACTCTGGAGAGTTATCAATCAGTTTGTTTGTGAAGTTGTGGCTGCAGAGCTGTAGGAAAACCAGGGCAAACTGAGCCCTGACACAGCCATCAGCAGCAGCTCGGTCTTCACTGCTTCCCCTCTGGCTGCAGGTGTATGAAGGATCCCGAGGGAAAGTTGGAACAGTTGGGGACATCCCCAGGGCCATCTGGCTGCTAAAACACACTGCACTTGCTAGCAGTGTCTCACCTAAAGAGTGGCTTTAGAGCCACTGCCCTGCACAGAGCCTGTGAATGAAAGGCCATGGGTGCTGAAAGCCCCTTCCTACCATGGAAGCATGTGCCAGGTTAAATGGAGTGGGGTGACAAACCACAGCACTCTCTGCTTTCCCATCCTTCTGGCATGCTGGTTAGCCCTGTCTCCCTGCCTGCTTCCCTTCTGCTTCCCTGCCTGGTTCCCTTCTGCTTCTCTGCCTGCTTCCCTGCCCACCTGGCCCTGCTGGGAGGTGCTCTCTGGCAAGGAAGGCAAAGCCAGCTGGCAGCCCTGGACTGCAGTTATGGAGGTTTCTCATTCCTAGAGAGGAGGCTGATTTCACAGCCTGACCGTGGCAAACATCTCTGCAATTTTTGGAGTTTGTCATGGATGAACCATTAGGCACCGCTAGATCCACACGCCCTGTTCTGAGAGGGAGTGTGGTAGAACAGCTCCTTGTGGTTGATGGACCTAACCCCTCTCCGTGGCCTCTCTAAGGCAGATTTAACGCATTTCAAACAAAAATGCATCAAATGCTGTATTTCCACACCGAACATGGGGATTTCATGGTCCGGGTGACTTTCATGACATCAAGATTGATATGGACTCTTAATCATAGGTAACAGTTGCTAGATGCCCCAGGATGAGGACTGGGCATCTTGGATGCCCGCCTGGATTTGCCCCTCACAGCCTGGCCTTGTTTATTTTCTTCATATCTCTGCATGGGCATCACTCTCCCAGTGAGAACAATATATCAAGTAATCAGGCTTCTTGCAAATCATGGCCCTGTGCCTTGTCACCTGCCGGGCACAACTCCAACAGGAGCATGGGAAAGGAAACAGATCTGTCTGCTCCAGCACTCATCCCTCGTGGGCAGGGGCTGCAGTGTGGAGGCAAAACCTGCATTGAGTGGCACATGCAGTGACCCAGGCATGTTTCAGACAAGGGGTGACACCCACCCAGTAAGGACATCACCTGCCGTCAGACACCCAGGGTCTTGTGACAACCTGGGCATCTGCAGTGCAACACAGGGTCTTAGAATCATAGAATTCTTAAGGTTGGGAGAACCAAACACACCCAAAACACTGCTTAGTGGCTCTTCCCAAAGGAGAGGTTCTCAGGAGAAATGAGTGATGGACAGAGATGGGCACTGCTGGCTGCTAAAAGCCTGAGGTTAAGGGACAAAGTAGGAGACTGGAAAGCATTTACACATTTCTCATGACCTGAATTTCCAAGATGAGTAGCTTGGCAAGGACCAACAGGCTGAAACTTAAGCCCTGGGTTCATCCTAGAACAGGGATCTGGACAGTTTGGACTCCCTTGAAGCAGTGAGTGGCAAGGCTGAGCCAGTGGGCAGGGCTGTGGATGAGGGATTGATGGCTGGCAGAACAGCCCAGGGCCAGGCAGGCATTTCAGGAACCAAGGAAACCCAGCTACTCCTGGCTGAACACTTTCATCTAGAAAAATGCTTCACATGGGGGTAGGGAAAGGACAAGCAAGAAGTGATAGCCAAAAAATAGAAGGAAAAGCAGACACATGTTTGAGACAGGGTTTGAATTGAAAACCCAGACAGTGGGAATGTTAAAATGAGATTTCCAGGCAGATGCTTTCTCTCCTGACCAGGAACAAACCATCCCATACTGGGAGATGCACGTCCATACGCATCTGCCTTTGGATATTTCCAAACCTGCTTACTGCCCAGTCCCTGTGTGGGGGAAGGGTCCATTCCACTGGCACTGCCCTTCCCTTGTTATCTTCATATTGTGGTGTTATCACCCCAAGGGCATTTTAGGTGCTTGGGAAGGCAGACCCTGGGTATGTGCTCCAGGAGCCAGGAGGAGCAGCAAGTTTTTCCACTGAGGTCATGCCCCTGTATTGCTGTGGTCACTGAGAGGCATGAACTCACGAGCTCTGAAACACCCAGAATTAAGTCTGGCTCTTTCAAGTTAAGCCTGAAGGCTGGGTGAAATAAAAATAATTCTTTTGCTGCTCAGCTTGCTTGCACAGGCAGAACTGGTGTGAAAACTCCTGCTGTGAGTGTCAAGAGCCTGACCCATCCTGTTCCCCCTAGCAGTGACCTGTCCCCTGTAGGGTGGTGGCACTGAGAAGTGGCAGAGGCAGGCTGGGGGATGTGCTGAGGGAGCAGGATGAGAGCAGAGCTCCTGTCCGGCTGGCCGAAGCTCGGCACTGCAGCTGCAGCTGACAGCTGCAACAGGAACCAGCTGGGCTGGATGGCGGGAGCAGAGCAGGAAGGATTTCCAGGATAAGAGGCTGAGAGGGAAGCAGGGTCTCTCATGAGATGGAAGAGCTGAGTCTGGGGGAGGTCCTCCCATGACAACCATCACTGCAGGGCTGGGGTTACCCTGTGGCAGAGGAGGGGTCAAGTTCTCTGTGAAGAGTGTTCAGAAAGGATCAAGAGAGTGAAATCAAGGTGTTAAGACACAGTCCCTGTACAAACAGTCCCTGACACTTTGGAGATGAATACCTTCTGCACTCCAGCCTGCAGGAGCCTCCAGGCAGCACAGAGGGGAGAGAAGCTTAATTCAACCTAAACCAGACAGGTGCGATCAGCAGCACCTGTGTCTAGGTCATTTATGCTCCACTTAGTTGCTCAGCAGACAATGACGTTTCCTTGCTCTGGATCTGTTGTTTCACTTATCCTGCCATGGCAGCAGCTTGATGGATGAATGTAAGGGTCATATCCAGCAGTTCACTCTCGATTTTCCCAGCTGCACCACTGGATCCTTGCTGACATGCAAGTCAGGAAAATCCTATGCAGTCTCCAGCACATGAGTCCCCACAGGGCAGACACCAAGGGACTATTCTCTTTCTGGAAGGATGAGAAACTCATTACCCCTGCAGATGGCCTGGCTCTTCCAGGCCTCTTGCCTCAAATGCCAGCCCAGCAAAGGCCACGGGCTCTCTGAGATTATAGCTACTTGGAGTTAATGAGGTTACATAAAACATTTGTGGTGGGTGCATGAATAACACAGCGGGTTGTATTTATGGCTGGTACATGCCCACTGCAGAGCAGGGGTGACCCCAGGTTTAGCTGAAGCCCATGTGCTGGTTTTTGGACAGCTTCCATCAGCATCAACAGCTGGGCTCTGTGGAGTGGCCAAGGGCAGCTCAGATGTTGTGTCTGAGCTCCAGCACCCACCCACAGGCTCCCTCCAGCACTGGGAGAATGAAGGGCTGCTGCCACCAGGATGGGGATGCCATGTCTGTAGGAGGCAAGACCTCCAAGCCAGCATGGCTGTGGTTTCCCAGGTCACTCTTCCTATCTGCTGCACCCATCACTGGCCTCACAAGGATCCCCTTTATGAGAGTAAATTAAAGGTGTGATTGGCAAGGAGACATATTTCCGAAGGCGAGGAGCAGCCTGCCTGTCTGGGTGAGGGGAGGGGGTGGCAGCAGGATTCCTTAAACACAGAGCAGGGTGTCCACACGGCCCCAGTTCCCCTCAGGAAGGAGGAACATCAACAGGAAGAGAGAACTTGCCCAGACAAAGATAAACAGACCAGCAAGATAGTGAAGGCAAAAGTTGCTAATTAACCTCAAATTGCTTCAGAAAGAACTCCAACTGGACCACTCCCTCTGGAAGGAGAGCAGGAAGGGCTGTCCCAGCACATCTGCTGCCACAGCCCCACTCTACTACTGCACTGGGTGTGAAAGCAGGAGTCAGAAATCTGAAAAGGAGCAGCACTTGCTCTTCCCTCAGACTAAGCCTTGTCTGGGTTCAACAAGGACAGGCTAAAGCCTTTGGTGCCCTCCACCAGACACCCTGTCCCTGCGCTCCCACCAGCAGGAGCTGTGTCCAGCTGAGCTCCCTCAGAGCAGCAGCACATCCCCAGCAAACCTGCAGCACTGCTAAACTCAGCACAGCCCAGTCCAGTATCCGGTCCTCACTCCTGCAGAGCACCTTTCGTACTCTGCATGATTGGGAGACTTACAGCAGGGGATGAAGCCCAGTTCCCTCAGGCCAAGGAAATAAATTAGGGAGAAGAACTAAAGTGGTTGCTCAAACCCAAGGCCCAGAATAATCTAGGTTCCTTGCAGCAGGAAATGACACTCACTGAGCATCTGGGTGCATGTCAGGACGGATTAGGAGCCTGCCAGGAGTTAGACATCAGCTTTACAGGATGATTACATGTGACAGGGCTGCTGTGGGCTCTGGACACCAGCAGCCCCACTGCAGGCACTGCATCCCCAGAGCAGCTGCCATTCTCCTGCAATACACTCTTCTTTCTCTACTGAAGGTCTGCGAAAACTGACACCAGTTGGATTTGGCTGCAAACCAGGGCAGGTTTTCAAGTGCAACTAGTGAAGCTCAGGGATGTGATCTCCCTACTTGGCCTATGAGGCATCAGGCTGCCTCTGCTCCAGCGAGATCCAGCTTTGTCTGGGGTAATGGGGTAATTGCCATCCTGCAATACTCAAAGACAGGTTTTGGCACCAGCTCTAGTGGTTTAACACTTTCTGGGTTTGTTGGTCTAGACACACAAACACCCTTAGGTTTGGTGTTGTCCCATAATTTTTGGAGAAGTTTACAAATAAACCCTTCACCCGCAGATGGGCACTAGAGCCCTCACTCTTCACCATGTGAGATACAGGGCTGTTAGGAAGACAATGCTGAGGCAGCCAAGTGCACTGGGACCCCAACACAACATGGATATGCAGCTGCTGGAGAGAGTCCAGAGGAGGTCATAGAGCTGCTCCAGGGCTGGAGCCCCTCTGCTCTGGAGCCAGGCTGGGAGAGCTGGGGGTGCTCACTTGGAGAGGAGCAGGCTCCAGGGAGAGCTCAGAGCCCCTGCCAGGGCCTAAAGGGGCTCCAGGAGAGCTGGAGAGGGACTGGGGACAAGGGATGGAGGGACAGACACAGGGAATGGCTTCCCACTGAAAAAGAGCAGGGCTGGATGGGATATTGGGAAGAAATTGTTCCCTGAGAGGGTGGGGAGGCTCTGGCACAGGGCGCCCAGAGCAGCTGTGGATTCCTGGCAGTGTCCAAGGCTAGGCTGGATGGGGCTTGGAGCAGCCTGGGATAGTGCAAGGTGTCCCTGTCATGGCAGGGGTGGGACTGGATGGGCCTTAGGGTCACCTCCAATCCAAAGCAGTCTTGGATTCTATGATTACTTTTACCATTCTGTACTGGATTTTCTTTTCCACCATAACATTAGTGGTGGGAGCTGGATACTGCCTGCAAAAGTTTCTCACACCTGATTTTCTTTGTAGCAGAGTCTCAGAAAATTCAACCCAGCTGATCTCCATTGCTTTGGTCTCCCTTCATGCTGTGTCACAGATGCTGCCCTTCCATTTTCTTTGTGGATTCCCTGGAAACTCCCAAATTCTTGTCTATAAGCATATTTTGAGAGCAAGTAAGTCCACGTTATGGTAACAGCCTAATGCCTTCAACTTCTGGGTTTCAATCCTGTTGGCTGAGCTCGCTGCTCACACTCAAGCAGTGCAGCACAAGCCCAACAGCAGGAAACCCTCCCAGTGAGATGACACCAAACCTCAGTAAATCCTGAAGAGTTGTGGACTCAAAAGTGGTTTATCACAGACTAAAATCCCTCTAAACGAATACTTTTCCTTTATACTTTCTACATCTAAGAACAAATAGACTGATTTCAGTGCAGAATCAAGCACCTTACCTCTCATCAAGGTAAATCACCCTCTTTTCTACCTCCTACCCAAATATCTCAAAGTATTGAGTGGGTCACAGAATCTGTCCCAAAACCTAGTGGAGAGAGACAGAGACCTGTAGCAGGTCACTCACATCCCCCTGCACCTCAGAGCTCATGGAAGTTGTCTAATTGTGAGGAGTCCAAACTTTAGGGACATAAATGCCACCACAGGGATCCTCAATGGCAAAGGCAGCCTCTGCACTTACATCAAAAGGACCTCAGTTGAACTCCAAGAAACATTTCATGTAAGCACTCACAACCCTTTTCCTATTCAGATCAAACTCATATCAATCCTATACCAATGCCCTGAAGTCCTTTCTCACCCCTGACGTTAAAGGATTCCAACTAATTTTCCTCTTTTAGTTGTCAAGCCTTTTGAGGAAAAATACAGTAAGATCACCAGCAAAACAGACAAATGTTTTACACCTTTATGTGGGCTGGGATGGGACACCCGGCTGGGATGGGACATCCTCCTGGTGGGGTGGGACACCCTGCTGGGATGACTGCAACCTGGAGGAGCCCTGCTTGGCTGGTGGCAGCAGTGCAGGAACCTACCATGGGTAATAGGAGCCCTTTGTCTCATCTGCCAGTTCACAGTGCTGAGGTACCTGGTGTGACACAACCAGAGTAACCCAAAGGGACAGTTTAGAGAAGGACAATGAAGTGACAGATAATGGAAAAAATACCCAACTCTGGAGAAGCAACAAATGGGAACTGGCTGTTCCACCTGGCAAACAAAGCTTGGACACTTACAGGGACTCTGGAGCACAATCTGCCCATAAGGGGGCCCTGACTGAACTCCATGAATTTCTGATTTATATAAACATAGAAGCCATCAAAAGCTCATCAATTTTTAAATGCTCTAAAAGTATTTTAAAGCTTCCTGTGATAGTTTAAACTCTCCCAAGGAAACACCCATTGTCTGAGCCAACCTGATCTCTCTTGTCCCACTCTGTGACCAGAGTGTCCCATGAATTTAAGGATGTATTGAGGCCTCCCTGTCCTAGGGAAGGCTCTGCCTCATCTCCTGGGGTACACTACAACTCTGCTGAAACATTATTCAGCTCTAGATCACCTTCCAGTTTAAAAAAAAGCACTAAGAAACTAAGGAAGCATCCCACTATCTGTCATAAAACAATAATTGATTGTGCAATCGATGGATGAAGCTCGGGTAAATGACTTGGGCATGTGACAACCATGGAAGAGAAAAGTTTGAATATGAACAGTCCCACTGTCTGAGAACATTCTCATGTCTGAGCAGGGATGGGAATGAGGCTCAGCACAGCTCACAGCTACCATCACTGCTTCGCTTCCTAAACTCCACTTTTTTTTTTTATTTGGAAAAACAACCACGAAAATAAAGCAAGCAAATAAAACAAACAAACCATCCTTATCTTAGAAAAATCCCAACGCCAGGCTGAAGGGAGATATGAAATGGTGGAGCAGTTATTGTCCTGCTGTCAATGGGAGCTGTAAGTGTTACACAGCAAGAAAAACAAACACTCCCTGTCGGATGGGAGAAAATGTTTCTTCTCAGCTGGAGAAAGAAAAACACAAAGCGGCTCAACTGCATCCCCAAAATTGTGCAATTTACTTTGCATATTTGGCAGCAAAAGTAGAAGAAGCAGTTTATAATCCAGGGTTTTCATGCAAATGACAGGTTCTTGGTTCTTGAAGGAGCACTTCATTTTGGTATGCTTTTTAAATTAACATTCTCACAGTACATTAGAATTAAAGGAACACCACCAACAGAAAACTCACTGAGTGAGCATTTTCAGGGCCTGGTGCCCCACCAATCCTGGGACTGGCTGTAATTGAGGCACATCAGGGAACCAGCAACTCTCTGGATGGTTTGAGGCTTATATGGATAACTACAGCATTTTCTGTTCAGCAAATTTCCCCGTGTGCCTTGACCAGGTAGTTCTCTCCTTCCCAGAGCAGCGAGAGATAAGGACCAGGCAGAAATCCACGATCAATCTGAAGGCTGTGGATGTGCAATACCTGGGATTTGCTTTTCTTTAGCATTTCACTAGAAAGATGTGAATTGCTGTGCATTTCATTACTTTAAATGTCAATCCAAACCACAATAACATGGAAATTATATATAAATGAACCCCAAAAGTTCCTTTTTCTGCCACAAGAGTTGGTTCTGTGCTTCAAGATATGGAACAGCTGGTGTGAAACACATATAGAGAGACTGAAAAGGGCACTGCCTGCCTGCAAAAACAGTTCAGAATTGGTGAGAATATCCCAAAGAAGGTAATTTTTCTGGACGGAGCCATATGAGGCAGCTCCCCAGGCAGCAAAGGGAACCAACTCTGCTGGCTCCAGAAAGGAAGGGGAAAAAAACACCATGAGGGAAGTGAAACTCTGACAATTTTTAAGTCCTGGGGATGGAGTCCTATGACTGGGCACAGTCTTGTGTCACATGAAAGGTGTGGGAAAGTGCTGAAGCCTTGGTTACACTCACATTTCTGGCTTCAAAAATAGCCTGAGAACCACACCATGACTTCAGAGCCGGGGCAGCTCCCAGGCAAATGCTGCCAGGAGGGGCCGAGCCCCCGGACACCCGTACCTGGCCAGGGCATCGGGACCGTCCCTGCCATGCCAGGGGACAGCCCCAAGTGCCCCCGCGTTCCAGCCCCAGCCTGAGCACCTGGCTGCAATCAGACCAGAATGTAAGCTCCGAGTTAAAGGCTGGAGCAGTCCCGGTGAGTGAGGCATTTTCCAATTACCTCATCCAGCCCATCCAACCCTGCGCCGGCTTTGTAAACTCAATGAAACCGCACACAAATTACACTGACACTATGAACAACATTGCACAGGCTGCCCTTTGCTGTGCTTTCCAGGTCTGTTCTGTTTACAACTCTGTTTACTGCCCTCATCTCCCCACATTACTCAGGCTCCAACATGAGACATAAATAGGCAAAAATTTGGCTATTTGAACTGAGGGCATGATTTTTTAAAATGAGTTCTTATGGTGATAATGAAAAAAAACTAGATTCTTTTGCAGGATTGCCTGGGCTGCTGGAGCAGTGTGTGCCCTGTCAAAGAACAGCCCAAGTGCCTTGGAGGGTGCCGCATGTTCCTCTGTTCTGGTGCTGAGCTCACAACTCTCTGCTGTGGGATGACACATATTTCTAACCCACAGAACTCTTCTTCTTGCTTGGCTGGAGCTCACCAACGTCCCACCTGGACGGAGCCCAGGCAAACATCATACACAGCTGTGGGGAAGCAGGACCTAGCCAGGCACAGCCCTCGATCCTGGTGGCACTGGCTCCATGTCCCCTCTGTGTGGAGCCGGTGGCTCAGCCACCAGCATGGAAGGCAGCTTGTGCCAAACCAGAGCCACACCTGCTGCAGGCCAGGCACAGGCTGCAACAAACAGCAGTCATTGCCAAGGGAAAGATGGAAAATCTCCAAAAAACAAACATCACAAATACCTGCACAAACTAGCTGGGCTGCTCAGCCCCTGCACTCAGTGCCAGAATTACAGAATGGTTGGAAGGACCTTAAAGATCATCTNTCCACCCAGCCCTGCCCTCTGGGACTGGGAGCCATTCCCTGTGTCCTGTCCCTCCAGGCTCTAGTCCAAAGTCCCTCTCCAGATTCCCCGTAGGCACCACTGAGGCACAAGAGACCTTGAGAAACACCGGCTTGATGCTTTGAGGGCTGGAAGAAGTGAGTCCCCAAATCACAGTGTGCATGTGGCCCTGCTCCCACATCCTGCCTGCCACAGGAGCAGGTGGTGCTCCACACACACCAGTGAGTGTGACACTGCAAACTGGGTGTCCCTGCAGCGGAGGAACAACTGCCCTAGCACTTTGTCATGGTGCCATCACTTGCACAGACACCTGCACTCACAGTGCACTGCAACTGGAGGAGCACTTAAAAGACAGCAAGAACATCCATAAACATGCAAAAATTAACAAGGAGATTTCAAATCAGATGCATCCATCAGCTTCAGATACTGTCACACAGTTCAGCTCCCCTGTGTTACCACCAGGTCATGCCCCATGTCACAAGGCTGCTTCCACATGGGCAAAATGACAGTGACACTTCAGAAAAGGGAATAATGAGGCAAAGAAGTTGGTTTCTTGCAGGCGCAGTGATTCTCTGGAGGGGCTTTGCTCTCTGAAGGTCCAGGTCTGTGTGAGGAGTCCTTGAACCCTTCTGTGGCAGCTCAAGGTGTTCTTCAAGGTGCACACCCCGCTCCCACATTTCTGCTGACACAGCAGTTAGTTTGGCTGTGAATTTTTTGTGTTGCATGCAATGTGGCAAAAAGACAAATTATTTGTCCTTTTGTTTTAAAGCTTTTCTTTGCATGCCTTAAGTAGCTAAACGCAGTTTGCCTTTTTCTCATTGTTTCAGCAGTGAGTAAGCACCTGCTCAGCATACACCACCTTCCAAGGTATGTTTCTAGAAGTGTTTTTTTAAAAATAAGAGTCTTTCAAAGCTCCAAAAACCACAATAGCATTTCCTCTTCAGAAAAGCACAGTATTAACTGAAAAGGTGACTCCTGCTAGAGAAGAGGAGCACAGACAGCACTGATGCTAGATGCAACTACCCAGGGACTGGAATAACAGTGGAATGGGAAAGGCATGGCAAGGATCGGGCTCTCCGTGGCCTTGGACCATCTATCCTTGTGACTTCTGGGACCACTGTGGCTTCACAGATATTTTAAACTGCAATTGAAAGTGGTAAGTGCTGGTGTGCCCTGTGACATGAATTTGAAGCCAGACAGCTCAAGACTGGCCACCAGCATGGGCTGACCACAGAGGTCAACAGCCTTTGGTTTCCCTCTTCCTGTCTGAAAGGGAAGAGCCTGAGGAAAGATGCACATTCTGGTATGATTTGAAACACTGTGGGTCAGAGCCCTGGCCAGACACTGTCAGTTCTCACACAGCTTTCAGCAGTTCATGCTTTTAGGCTGCCCCGTTGCTGCTGGTCACAGGTTGGGTGACACAAACAGGAATAAGTGTCCTTTCCCGACCTATTCTCCATCCTTTTGGGCTGTAGGCTCCTGGAGCTTGGGGAGCTGGATGCTGCATTTTTCCTGGCATGTAAGAGATGGCTCCACAGGTTGTAAGTTCCCTTATTCTGTCCCCTCCATTGCTGGCTCTTGCTTTCCCTGGTTGTCCAAGCTTGAAACAAAGCATTGCCTGACATGTGACACATGACACTCAGAAGGAGGAAGGGGAAGGAACAGCCGGTCACTCTTTTTCTAGTGACCTCATCACTATAGTTAAAAAGGGGAAACTCAGAGAAGCTTTGTGGTCTAATACATAGAAATACCTATATTCCTTAGAAGCAGAGTTTTGAAATGTGTGTGCAATGGCACACATCATTTACATGGACAGATGCCATGACTTGTTGCTCAAATCAGCTCTCTGCATTCAGAAATTCTTTGCTAATCGGGTGTCTGCTCATGTGTGGATTCACATTCCCGGTGCATGTTTGCACTTGCCACGGTAACTCCCTGCAGGAATCAGGCACACCTTGTTTGTACACCCTTGCCCAGACAGTTGCATATTTGGCACAACTGTGCAGTCCAGAGAGCATTTATGAATGAATTAAACCACTTAACAGAATCAAATGAAATGACAGGCAAGAAGCAGCTGTGCTTTGCATCACTTAGCACTAAAAATACAGAGGATTGGCATCTTCCAGCCTCTCCTCAGCACACTCTCTTCAGCATTTTCCTCTCTGAATGCTAAATGGAAGAACTGTCAGGACAAAGTACCTGCAGCATAGGAGTTAATCAGGAGAAACTCTCTGCATGCACTGCCCTAAACTGGCCTATCGAATTCTAGTATCATAATTCTTAAAGCTAGTATGGCCAGCATTACTTCCATGTATCCATCTCATTCCAGCAGACTGGAGCCGCCTTCTCAGCCAGCAATCCTCAGAGCCACTCACTGAAATTACAGGTAATTTAATTTCAAAATCAATTAAATGTAATTAGAGGAATTTCTATAACCATTCCCTTTATGGAATGCACAGGAATGATCTGTAATTCATCACCACTGGTGGTACCCCTGCAAAGGATGTGAAAGACTTTCTAAGAGGGAAAAAAATTCCATCAAGACAAATTTGCTTCCTTTTTTCCCTTCTTTTATCTTGGGAAAGCACCTAACACAAAGAACTGGGTGTTCAGTCGTGTGCAGGGGAATTTGGAGTGTATTTCCAGTTCCGTGTCAGAAAAAGGCCTGGAGACCTTTAGGCCATTGCCAGTGAAACTCTCTGTGGTGACACAGCAAAGGCAGTTGGAGAGCTGTCAGCGACACAGGATGAGCCCAGTTTGTGTCCCAGCTGGCTCAGTGAAAAGCAGCAGGTCTGGCCCTTGCCTGGCTGGGGCCAGCAGTGAGCCTGACATGATCACAGGCAGTGGACAGAATTTTTCACAAAACAGCTCTGTCTTAAGAACTCAGGTCCATATATCTCACCTTCCCAAGCATCACAGAGCACACTGAGCTCATCTGTATCACCCAAACCTCAGTGCCCCTGGGCTGCTCCCACAGCCCTACTCCAGAGCCCTACTGGAATTCAAACTCGATTAATTCAGACAAATATTTTGAATTTTCAGAAACAACCAGAAAAGCTTTGTTATCCAAGTGAGAGCTGACTTAGACCCACTGTCCTAAGGCTGGCTGCTTTGCTTAATCTCACCCTTGTTTCAGAGGAAGGTGGTCCCTTCCCAAAGAGAGACTAGAGCTGGGCCAGTGCAAAGGATGGAGATCAAATGTTGTTCTGATAGTGGTTCCCAGCTCCTTGCCTGCAGAAAGGTGTTCGAAAGGGAGAGAGAAAATTGCTGGCCAAGAGAGAGCAGGGTCTCCTGTGGTGGGTTTGGGGCATCTCTTCCTGCTGCAGCATCAGCGTTCCCACCTGCAAGCCTCTGGGAATAGTGCACTGGCCTATACTGGTGCAGCAGGACTCGGAGCTTCCCTGGGTAGGCAGGCACTGGTATTACTTGGGGACAAATGTCTGTGGATTATTTAACTCAAATGATCAAATACACTTCACACAGTATTTTCCATCATTCCCCACATGAATCCCCTTGCTCTGCCATTTAGCAATTAGTGGCAGACAATTTCTGGGAGTCGTATTAAACTTTGGGGCTAAACCCAAGGTAAACTATATTAGCACTGAAAGGAGATTTTTCTGTCTGTCAGGCCAGATTCTTTTTCACACTGGTTTTACACAAGCACACCAGTGCCCCATGCTGTAGACTTGGTTGTTCCTTCAGTGAGAAGAGCTTAAATCCATTATTTGTATACACAGGCAATTTGGGGTTTCTGTGTAACACAGAGTACTACTGCCACATGCCTGTGCTTTCATGCAGATTTTTCCTGAATATTTTGCAGTACTCTTTCCGATTTTGATAAAAGAAAGTCACTTTCAAAAGTAAAGGCTTATAATTTCTGGTGATCAAAACAGATGTGACTTGACAAAGGGGTCCATTGTAGGCCCATGTTAGTGCTTTATTTTTTAACGATGAAGGCTTTGGTTGTTTGTTATGGTGAGATGTAGTTTCTCCTTCAGATAGCCCCTTGAGAAATTCATGAGAGAAAATCCAGACTGTGAAAAGTATGGCTTGAAAGGAATTTGAAACAACATGACAGGGGAAGCAAATAATTGTGAAAATCGTATTAGAGAAAGCCTGGGCTCATGCCCACCTCAGGCCCAGCTCCAGGTGAGCTGTCTGGCTGTGTCTGTGCAACGACAGTCCCCAGCAATCAGAACCATCAGTCAGGAAAAGCTGTCTGTCTTTCTGGAGACCCACAAAGCAAGGCTGAACATGCCCAGAGGAGGCTGGTCTGAGCCAAAGACAAAACAACGCGTGAAAGAGTGAAACCAGGGGTCAAGGTAAGCTGGGTTTAACTGGCAGCAGAACCCGCTGCCATTGCGCAACTCTTGCTAATCAGACACAGATACAGATGCAAACCGCCCGTGAAGGCTTCAGAGAAGCTGGGTTTCACAGCTGGACAGGGATGGCTTCACATGCAAAGCTCATATCTCCAGGGTGCAGCTCTGGAGAGGGGTAACCCCTGTAGTGCCTCTGAAAAGCTCCAGTTTCTGACCCATGGTCAGTCTTGTTCCCCTCCCTCACATGCTTCCTTCCATGCACATGCTGAAGTGCTCTGCTCTACTGTAATTCAAATACAGTTCCATAAATTTCAGTTCTCATTTAAGACTTCATTTTTGAAGATAGCAGAATAGCTTGGATTCATGTCAGAACAGTTTTAAGGCCTCCAGCATCAAAAACAATCTGTCATAAATCTAAAAATACCAGCTTTTCAGAGAGGAGATGTGAGGTGCCAGGACATTTCACTCACAGAGACAATAATGAGATTTGGCTTCAAGGTCCATTTGCATTTTTTCCATGCTTACCTAAGGCTGGACCCAGTAATTTGAGCCTAATCACTTCGAGGTGTTTTATCTAATGGTTCCCCCTCAAGGAGGATCTCACAGCCCTCAGCAGAGCCCATGTTTCCCTGCCTGCTGCAGACGTGATTCTACTGGTGGTAGAACACCACACTCCAAACTTTTGCATGCTGCCTTTCTGGAGCTAAGCCACAGCCATGGCTAGCTCTGGCCCCACACTGCACTAGGAGAGACTACCTTGGCACATGGGGAAGAAGATAAAGCTTTAGCACAGTGAATCCACAAAACTGCCAGAGTGGAGGAAATTGGCCAATTATCCTGCCCTGATTTTTAGCAGAGACCATACAAAGGGATCTTTATGGATGAGAAGATCACAGAAAAGGAGGGAGAGGCAACTCTCAGGGAAAACAAGTGGTGTGAACTATGAGTGACTATTTATGACCATACTTTGAAAGGCTGTTCTTAGTCCATCTTATAACTACTGACTGAATGTCAGGATTATTTAGGAGAACCTATTAAAATAAGAAAAAAAAATCTAGTAGGTAGAACTGACAATGCTTCTAAATTGGAGGAGCTTTGTGTGGTGTAAGGACTGGTGTCCTTGCATACCATGGGGCCACAGCAGGGACAGGGGCAGGAGTGGTGGGCTCATCTCTGGGCTTCATCTGCTCCCCTTTGCTGATACTCCTGTAGAACCACTGGCCATGGCATTCAGTGTCCATCAAACCTCAACACATGGATTTAGACCGGAGCAGGATGTGTCAAAATTGGTCAAAAGGGATGGAGAGGAGAAGGTGAAGCCCAACACCCAGTAGAGATACAATGGCTGTGCAGACAGGCCCTCACTTACACTGCTGCTGGGCTGAAAAAATTATCAGAGAATACCCATTGAAAAATTCCTTTTCCTGTCTGATTTTGTAAACACAAATTCAGCACAGGAGACTCCATGGGATAAGATGGTTTTGATGACTTCCAGCTGCACATACACTCTGCAGACTCACTTCCCAAACAGCCCATTATCAGTGTGCAGGCAGTTCATTTATTTGCTGAGAATTCTCATTAAAAAAACTAATCAGGCAGGATTTATTTCTCTCTGATAAGGCACAGGAGGGCATGGTGAAGGGTCTGGCTCCTGCCGGTTGTCAGACTCCTTGTCTGGAGGTTAATGTCAATCTGACACCAGAGCAGGGCTCTGATGTGTCCCTCAACCCCCATGCCCTGGGGGTCTCTCTCTGGAAGCTGAGGCTCCACCACCAACGTTTTCACAGTGTATGAGAAGGATCAGCTCACTGCCTTGGCTTCTTCAGGAGTAAAAGTGAGATTTTCCAGCCAAGCAGTCAAAAGGATGCAAAGGTGGGAGTCCACCACCACTGTCAGGAATTGTGAGCCCTTAACTGAACACAGCATCACATCCCAGAGCACATGGAGCTGCCACAGGAGTTTAGACAGCAGATTAGGGCTTGTACAGACAACTTAAAGCTCTTCTCCCTGCACTGGCCCAATGATATCAGTCTGGGGAAGCAGCACCAGGACTTGCTGCAGGGCTCAACCCACTCTTGCTTGGGAAGGAGCAGTGAGTGGGGCAGAGCTCCCCAACACAGGGCCCAGATCCATAGAGAGCCGAGATCATCATTGGCAGATGTATCTTCCCCAGGACTCCAACATCTCTGTCAGCAAAGAGAAAGCAAGTGGAAGGAAAAGAAAAAAACAGAACAAAACAAAACAAAAAACCCCACCCAAAACTAAAAGAAAGCCTGTATTTGAAATATACTTTGTTTTCTTTTAAAAAATCCAGGATCCCATCCAGCTTGAAAGAGGGGGCGAGTACTGAAACAAGCTCTTTGTTTTTTGCATTAGTTCAAGAAGAAAATACTTTTAAAAATATATTCCTCTGAGGTTCTGATACTGCCTCTAGCCCCCACTTTTGGCAGGCTGAGAGCAAGTCACAGGTAGTGTTCTCATCCCTGGCCTACAGCCCCTCTCCTTAATCCTTTTCAGCCTGCATGGGATCTCCCCCCCCTCCCCTGCCCTTCTGCACCATCCTCCATCCAGCATTTCAGTCCTGGCACCTCCACACCCTCTTCTGGGGGACACCTCCCTCTGCCTCAGGGGTTTGAACCCTGTGTCCCCCTGGTCCCTGAAAACAGAAATATCAGTCTAGCAGGGATCTTGGGTGAACATGGAGCTTTGTGAGGTAATGACAACCCCTGACCACAAGCAAGGTCATGAGAATGAAGTCCAGGGGCTTGGAGAAACATGGCCTAGTGGAAGGTGTCCTTTTCCTAGACAGGGACAAGAATGGGACATCTTTAAGGTCCCTTCCAAACCAAACCAGTCTGAGATTCTATGAAAGAGCAGCCAAGAACTTTTCTCAGTCCTGCTAGGGTCTGAAGACTCTCAAATGAAGTGGACCAGCCTCCAGTGCTCCCCAAAAATTCCAGAGAGGTTAATTCTTATCAGGGCTGATGCCCTCTGCCCACAGCAGAGAGGGACTAGATTATAATGGTCTCTCACTGAAGTTGCTGTCCTGCAGTTTGGGCTGTGCCTGGCACCAGCCAAGGGGTCTCTGCTGCAGTTCCTGAAGACACAAACTCGCCCCCCATTTTCTCTTGGCTGCACTGGTCGTGCAGGTTGAAGCGTGAAAGGCTGACTGCCAAGTGTTATGGTGTGAAGCTATTTTCCATTTAAAGCTCTTGTTTTTCATGGCTTGTAAGTTCCCATTCCCCGCCTCCATTCCTTTGGGTTGGGATTTGTCATGCTTGTTCTTAACCCAGGGGAGAATTTCTTTAGGAAAGTTCGATGGTGTAAGTAGCAGCAATTCCTCATCTGGCTTTCGTCATGGAAGATAACAGACATTCACAGAAACTCACTGCCTCTGCGAGGGAGGCAGCAGCAAGAAAAACTTCTGCCCCCAGCACAAGCCCAGTCCCACATGTCCCAGGGTTTTCCAAGACTAAACCCAGCGGCAATTCCCACACTCAGACATGGACAAACATGAGCATTAATTGCAGCCCACAGGGCTGCTTTGCAGATGGCTGAGGACGAGGATGTGAGCAGCAGCAGCTCACTGAGACATTTTCAGGGTGCATCCTGGGTGCAGGTGGAAATTCCAAACCTGCAAGGCATCAGTTCCTGCACAGGCCCAGGCTGGGAGGGCGGGGAGGGGGGGTGTCTGGGAGTCTATAATTCATAACCAGAGCCAGCTCTGTTGGCTGTGCTGATACCAACTCACTGTGCACTCCAACCCTGTGCCAGCTCCCATGCAGCAGAAGACATAAAGTAACTTTGCTTTTTGATTAAACAAAACAAAACCAAACAGAAATCAAGGAATAAAGCTGCAAACAACTAATGTGTTATGATTGAAATTTTAAATGAACAAATGTCAAATGTGCAAAATGAGTCCCACTCTCGCAACTGCATCCCATGGCTCAGACTTCTCTCTGTGCTTCCCAGGCTGCCATGAAAGGGGTTTCATCAGCATTCATGGAGAATACAGTTTTGAACATTCCAATTTTGTTTGGTTTAAATCTTAACCATAATATTTATATTAATGCTATTTATTCTAATTTATTTTCATTTAAACATATGCACAAGAGCAAAATCAAATCAAATTATGTTAGGCTATTTTAAAAACAAATACCACAGAGCAGATAAGGAAGATAGATGACATCTTTCCTGTGGAGAGATGGCTGGGGGTCACCAGGCACTGACACAAGGAACAGAAATTTGTTTCTACACCAAGGAACAATAAAAAGGCCTTTAAACATTTTGACAAGAAATTGTGAAGGCAGAGTGGGCCTTCCCAGAGTGGGGGTGAACTCAACGGGAAGGAATGATTCTTCACTCTTCCACCTAAGCACAAAAAAACCCACACAAAAGAAACATAAAAACCCAGAGCCCCGTCTCAGTTCTGTAGGAAGAAGTCTTTTTTGTGATTTGAAACAGGATGTTGCTTTTTCAGATCCTTTAATTTATTTACTAAACATGGCATCTCCCCACAGATTTTAAGGTTAATCACATCAGTCCTTGTTGTGCTGTCACACTCTGAAGTGCCATTAAATCCCCAGTGGTGGGAGCCCGCACCATGCTGGTACCTGGGCTGTCCCAATGAGTAATCACAGGATTTTTCAATGTGTCATTCCCTAGGAACAGCCTGCACCAAACTCTTCCCTTCTGGAGCTGAAAGAGCCGATCTCAGATGTAGCAGGCAAAAAGAAATGTCAAAGACTGCTAACAGCAATAACTTAAGCCTTGCAGGAGACTCCTGGGACTCCAGGGGGAAACACAACCCAGCCACAGCAGCCGCACAGCACTGTCAGGCCAGGTAAAGCAAGGAATGACTGGGAAAAACGGGCCAGTCTGGGGCAGTTTCACTTCTGGTCCAGTCATATCCTGACACTCCACTGCCTCTTACCGTCACAGAAGCACTTTTGTGTTCTCACCTTCTCAGGAAGGTCAGGACTCTGCAGCTTGCTGGCTAGACCTGTCTCCTCACACTCTCCCTTCTGACTTCATCCTTGTGCTTCCAGAATTAATTCCATGGGGAATTTATCTGCTTTTTTGCCCTGTGCTTGTGCTTCACTCTCCATATTACAACTACCCTGCTACCAGCAGTGTTCCCCAGGAATGCAGGACTGACTCCAACAGCCCCTGCAGGCTGCAGTAGGCCCCTTGTTCGCTGGGTAGCTCACTGGTTTCCTAGGGATAATGTGGAAAGGAAGCAAAAATAACTCAAGGATACACCCAACTGGCATCATCCAGGCAGACCCAGCACAGGATGGAGCCTCATGTTGAAGAAAGATCAGCTGGTGATGGCCACATTGCTGAGCCAAATCTTCCATATTTAAACCAATTCCAGTTACAGATCACAGACAGGAAATCCAGTCCCAGTGCTGCTGGGGGCAGACTGCTCCCAAGCTTCATTGTTCTTTAGTGAAGAACTTCTGTGACCTTCTGTCTCCAGCTGGAGAGACAAGGTGAGAGGGAGAGAAGAGCAGGAACAGCTCAGCAGATTCAAGGCTGCTCCCATTCTTTGGAGCTCCACTTCCAGTCTCAGCTGCTGGACTGATAGACTCAGTGAAAGTCTGAGCTTTCATGGGAAAAGAAAACAATTCTATCTTTTCCTGGTTGTCTACAAACGAAAGATTGTTTGGTACTAAAAGTAAAAGACAAAGTTGCTTTGCCTCAACTCAGTGTTAGATTTTAAATTCCCATCAGTTTTTATTTTAGCTTTCCATTTTTAACTGTTTGGTGTTAAACACATGAAACCTTTCAGCCATAGTTCTCATGACCAGAGAGAGTGCCCTGTGTATTAGAGGAAACAAAAGGCCCAGTTAAAGATTTGCAGCCTCTTCAGATAAAAGAGGAGGGATATTTAATTAGAGTGGCCCTTCTCCAGATCACGTCCAAACCACATCAAATACATACAACTACTGACTGCAGGAAATTAAAATTGGAGACTTAAAACCATGAATAAATCAAGGAATTCTCACACTTAACTTTGTCCCCTCACTCTCAAGGTCCTCTTTCCTGATCCACTTTCCGAACAGAAACAGAAAGTAAGTTGATCTGCCAAATCAGGCCCTGTGCTCACCTCTGCGTGTCCACACAGCCCAGCAGCAACGGGCTCCCTCTCCTCATCACTGGCCCTTTGGATGCGCAGTACCACAGGATTTCTTCAGGCACAAGCAGTTGAATCAGTGTTACCCAAAAAGCCTTGGCTCACAAGTCAGCTCCCCTCCCCTTGCTGGGAATTTGGGTGAATGATGCCTCTCCCACCCTTGCAGGACATGACAGGCTGCTCATGGTTCTCTGGGGAGCTGCTCTGCTGAGCCATGGTAAACAAGAGCACTGATTCCTCTTGGGGCATCAGTGCAGGGAAGTGGTGGAATCACTGTCCCTGGCAGCGTTCAAAAACTGTGTAGTTGTGGCACTTGGGGACATGGTTTAGTGCTGGGCTTGGCAGCACTGGGGAAACAGTTGGACTTGATGATTGCAGAGCTCCTTTCCTACAGTAATGAAAATATTCTGAAATGAATATATGAAAATATTCTGAAATACAAATCAGGGCAGAATTAGGAAACTGCAGTAAACAAGAACAAATGAAATAATTCTGGATTGTCAATTGTTCATCTAATACCAGTCATATCAGAAAAGTCACACTCCAGTTGTACTGTGACAGTGTCAGAGGGAGGGACATGGCATCTCCACCCTGGAGACCCAAGGGGTGAAGGTGGTGAGGATGCTGAGGGAAAGGATTCCAGAATCAAGCAGCTTGGGGCAATAATTTCATGTTTCATATCAACACCCACCCTGCTTATCTTCATTGAGCACAAACCAGAGGTGCTGGCCCGGCTGATGAGCTTCGACTGGCTCCAACACAATAGAGCAGGCACTGCTGCTCTTCCTAGATGCGATAAACTATCAAGTGAATTGGAGATTAACTATCCAGATGTAAATGAATTCATTGCTATGCAACTGATAGGGCTCAGGCCTGGTTTAGTGCAGGATGGAGTCAGGTTTGAAGAGCTCTCTCAATGGCCGTAGAATTTATAACCTGTATTCATGGCCCTCTGTAAAGGGCCGCCTGACAATGCCAGAGCTGGCAGTATTGTTCCTTTTGAAGGGCTTCACCACTCCACCCCCACTCTTCTGCCCCCAATTTACTCCCTTCCTCCTTAGATCCCCCTCAACCCACTCTGCACCCTTCCCTCCTCCCAGTCACACAGGAAGAAAGCTGGGGGGAGGTGACCTCTGCAGCCAAATTTGCTATTCATGTTCCGTTCCCCCTCACAAATCCTTAACTTCTTGCCTCTTTTTAATCTTTTTTTTCTCTTGAGAAAGAAAAGATCAAAGGGCCTGGGGGATGCTGCTTTCTGAACTAGGCATTTCTTGCCATGGGAAAACAGCAATGGGGAAGGGCTACACAAAGATGCTTGGGACTGCGGCTGAGGGAGAGCCCAGGAGATGGGACTCTCCTCCATGGAAGTGCTTTCTGGAAGCCTTCACCAACCAACCGTGGAAGGAGGATGCAGCTCTCCAGCATCAGTCCCAGACTGTGGGGCTGCAACAAGAGCATGTTTTATTTCAGGTCACACATTAATTGCTTTAATGTCTTCCAGAAGGGAGGAGGGAGACTGGGAGTGTCCTGGGCTGGACGGCCCCTGAGCACCACCAGCATGTGCCTCCAGTAGTCACTGGAGCACAGGACCAGTGTGGAACTTGTCTGAAGGCCACTTGTTTCTCCTGTGGCTCCTCAGAAATGCACTAGGAGAAGGAGAAATAGATACACTCACATGACTGCTCCAAGCACAGGGAAAAAAACTACTGACCTAAGTGGGTCCCTGGTCCCAAAAAGACAAATGATTCTGCTCCATTTTTCCACATGATCCATCAGGGTATGGAGGAGAGTTTCCATACTCACAGAAGAGTGATGCAAAATAATCCCATTTTCCCACCTGATGATGAGCACTCATCTCAAGGCAGGACTTTGAAGTCCCCAAGTATCTTTCCAGGGAATATGAATTTTTCCCTCATTCAATAATCCAGTTTGACACTGGCTGGCTGTCTCCTGCCAAAGAAGATGAGTCACAAAACAGAACCCACACACAAATAAGAGACTTGTACCAAAGCACTGATATCAAATATTTCAGGAATAAAATGCTCTTGGCCTAAAGGTTTGTGTGAGTTTCCAGCTGGAGATGGAACTTCAAAGCAGATGCTTGAATCCCTAAGGAGGGAACCAGACTCCTGAGAAACCTTTAATCATTGTTGCTTGAACACATAAACACATAAACAATCTCCTGTTTGGAGGTCTCCTTCTCCTGGGAAGTAGCTGGTTGACACTCTTATGATTTGGAGTAAAATTTTACTTAGGCTTGAAAGGCTGATGTGAATGACATTTTATATTCTAAGCCTGAATTCAAGGCTTATTGGCACAGAAGAGGGACTCTGCAAAGACTATTCAACTACACAGGTGCAGCCCATCTCCTTTTCTCACAGCTATCCCTCTTTTCCCACTCATTCATGCTGTGATACCTCCTTGACCTTCCAGAGGGAGGCTGGGTCACCAGGGCTCTGACACTTCTGCCCCAGTCCCTGTGTTGCATTTGGCTTCTGCAAGAGCTCTCATGGGCTTTAGAGTCCCTTCATGGGCCACTGTCCTCTTCCAGCAGATCCTGCCATCTTGTATTCCACAACAAATAAATCATCCTTATCCAAAGTTTATTCTCTCTTTAATTTTCAAACTTCTGATCTCACCTGGAAATGCTTCTCCAGAGACTTTGAACTCACCATAGAATCACAGAATCCCATGAGCTGGAAGGGATTCAACAGGATGATCCAGTCCAACCCTTGGCCCTGCACAGACCCCCCACCAACCCCACCCTGTCCATCCCTGGCAGCGCTGGCCAAAGGCTCCTGGAGCTCTGGCAGCCTCGGGGCCGTGCCCATTCCCTGGGGAGTCTGGGCAGTTCCAGCACCCTCTAGGGAAGAACCTTTTCCTGATATCTACCCTAAACCACTTCTGACACCATCATTGAGCAGCTCAGACACAACTGTCTCACTGTCCCTCCAGTTCTGGGATGCACAGGAAAGGGCAGGATCAGAGGTTTGTTCCATGCACTTAATATTAAAGTATTTTATGAACAGCCTTACTGGTATCACACTGCTCCCAGCTTGTTTCTTGGCCACTTTACACTCAAACCCATGGGCCTGAGCTCACATCAGGAGTCTGTCTCTAATGATCACATGGCTAGTCTCCCTTCTCATACAGCAACTCCTGACTCAGCTCTCTCTAATGTGAGATTAAAATCTGTTCGATGTGTTGCATTGTAGGTCCCATGAGGGTTTCCCAGACACACAGCAAGAACGCCCTGCAGCACCCCCAGTGCTGTGACAAGCGACAGGTTTTACAGCAACACTGACAATTCACATGGCTTCTCTGCCTTCTAAGCGGGTTCCTGATGCAGACTTTAAGAATGTGTCTCTTCTGTAGGCTCAACAAATGCCTGAAAGCTGTTGGCAAGCCAAGGGGAACAGCTGCCTCCCTTCAGAGCTGAACTACTTTCACCACCCCCCACCCCCACCCCCCAAAACCAAGCACAGGAGCATTCTCATTACTAGAGAGGATAAGGGTTTGTGCTGAAAGAAAAATGTAAATTGCTTTAAGAAATGCCAGATTAGCACAAGTGACCCACAACCAGAAGGGCAAAAATTCTCCAGTGGAGATTTAAAGGCAGTTGAAAATCTCAGCAAATTATCTCCGAGGCTGTCCTGATGACAAAGCTCTTCTTGCACTTGGACTATGATCCCTATAAACCGTTGTTGTTTCAAAGCATTTCTGATTAAATTTGCTCTACTGCTAAGGAAAAACAGGCAAAATGTCACCATCATAAAACTGTCACGTGTGTCTGTTTGCTCCAATCACACAGAGGTTTCAGGGGGCAAATGTCTCCCTCCTGGCTCCCAGCTTTGCTCATGTGCTGCAAACCAGTGCTTGGCATTTCTGTTGAGCCCCGGGTGGCTGTTGAGCCAGAGTAACAATCCTGCTGCACTCAGAGGAGGTTCTGTGGCACAGCCCCAGAGAGGTAAGAGCCAGGTGTGGTGTGATGGTACAGCAAACCCAGCAGCAAAGCTTCTGCTCCAGAACCACAGGAAGGGCAGGGATGTTAAACGAAGTCTCACCCCATGCATTCCAGGGAGTCAGGGCACATGTCTACAAAAAAATTAGACATTTCAAACTGCTTTGTACTGGCTGGCTTTGGGCTGGATGGGTGCTGCCTGTCACTGCTTCAGACACATCAGTCACATGCTGTCCCCTTCCAGCTGGCCAGGGGATCAGTGACCCTCACCATGACACCACTGGACAGCACACACTGCACCTCCAGCCCAACCACAGCCAGAGACAATGCCAAGGATCAGTCCTCTCCAGCTGCCACCCCAGGCAACCTCCACTGAGGCCTCTGAGGAGGGAAAGTCTTTTTACACAGGTCTGTGAGTCATCATAAGCACCTATATAGGTGCCAAGTCCTCCTGGTTTTCCTTCTCTAGTCAGTAAGGACTCAATTTTTTCCCATGTGCACTCAGATAGTAACAGAGCAGCTCAGAAGTACTTTCCATGGAATATTGCAGACCTAAAGTACCCAAAGCATAGGCAGCAGGTCAGGGAAGGTGATTCTGTCCCACTGCTCTGGTGAGATCCCACCTACAGAGCCGCCCCTGCCCCAGGGTCCCAGCACAGGAAGGAGCTGTGGAGAGTCCTGAGGAGGTCACAGAGCTGCTCCAAGGGCTGGAGCCCCTCTGCTCTGGAGCCAGGCTGGGAGAGCTGGGGGTGCTCACCCAGAGAGGAGCAGGCTCCACGGAGAGCTCAGAGCCCCTGCCAGGGCCTAAAGGGGCTCCAGGAGAGCTGGAGAGGGACTGGGGACATGGGATGGAGGGACAGGACACAGGGAATAGCTCCCCACTGCCAGAGGGCAGGGACAGATGAGATACTGGGAAGGAATTCTTCCTGTGAGTGTGGGGAGACCCTGGCCCAGGGTGCCCAGAGCAGCTGTGGTTGCCCCTGGACCTCTGGAACTGTCCAAGGCCAGGCTGGACACTGGGGCTGAGAGCAGCCTGGGGTAGTGGGAGGTGTCCCTGCCCATGGCAGGAGTGTGACTGCATGAGCTTTAAGGTCACCTCCAATCCAAATCGGTCTGGGATTCTGTAATTATCAGTCTGTCATAAGGTCAGCATGAAAAGCACCCCGTGCACACACCAGGGAACACCACATCCATAGGACACAGTTACAGGCACAGACTAGAAACCTGGGATGCAGGTTACAGACAGAGACAGAGACAGAGAGACAGAGACAGAAACAGAGACAGAGACAGACAGAGACAGAGACAGAGACAGAGACAGAGACAGAGACAGAGACAGAGACAGAGACAGAACCTTGGTAGCACTGACTGCAGTGGAGGCTCTTTGGGAACAGACCTCCACATCTCCGTAAGATGAAAAATGATGGTTGTTTCCTTTATTAAAATACTCCCTATAAGGAGAAAAGTAGGACCAAGGCTCCAAAGAGAAGCATGGAGCCTCGTTCCCTTTCTGAAAATGAATCCTGATGAATACATGACCTTCTGATGACTCCCTGCTTCCTAACAAACTGTCTTCACAGAAAGAATGTGAATATACATTTGAAGCATACACTAGCATCAGGAAGATGCAAACCTCAAAACCTGCACCAGAAACCTGCATTTATCAGTTGTTTTCATCCCAGCAGGAGACAGCAATAAATTGATTGATAAATTCAAGCACAAGAAAGATGTGGACCTGCTGGAACCAGTCCAGAGGAGGCCTTGGAGGTGTTCTGAGGGCTGGAAACTCTCTGTTATAGAGACAGACTGGAAGAGCTGGAGATGCTCAACATGAAGAAGAGTAGGCTCTGAGGAGACCTTATTGGGGCACTTCAGTGGCTAAAGGAGGCTTGTAAAATAGAGTTTTTACACTAGCAGACAGAAACAGAACAAGGGGGACAGTGTTAAACTGAAAGGAGAGATTTCTCTTTGATATTAAAAAGAAATTCTTCCCTGTGAGCATGGTGAGGCCCTGGCACAGGGTGACCAGAGAAGTTGTGCCTGTCCCTGGATCCCTGGAAGTGTCCAAAGCCAGGCTGGACAGGGCTTGGAGCACCCTGGCATGTGTCCCAGGAAAAGTGTCCCTGCCCATGGCAGGTGGTGGGACTGGATGAGCTTTGAGGTCAGTTCCAACCCAAGCCAGTCTGGGATTCTATTAATTCAGCCTTTCAAACTCTGAAAATCTCCAGTGAGCACCTTGATGAACTTTAATGAAGATCCAAATAAAGGTTTGTTGACTGAAGCAGAGTTATTCTCAGCTGTCCAAAGGAGAGGGATATGTGAATCCCACTGAACTCAGTAGGAGCTGGGTTCCTCATGTCCAAGACACTATCAAAATATCTACATAAAGTAAAATTCCTATTAGTAAGAGGTTTATACATTCTTCACTCTCAGAGGAAAGCCCTAAAGGAAAGACCTAATGGGCCCTGCAATGCCTGGGTGACCCTGTCTACTGTAGGACAACTCCAGGGCCCAGCCCAGAGGTGCCATTGCCAATGTGCCACCTGGAATGAAATCCTGGATCTGCCCAACTGTGCTCCACCAGCATCCCCAGTGCAGGCAGAAGTCCTTACACTGTCCCCATCCAGGAGAGCAGAGACCAGGAGATAGGGGACAGGGCGTGGAGGTGTGGAGTTGCTGTCAATATATCAGCTCCAGCTCCCAATGCAGTGGGCACCTCATGAGTTCAGGTCTGTTCAGTGTTCCTGATGCCCTGAGAAAGCTCTGACCTATGGGCAACACTTCATCTGGTTTTCCTCCTCACTGTCTCATCTTTCCTTTCACCATTAGGTGATATGTTTACAGCAGCATCCATCACCATGGCATCCAAGGAAGACAAGAAAGCTCCCAAAGGCCAAAGTTCCTTCCCAACTTGGTAATTTTTTTTTAAATTTTTTTTTTTTTAATTTCAATTATTTTCCTGACAACAGGCTGGGGAGGCTGAAGTTGGTTGGAGCAGGAAGTGAGCAAGGAGCAGAGCTACTGTTACTGCACACATCTGCCTTTCTACAATGGCAGCTTGGAAAGGTATAGACACAACTCTTATCCCAGTGTGCTCTCAGTCTGCCTTAGCCATGAGGAAATAGTTTCCCATAAAAGCCCAGGGGTCTGTGGAAAAGCCTGACAGAATCATATTCCCTCTTTAGCTTCCAAAATCCATTAACTTCTCCCTTTTTTAACTGCCCTTCCTACCTGGGAAGGACTTGGGAACTAAGCTCTCGAGCAGAGGAGAAGGTGCTGGGGCAGCCCTGGGCAGTGTCCCCACTGCCACGGTGGCTGCTCCGGTGAGCCTGTGGGCAGGTGAGCCCAGCTGGATGCAGCCACAGGAAATTTCCTGAAAGAGCAGCATGGCAAGCCCAGTCCTGGATGGCGCCTTGCTGCAGGACTCCCTCCCCTTGGCTGGAACTCCATCCCAACAGCAAGTTCAGAAAATAACGTAATGAAAACAGGCTTCTTTTTCACTTTTTTTTTTCCATTGCTCATTTTATTTTACTGAGCTACTGCATATGGAGCCGAATCTTTATTTTGGCTGCTGTCCTTCTGCAATATCATTACCCACACGCAGAGGGAAAGCCCTCTGGAGATTTTCAATCCAAACAGGCCCTTGTTTTATCTACAACTATTTGAGTACATGACCTCAGATAACCCCATGGCCAATTGTGTGCCAAATTCAAACTGCAGCCATGGGAACTTTAAATACAGAGAAGATTTTCCAGCTTCCCTCCTAAGGGAAGGTGTGGAGTGTCTCTCTGTGCTCGGGCTGAAGGGGCTGGGGAACCCGGGTGTGCCTGTGGGGGCCTGGCCACGTGGCCATGGTGGCACCGCCATGCCACGGATTCACCTCTGCCCAGGAAGCTGCACACACGACTGACTCTGCTACACACACAGTCACTGTCCCCTTCTCTTCTCAGGGTTATGCAAAGGCTTCAGATTACTGGAAAGACAAACAGCTGCACTTGGGCCAGCCAGCCTCATCTGTAAGGCTGTGTTTGGATTCCTCTGGACAGGGGAGTTTTTCATCTTCATTAGCTGCTGTTCACAGCACATCCGCCATTATTCACTGGGTCAGAGCCTTCTGCTCTCTGCTGCTGCTTGTGAATCTAAATAAATCAATTAATCTGGTACTTTGAATGAAATTCAGAAGAATTTGGCAGCCAGTGTCTCACAGACAAGAAGTGTATGTGTGACTCACTCCACAAGTCCTTAGAAACGGTAGCTCAGAGAATTTAGGCACCAGAATCTGGGATGAGAATTTTTCACAGCAGTGCCTAATTTGCTTTTTTTCCCCAGATCAATACTTCCTCATGTACGCATTGCTATGAAGGAGGAAAACCACAGAATACCAGACTTGGTTTGGGTTGGGAGAGACCTTAAAACTCATCTCATTCTACCCCCTGCCATTGGTGCCATGCCTCCAACTATCCCAGGTTCCTCCAAGTCCTGTCCAGTCTGGCCTGGGACACTTCCAGGGATCCAGGGCCAGCTACAGCTTTTCTGGACACCCTGTGCCAGGACCTCCCCACACTCACAGAGAAGAATTTAATCAAAATATCCCACCGAACCTTGCCCTCCTTTAGCTTAAGGCCATTTCCCATTGTTTTAACACTACATGCACTTGTGAAAAGTCTCCATCCGGGCAATGAATCCTAGAGCTGAACGCAAGCATAGAGGAAAAGAAGCTCTGAAGCTTTTGTTCCTCAAGCTCCAGGAACAGCTCAGGAATTTGGTCTTGACAGTCTTGGGATCAGTTTCTGACACTGTCCCAGTGAACACATGCCCATGTTATTTCCTACTGGGAACCAACCCTGCGAGCAGGGCACAGCTTGGTGACCCCCGGGGTGGCTCTGCTTCTCCTCCACTGGGGTTGTTGTATCTGTGGGATGGGGCACTGGCCCCACAGGCTGGATTGAGGACAACAGCTCATTTCACAAGTGGCTCTCCCAACCACCACCACTCACTTCCCTGCCAGGGCCTGCCAGGCTTCCTGGGACCAGTCAGGCTTCCAGGGGCACCCAGGCTTGCCAGGTCACCCAGGCTTCCTGGAGCCTAGCATAGAAACACAGAGCTTAAAATAAACATTTTGCAGGGGCAGTGTTCCATAGGGTGGGAGGGAGGGTGAAACCACAGGAATTGCTTTGGTCCCTGGAAAAGTCCTGATACTCCTGAGCAAGCCTGGGTCTGGGATCTGGGTCTGGTATCTTGCTGCCAGGGAGGTTGATCACACCCACCTGGAGCAGTTTTCAGCTGTATGCAACTATACATTCATATGCATTATCCAGAGACCTTTGCATTTCAAGGCTGTTGTTATTTTGATCTTTACAACCTCTGGAAAAAATGAGTTCAATTAAGCCTCATCATTAGGAATTTGCATAAGGTCACTTCAAGGCTTTGTGCATTTCCTCCGGTTTAGATCTCAGTGCTCTTGGTGTTTCCCCTCCTCTTATAACCCCATTGCTGTAGGGCATTCTGAGTAAATCATCCAACACCAGTTTCCTCTCTTCAGCAACATGCATCGAGTTTTTCATTCAGGCTAAATGAAGCTTCAACTGCTCTGTACAGCAGCAGCCCAGTTAAAGGTACAGCATCACTTGCAGAGAGGGCAGCTTTCCCCACAATAAATTTTAAAAAAAATTAATTTGGACTCCATTAGTGGGAGGAAAGATTTCATTGTATTTGGCAGCACAAGTGCAATCAATGAACCAATTCTTACATATTGTCTGGGAAATGAATTCACGAAGCACGAAGAGCCCTTTTCACTCAATGGAGAAACACCCTTGGAAGCTGTGAGCTGGGCTCCACACACTGGGGTGTCTGGACACAGGAATAAGCACCCACCTACCTTTGGGCTGAAGCTCACATTTCAGCTAATCAGATTTTTAACTGCCAGGAGAGTCCAAACTGAATGGATACCACCAGGGTAGGGCTGATCCCCCAGCCCCAAGGCTGGAGCTTCATCTCCTGAGCCAGGAGCGGGTTAATGCTGGAGTGGGGGGGCTCCTGGAGCGCCCTGTGGGCACTGGCCACGTTGTCCCTGTTTGGCCAGGGCTGGGCACCAGAGGCTGGAGCGTGCTGACTGGAGTGCCCTGAGCTCTGGGCTAGCAGAGCTCTGACCAACACAAGCCAGCACAGACAGAGCCCTCCTGTTCCCTCCCCTCCCCGCACATCTGGGCAGCTGCAGAGCGAGCCAGACTGGGGAGCTGAGCTGGGATAAAATTAACCATCTGGTTTTGACAGGCCCATTTCAACTGGGATCAGTTCCCTCATCCTGTGGCCTTGCAGTTAAACAAGCACTTGTGCTGGGACGAGGGGGGTGAGAGAGGGGCTGGGACAGGGAGCAGAGGCCTGGCTCCATCTGGCTGCACTGGCTGCCTGCAATGACTTAAAACTGTCATGAAATCCTGGCAGAAACATCACGGTCTGATTTCCAACAGACCCTCAGAGACCATCCAGTGTTCTTCTGGCTCTCCTTTGCAAATGGCTTGTAGGAGCTAGGCCCACTGAGACCATTCACACTCCTAACTGCACCCTTAAACATCACTGCACCATCACTGCACCCTGGGGACTGGGGAATCTTGTCCTGTCTCCGACACAGACCCTGACTTAAATTTTCAAAGTCTTTCATATCTTTCCAAAAGGGTATTTTCAACATTACAACACAATAATGCCTCAAACTAGAGGGGATCTTTCCACCTAACCTTTTCCCTCTATTTATTCCATGTCCTCTACTGACACAGCTATCTCTCTCCTGCTAAGCAACCAGCTCTGTACGCATGGATGACTCTTTGCAAGTGAAAAAATAACTTGGCTGATGCAGCTTAGGTAGGAGAATCTGAGTGTGTGCATTCCTTTTGGGGCTGGCCCCAGGAAAAAGACACCCTGCCACTTCCAAACCTGGGAGGTCTTTAAGAGCTTGGCAGCAGTCCCCTGGGAGGCCCGTCATTAGCCATTTCAAACTGGCTGTAGTGCACTGCTGAATGGGAGCGCCTGACAAAGCCCGCCGAGCTATCCGTCAGGAAAGGCTCCCGGGCCTGGCAGGGGCTGTTAACAGTAACAATGATGACAATATAGCTGGGATTTTCAGGGGTGGGGACTTCAAAGAAGCCCTAAAGAGGTATTTTTCATTAAGGAGTAAGAAAGCAGCTGAGTATTGTTTTTGGCATTAAAGCTGAATATGAATGTTACTGCGGTAAGTCACAGATCAGCGACAGCATAAATTTGCACTGATTTAAATATGCATGAGCTGCCTTTCTGTGTTTCTTCCATTCCATCGGGCCTGCAGAACCTGGGCAACCAGCAGCATTTGGACCTTCCCTCATGTACCCTGGGATGCTCCAGTGCTTATGAACTCCAAGGAAAAGCCAGCCAGCCCCATAACAGTGACTGTGAGGTGTGCCACTCCTGTGACACACATTGATACCACACTGGGGTGTCAACTCAGGGCTCCAGCGTGAGCCCTGGCCACCTGTAGCCTCCCCAGAGAGCCCCCCAGATCAAACTGGGAGTGAGCCCGGGTCTCTCTGGGCTCGCAGAGGCTCAAAAGGAGCTGCAGGCAGGAGATGAGGGGCTGTTGGTCCACAGAAATTTTTCTGCATTTAAACTCAAAATCTGTGATTCCTTGGGGGTAAAAAAGAAGATGATCATAAGAAAAAACATCAGAGGGATACCACAAAAGACTCCAGGCACAGCAAGTCCTTCCCCCTATGGTGAGCATTTACTGATTACTTTGCTGTTTCTGCATGGACCATGATGATGGCCTGAGAACAGGAAGTTCACTGGTAACAGCCTTGAGTTGTGCACGGAGAGTTTCAGATTAGGTATCAGACAGAATGGTGAGGCACTGGAACAGGCTGCCCAGGCTAGAGGGATTTAAGAGCTGTGTGGATGTGGCATTTGGGGACATGATGGCCTTGGCAGTGGGGGAATGGCTGGATTTGATGATCTTCGAGGGTTTTTCCAACTTTATTCTGTGATTCCATGATAAAACCATTACGAGCATATCCTGTCAGCAGCCATGGCCTGTCCTCGCCATGTGAGGTGACCAAAGGGCTCCCCAGAGCCAGACCTCGCACTCAGACCCACGGGCTTTGCCAGGCTGGGTTTAGGAGCCCTGTGCAGCTCAGGAGCCCCATCCCACTGTAACCATCTGTGGTTTGTGTCTCTTTGAGCGAAGCCCAGGACCAGCTTTTCCCGCAAGAGCCCAAGCCCAGAGCTATCATATCCAGCCAGCAGGGAGAAAGTGCCCGCAGGGTTTGCAGTGCAGATTGACTTTCACACCTCGCTGGCCACACAGAAGAAACCCAATCTAAAAAGCGTAACTTTGCATAACTGATTATTTTCACTGGGGTAATCTGAGCCCGCCAGTAAATGCCAGTAAATGTTGCTGATCCAGGGAAGGCCCTGCTTGGGGGAGGATTGGCCCCACAGCCGCAGGCAGCCGGAGCTGGCCAGGCCGAGGGAGGCTGGTCCTGGCTGTGGGTGGGTTGGGTTCTGGGAGCTGAGGCTCAGCCCTTCACCACAGGGCACTGTCTGCACGGAGAGAAGCACAAACAACTTCTAAGTGCCCAACTCCTTTGCACACTCACGTGACTGGAGTGTGCAAAGCACACTGAGGGAAGCAGGACAGTGAAGCAGGACAAGAGCTGTCTAGCTTTACTTGATGTCTTCTTAACTTTCTTTTCCACAATGTTCCAGATATTTTGAGAGGCTTCAGCATTCAGGCTGACTCCCCAGTAACCTATTATCCCTGGACATTGATCACTCCATGCTGTCACCATTCACATGACCTTGCTGTAGGGAACCATACCCCTCCTCTGACTCCTCTGTCACCAACTTCCTTCTCTCCAATCACTAGCTCATTTCTTCCTGCCAGGACCAAGCTCAGTGATCTCCCCTTCTTTAAAGTCCATGAAATTAGACTGTCAAATTAAAACCCCAACAGCTGCAGAGGTTATTGGTCCACCCACACCTCTGCAGGGCACCCAACCAGGATCAGGCTGCTGGAGGTGAAACAGTTCATACCATCAGTACACCTGAGATGTATCTTGTTCCTGAGATCCCTTGTAACTACAACGCACTGATCTAGCTGTGGATGGGAACTGCCATTTCAGCCAGATCAGTCTCAACATCTGGCTGCCCATGTGCCCCCTTTCCAGGCATGAGCTGCAAATGTGAGGGATGGACAAGTAGGCAGGGGACAAGGGTTGTGGGACCTCCCTCTTGGCTGCAGGACACATTTAGCCACAGTATTTTAACATGCACTAAGAAAAATAAACCTGTCTGTGCTCACCTCAGACATCAGCCTCTCTCCCACTTCACTAAAATGCCTCAGCAGGGGTAACTCTCCCGGAAGCCACCAAGAGAAAAGCTGAGGTGGGAATGGGAATAGAGAAGCTTTTGGGCATGAGACAAAACCAGGCTTTCACCTGCATCCTGTCCCAGCACTTCCACGAATAAAAGGGTGATCAACTCAGACTGTGTTTCTTAAATTTAGGACAAATAAATCATCCAAATCCCCTTATCCAGAGAAAAGATAATGACTCATAAGGAGCGTGCCCTGAATTTTGGATTTTCCACCTTTGCCAAAACTCCTACGCTGCCATTTCTCTCTCTAAGCTTGTTCAGCCAGATCCTACCTTGGGCTTAGCTGCATTTCATCACAATAGCTGCAAAATATCCTCTTCATCAAGACTGACACAACACATTAATTAAGAAACACATTTAAAGGCTTTCAGTCTCTGTTTTTGCCAGGATACTGCTGTGGCTGTCCCTGTTTCTGTGTCCCTGTTTCTGTGCAGTCTTTGGATGAGAGCGTTTGCACTAACACAAAATGCTCTCCTCCAGTCAGAGCAGATACACCTTTTGAGGACAAGGCCTTCCTTTCTGGAAAGGTCGAAGAACCCCACAGATGTTGCTGACCATCACCACCAGCTGGAAATGCCTTCGCAGCAGTATGTGCCGAAGACAGTCCCGCACCACATCTCACCAGGGCCCACGGACACACAGTTTTGGCACAGGGAGTCACCTCATCCAATTAATACCATGAATAACAGACACAGTCAGGTTTAAGCCATAGAAAGTGACACAGTTTAATGCCTAAATGTCTTCAGATAAGTGCTGCTGAGCAATTACAGATCTGGCAAACTCTACACAGAAACCAAGTTTGTACAGCTCAGCCTATGGTGCTTCCAAGGAAGGCTCGAAACACGTGAGATTGCACATTCCTCCTCTGAAGGAGCAAAGGTCTGCTGCTGGCACTGCTGTGAACCTGGGATGACTGCAGAGCTGTGCAGTCCCCACGAAGTATGTAGCAGGAATTAGTGGCATTTGCAACTACGGGACAACGGTTTTGTGCAGGATTCTCAACACTTGGGAACTTGGGAACAGGACAGGACTTGGGAAAACATTGCCCTGATACTGAGTTATTACAGTGCTGGAGCCCCTCTGCTCTGGAGCCAGGCTGGGAGAGCTGAGGGTGTTTAGTCTGGAGAAGGCTCCAGGGATAGCTCAGAGCCCCTGCCAGGGCCTAAAGGGGCTCCAGGGGAGCTGGAGAAGGACTGGGGACAAGGGATGGAGGGACAGGACACAGGGAATGGCTCCCAGTGCCAGAGGGCAGGGCTGGGTGGGATATTGGGATACAGGAATTGTTCCCTGGGAGGGTGGGCAGGCCCTGGCCCAGGGTGCCCAGAGCAGCTGTGGCTGCCCCTGGATCCCTGGCAGTGCCCAGGGCTGGGCTGGACAGGGCTGGGAGAAGCATGGGATAGTGGAAAGCATCCCTGCCTATGGCAGAGGGTGGCACTGGGTGATCTTTTAAGGTCCTTCCACCCAAACTATTCCATGATCTTTGTGCTGCTCCGTTGAGACCCCACCCCCATTCAAACATCAGGAATTGGCCAAGCCACCCTCACCATGACAAACAAAGAACATTATAAGGGCACCAATGTCAAAAAGGAGGAGAAACTACACAGTGGATAAAACATGGGAATTTTGACTTCTTGACACAGTCAATAAACTGAACTATGATCTTAGGGGCACAAGGGACTGGAAACCAACAGAAATTAAATTGGTGAAAAAATGTCTTGTTTTCTCATGACATTTGAGAGAAACCATGGGGACAATTTCCTCAGGACACATGAGAGTTAGCTGTGTCACTGCCTTCTCCAGAGAGTTTCTCCTTTTCCTTAAAGTCACTCCATCACTGTCACCCACTGACCCTTCATTACTTTCTCCCAGTGCACCAGCATCTCTGCTCACCAATGTACTTCATAGTCTGTCCAAACCCATGAGAGGAAGAAAAAGCCTTGTACAGCTGTATAAAAGGACATTTACTCTATACTACATTGTGTCTTCTTTTCTATGCTAGTCTAAATACAAGTGCTGTTTTCACTGCCAATCGTTGTTTGCTTGTGCTGTTTCCACTGGCTAAAACCAGCATTTTTCCAGCTAGTGTTGTCCTCCAGGAAAAACCACACATTCATACCTTCCTTGTATTTAGCACAGGACAACAAAACTGGTTCCCAGGAATAAGGATGGCTTCCTCAAAAGAAAACATTTGCTGTCAGCTGAGGTTTGACCTCTAATGGCTAATTTGGCATCATCATTTTGAGCACTGGAATACATAACACTGTGAAAAATTAACAGCTTCTCCCCCTCCCTGCTCAAGTTTAATTTCCGCCTGCAGCTTTGCAAGTGAAAATAAAAGAACCAAAATAAATACCCAAACCGAAACCTTGGGTACAGTCTCTCACATACATCCACAAAGAGAACTTCAAGACAAAGATCTGTAAGGGAAATTTTATTGGAAACCAAGCTTTTGCAGACATTGAAAGAAAGTCTGCAACATGAGACCGTCTTCCTTGAAGAAACACAGCTGATCCCAGCTCTGACTGCCACTGGGCTGTGTAAAACATAAACTTCATGCTAACCCTATGAAAACAGTCAACATGAGAGAGAGAGAGACAACAGTCTGCTCCGAGCTGCTGAAAGGGGGAAAAAAACCTCTCAGGCTGTCATTCTCCCCTTGCTGTGACCTTCATGCTCCACTGAATTTCTGAAGATACTGAAATCTTGGCAGGGAAGTGTACAGTCTGTGGGAACCAGGCAGCGCCGGCCGGGCTCGCTGCTGAGAATTAGGCCCAGTCGAGCCCTTTTTTGGGGGACTCTGAGTTTTATGTGGCCAACAGCACAGGGCTTAGCCAACTCCAGGCTGGGAATTTTACAGAATTGATGCTGTATGCACTCTGTATCATGTTGCAGAGCCATCATGGACAGAGTGCTGCCCCCCTGCCTGGCAGCCACAAGTTGAGGCTTGCTCAGTGTCTACTGGAATCTCCAGTGCCTAAAGGGGTTCCAGGAGAGCTGGAGACAGACTTGGGACAAGAACCTGGAGTGGCTTCCCACTGCCAGAGGGCAGGGATAGATGGGATATTGGGAAAAAATTCTTCCTCGTGTGTGTGGGGAGGCCCTGGCAAAGGTTTGCCCTGGCAGAGGATGTGGCTTCCCCTGGAACCCTGGCAGTGTCCAAGGCCAGTTTGGACGGGGCTTGGAGCAGCCTTGGATAGTGGAAGGTGTCCCTGCCCATGGCAGGGGGGTTCAAACTGGATGAGCTTTAAGGTCCCTTCCAACCCACAGGGTCCCCACCCCCCCATGGGTAGCAGTGACCACTCACTACAAGTTCTCACTATCCTTTATAAACCATTAGAGATTAGCAAATAAAATCTCAACCAGAGACTCAAAAGAAGCAGAATTTGCCATGACAAATGATCCCAGAGTCTGATGGTATTTGATGACTGCTGTGTAGAGCCACTCCACACAAAGAGCTCAGTCCCTCTCAGCGAGGCGCGGTGCCAGGGCGAGGAGCACTCACCACTCACCACTCAGCCTGCCCTGTACAAGTACCTCTGGAGGGCAATTCGCTCCCTCAACAGTGTCTGTCGAGGCAGAATAATACCAGCTGTGCTTCCTGGCTGGAGCCTCTGCAGCACAGGCTGCAGATTACATCGGAATTGCCAAACCCAGGATAAACAAAAAGATTAAGAGGCCTCACCCTTTGTGTTGAACAATCACACTCTGAAGCAAGAAATCACAGCCCACGTCGTGGGCAGGCACCCGACTGAGCCTGGGTTTGGGTGACTGGGGAGGAGTAAGCAACTCACTCACGCATCTGGGGAAACCACAGATGCTCTTAATCACAGGTTTTCCTGACCTGTAGGCACTGACAAATTGCATCCTATGGATGAACCTTTTATTAAACCACAGAGGGTTTCCAAATGATATTCTCTTTCTCAGCATTCCCAAGTCATTAAGATCCAGCACACGTGACCCTTCTTAATTCTTCATTTAGAGGGTGACACAGCACTTTCCAAAGAAATTTCAGGGCTGAAAGGAAGTAAATGGGGATGTGATGTTACATCGGTGGAAGGCAGCTCAAAAGTTGAACCAGGGGCTATGAGAACTGACATTTTTGAATTCTTTGATGATGTCTCAGCCTCACTGGAGCTAAAGATGATTTTTGTCCTGAGTGACTCCCAAGGCCAACCCCTTGCTGTCAGCTGGAGCAGAAACATCTCATGAAATATGCAGCCTTTAAATCTTACTGTTTTTTCTCTGTGCAGGGGGAAGGACAACTCGTATTTTAAAATTAATAAAATTACTCTTGCTCAGGCCAGAAAAGGTGACCACAAAGCAAAATTGCCCTGGTTCCACTTCCACACCACACCGGAGCAGGAGATAGCTATTCAGCTCACAAGTGAGTGAGAAAGATGATGCCTGGCAGTTCTCATCATCGTGTGGACCAACAGAGCAACCCACATAAAAGGAAGAAAAATGCCTGCTGATCAGATTGGTGTGACAGAAGCTTATGAGAGACATGCACATTTTCAATCTAAACGACAGCTTGAGGGATCTATATTACTAATTATCAACTAATATTGCCAGAGTTCCCAGGCTGGCTTCAAAGGTTCTTGCAAAGTGCCCCAAGTACAGGTTTCCATCTCATCATGAGGCCTTCTTCTTTGTCCCTGCTAAATGGATTGCTCCATCCTGGGCTCCCTGTGCGTAAATCAGCCTGCACATGATGAGCTTTGCAGCAATGAAATTCATTACCTTAACCACAAAAAAAAAAAAACCCAGAAAACGTTTGCTGCACTGTTAGAATGCTTTTGCACCTAATTAAAAAAAAAAAAAAAGGTGGTTTCCTCTCTTCCTCTTACCCGCCTACTCCTAATCCCATGCTAACACCTTTGTAAAGGGTGGTGTGAGTAGCTTGGAAAGTGAAAGAGAAGGGAAGGGGGGCAAAAAAAGTAGAAAAATATATCAGATCTCTAGACAATGAAATTGAGCAGCTATCTTTCACATCCTGCAGTGCTGAGGCTGAGGTCATAAGTTAAACAGGACATCAGAATAGGTGATGTAATTTGCTTATTTAGGATCAGAGCATTCAGTGAAGTGCAAGAGACAACCTATTTGAATGTACAGATAATCCCCCCATCAATGTAGGGCTGTTCAGATGCACAAACTGCAGCTGGAGCCTGGGTATTTTTTTTTCTCTGCACATTTATTTTTGCAGGGGATATAATTGCAATCATTTTTCCTTGCAGGAAAGCCTTGAAACCTCACCTGGGATCAGCCTCCTGTTGTGTTAGGTATTGTTCAAGTGGGGTCCCTGCCCTGGCCAGCTTAAAGGCTAAAGGGTCAAGTCAAATAGAGGGTGGGAAAGGAAAGAGAGGCCCGGGGGAGGTGGGGGTAGCACAGAGGCTCCACAGGACCTGGGTCCCCCAGCCCACTCCCCCCTCATACCCGAGCAAAGTCTCAGACCCAGAACTGAGCTGAGCAGCAGCTCCACTTCTGAGTAAAGCCCAGCACAGCTTTTCTGCAGATGGACAGGCCCTCCTGGCCCCAAACCCAGCTGCAGAGCGTCACACCAGTGAGGGTTTCATAGCAGTTAGAAACCTTTAACCACAAGGTTCTTCCAGATTCCAGGAGGAATTTCTTGGTGAGCCTAAACAACACTAAACACTGAACACTTGTCCCTTCCAGCCATAGCGACAAACCCTTGTGATATAAAGATGTAAAGCTAACAACTTGCAGTGTTTATTTCCTCAGTTTATCACTATCCAAGTCAGGATTCCTCCCTGTCAACAGCACTGCTCACCCTAAGCCTGCCAGCCCCGTGCCTCCACTGATATGCTTCCACACCAGTGCTCTTTCACTGACACAAGTTAGCTGGGCCAGACACCTCAGCCATGCTCACCAAGCAGTCAGTGACAAGCACAGTGACAAGCACTTGGCACAGTGACAAGTCCAAAGGTGTAGCCCACACTTGCTTTAGGTGGAAGAGCATATAGCATGGAAGAGCAAGATGGTGAAAGTCATCCAGGTAATGGATCCTGCCAAAACATGGCTGTTCTCAAGGGTTTCTTCAAGAGACTGGAATGACATGGAGTTCATGTCCTCCTGCTGTCCCACCAGGACAACTGGCACAGCAGGATGTCCCAAACAGGGACAGCATCAGGAGGGTGGGAGACAACCTCTGCTGTGAATGGATGGACCCGTGAGAAGAGCTGACTTTCATCCCGCTACAAAATGACCCAGCTGTCAGCTGTCTGTGCCCATGACTGCAGCTACATTCTTTAGCAGGTTTGGGTGTTTCTTCCTTCTTTAACTGCTAGTTCTGTGTTAGAACCTCCTCCAAGCTGTGGAGAGCAGAGCATCACTGATCTGGGTGAGTCAGGCTGTGAGCTGACCCTAAGGCTGCCCACAACAGCCCCCTACGACTCCGCAGAGATCTTCCTGACTACTGGTAAGGGTTCAGTGTATTGACTTGATCATGTCTGAACACCCCAAGCGTTCTTTCACACTGTCCCTTCCTGAAGGAAGTATTTCAGCTATCTGAAAAGAAGAAACATACAACATACTCAAATGTGTGCAGAGGTAACAGGCAAGTGACATTTCCATTTCAAATAGAAGGAATGTGTAACATTTGAAGGCTATGAAATGTAGAACTTCTATAGGGGTTTTTTTGCATGTCACCAAAAGATAGAATTAATCTTATTTTCACTCAGTCCCACTAAAATGTTTCTCACCAAAGGCAGCACCAGGCCCAGCTACAGTTACTGTGTAACAGGATCATCACTGAGTCCTTACAATGCAGCACTTGAGGAAGACATGGAATGAAAAGGTCATGTCTGCATCATCACTGATACCTTTGGCAGCAGTCCCCACTCCTGAAGCCTTTAACTGGAGTGACTGAGCTGAAGCCCAGCACAAGTGGGAACAGAAATGCTGAGCAGCCCCTGGATGACACTCCCTGTGCACTTGCTGCTCTAGGTCAGACAGAGGTAGCCAGTATTGGCCTTTGTTTTAACAGAAGAAACAGCAGTATTTTGGCAGGATTACAAAGCAAGCCCATTCTTTGCCCATCTGCAAAAGAGAGCCTGTCCATCCCTGCTGAGGGAGCTGACAGAGGAAACATATTTCCCAGCAGTCTGGGGTACAACATTGAATCGGGCCTATTTTTACCACATGCTCTGCACTATATGCATTAATTGTTACAGTAACATTTGCTGCCATATTCACTCCAGTCATTTACAGAACAGAAGCCCAGGAGACAAAACACGTCCCTACTCCATGAGACAGAAGGAGCAGGCAAGATGCCCCATTGCTTCCTGTGACACACAGCCAGGGCTGATGACACAGATAACCCATCCCGTGCTGGTAGCTCCATGCAGGAGAGGGGCCCAGTTCATGGATCAGTACTGCCCATCCTCCTCCTCCTGCCTAGCATGGACACAGCAGCACTCAGCTCTTTCTGGAGCCCTGCTTGTGGGCCCACCATGGTCCCCCACTGCAAGGGCAGACAAAACTCTGTCACCACTCTGTCACCCCTTAGCAAAGTGCTCTGCAAGGAGAGGCAGAGCAGTCTAGGAGCCCCAAGGTCTGTAACCCAGCCCCAGAGCAGCACAGACAGTTGGCAAGTACAGCTCAGCAGTTTCAGGATCCAGCCTCCATCCTAATTAAGCCAAATTAGGTTTGCAAAGAATGAGAATGTTTTAGGAAGGACATACAAAAGAACTATGAGGTCTCTGTAGGCCATGGAGGTCTGGAGCACCCTCCTGAAGGCAGAAATTGCCACTGTTGATGTAGGCTGTCAGTCTTCCACAGTGCTAGAGGATGATCCCGCTCCCTGTGCTGCCCACGGCTCCCCTTGCACACAACCCTGGAAAGTGCAGCTGGGAGAGCTGGGATTCTCCTCCAGAGCATCAGCAGCATATCAGCCAAACTTGTGCTGTCTGCAGAGACAGCCAAGCAAAATCAGCTCCAAAATGCCAAGGCCTTAAAATGAAGGTAGATATGATTCAGAACAGGGAGATGTTTGACAAATCAGCATCTTCCCATGCTGAGGGGTATAAAACATGCAGCTGTTCCACCACCACAATTTACAGGGAAGGCATTTCTCCTGAAAGTAAAAGAACACTTAGTATATATTCCTAGCCAGATTGATTACCCTTATTTATATTGTAAACTAAGACAGCATGTACTAAACCCATAGATTTAACCAGTTCCAGACCCCAGATCCTGGGTGAGGGGTAAGTTTTCCATCGTCTGCTGCACAGTCTTGTGCCTTTATTAGAGAACACAGTTTCCTGCAGCATGGTTTTGTGTGTGTGTGTATGTGTGTGTGTGCTTATTTTTGTGGTATTTCAACAACCATCAGGAGGAACACTGCTATTTTACGGGATGTCAGGGAATTGGAGAATCCACGAGGTTTTTTAGAGGTTTGTTTAAAACAGCCAAGAAGCCAGCATGCCACTATAAATATATGTATGTATAACAACTGCAATCTGTGCTGGGACAATAAAACCACAGGACTGAAGGCAGCATTCCATAGCTGAATATATCCATTTATGCTGCAGTAAGATGAACCCCTCTTCTGTGGATCCGACCTGCAGGGAGTTTTGTCAGTCTCCTCTCACAGCCAACCTGCCCAGCTGGACAACTCTCATTTGCTCTCTAAGTTACAGATCCAGTTTCAACATCTGACAGCAGATATAAACAGAGGTGCAGAACATGCTCTCTGGTGTGTCTGCTGCTACACCACTTGTGCAATTCCACTGGGCCAGGAGACCCCAGATCTCCACCATGAGGTATCAAGCCAGACTCACTGGGTTCTTCTTACCTAAGAAAAAACTCATTTTCTAACCAACTTGCTTCTTTTTCTCTCTTTAAACAGTGATAAGGTGAGAGATGTTGAAGTTCCCTGTTGATTTATACTGCAGTTTGGGAAGAGATAGGTTGTGGCGTGTTGCTGTAACGAATACAAGAGTGAAATTGAAAGAGATGGTGATTTGAGCTAACACAATTAAAATTTATTCTTAACATCAATCCACAGATATCCAGTGCCAAACACAATCTGGAGTCATCAACTAGCATGGACATGAATTAACCTAATAGCTTCTGAAAAAAAAAAAATCCTATGAAAAAATCCTCCTATTAAAGTAATTAAGTGCTAACAGAATCACAGAGCCATAATTAAACATGGTTTATAATTAAAACAGCATGTGTCCTAGACAGAGAACACAGCAACAAAGTGAGTCCAACCATGACACTTGATGCCAAAACACATGCCAAGTACCAAAAATCAGAAAAACAGGCGAGTTTCTAGCAAAGCTGCAGATGCAGAGCCTCTGATCCTCTGACTGAGCCCTCAGCACTGTGTGGGATGTGACTGCACTCAGAACTCCTCACGGCTTTGCCAGGTGCTGCCAAAGTTCAAGCAGAACTCTTGGGAACCAAGAAGACACTGAGTGCAAGGCCCAGAAGACCGATGCGGCGCAGGGAGCGGTGAGCGAGCGGGAGTGGGGGCTCGAGCCAGACTCGTCCTACCTGGCAGCGGCTGAAGATGTCACTCGGGGACACCTGCACATTGAAGTGCTTCAGCACCTGCAGTGCCTGTTCCTTCGCCTTCTCGGAGCAGTTCACAGAGAAACACCTTCCTTCTCCCACCTGGGAGCGCAGCTGCAAACCAGAGACACCAGTGAGGCTGAGCATCAGAGCATGTAGGGCTGTTCTGATACTCTTGGCTGGGTTTGAATTCTGAATAATGCTTGGAGTTAGTGTGTGTTCACAGGCTGAATTCTGATCTGAGCACTGCAGTTGGTAACCTAACAGCCACTGCTGCAAGAGTTCTGACTCCTGTATGATTTTGTGTCTATGAAACATGGAGAAAGGGAGGCTCAGGGGGGACCTTCCCACTCTCCAACTCCCTGGCAGGAGGGTGCAGCCAGGGGGGCAGGGGAGAGGTTGGTCTCTTCTCCCAGCTAACAAGTGACAGAACAAGAAGAAATGGCCTCAAGATGCTCCAAGGGAGGTTTAAATTGGATTTCAGGGAACATTTCTTCACAGGAAGGTGGTCAGGCATTGGAATGAGTAGTCTGGGGAGGTCTTGGAGTCATCTCTGAAAGTGTTCAAGAGTCATCTGGATATGGCACTTGGAGACATGGTTTAGTGAGGATCATGGTGGTGGTGCTGGGCTAACGGCTGTACTTGATCATCCTAAAGGTCTTTTCCAACCTTAACAATTCCATGATTCTATTGTATAGAATATACCCAAATCCCATCAACGCATAATTTGATTTGGTTTGACAGGGGCAGCAAAAGGTAACTGAATTCAGTCCCAGCTTTCTGAGGAAACTTGACCAGATCCCACAGAGTGTGCCAAAGTGAAGTGATGAAAATAATGTCCAGTGACACTCTGAATCACACAAATGTTTCACCTGGAGTTTCCTGATGGCCAAGAAATTTGAAGGGGTTGATGTGGGCAGTCCCTCAATGCTTGTTCCACACTCTGCACAGAAGTCTGTATCTGGGAATGAGCACTGGGAAGTCCCAGACACATCTTCATGACCATGCTAAGTACTCACAGGAGTGGGATCAGCCATACACCAGTAGAAGAGCCTGGCAGAGCTCTTGTGGAGGCCTCCTTGTGGAGGCCATCCAAAGGCAAGGGAACTGAGGGAACCAGACACTTCCTAGGAGTATTGCACCCTGGAAACAGTTATTTTTCTTTTGCAATTCCTACACAGTTAGAGCTCTGCCAAACAAGGTGATGATGGATGCTGAATTCCCTATCCTACCAGCTGTAGGCTCAAGGAACCTGCAGGGTGGCTGCACCTGCCTCACCGTGCCTTATTATAGGGGGAGTTTTATTCCACACTCAGATTTTCCATAGGAAATCAGCAACCCCTATTCTGCAAATATTCTGACTGGCTGCTTGAGTAGCTGGGAGATTTTATCCTGACAGTTTGTGACAAATAAGTCCTGCACCCTAGCTCATATGAACAGAACTCTGACTCATCCAGAATTATTTCACTCTTTCAAATGGACTTTTGGGCAGTAAAAAACTGCAAAGAACCTGTAGCAGGGCATCATAGCATTGCAAGCACTGACTTGGAAGGTTCAGCATGGCATTTTGAAACGAGTCTTTGAACAGCTCTGAACAGCTGAGGGCAAGGTTGGAGTTTACTTTGGCTTTTCTGTTTATCTATAGCAACACAAAACCTCTCCAGCTTCCACCAGACCCATGCTTGGGCCTTCCAATCTCTCCCTTCCAAGCCTGAAGAAATGTTCCCAAGGGCTGAAATTCTTTCAGTGTGGAACCAGCCAGCAAGCAAGAATCTCAGGGATAAAAAGCACAGGAATTGAGCTGCCTTTCACCTGCCAGTGAGGCCAGACAGAAACATACTGTTCTGGACTGCTTGGCTTGACTTCCACCCCCAGTGGAGAGAAATCACTCTTCCCACTGATGCAGGACTGAGAGTAAGTATAAAAGCATTTCCCTCCAAGCCTTGGTGGTTGAGAACAGCAAACCTCTGAAGACCCTAAATGTAGCTTTTAGTGGAGAAAACATGAAAAAGCCAAGTCAGCTGTTGCATTCACATCTGCCTTTTCCTTTTGCCTCCCCTGCACACCCCAGACCACGCAATGATCAGTGCCAGAAACACGCCAGCAGCTCAGAACACTCACAGTCTGATATGGGAGTCCAGAGGTCAAAATGACTCTTCCTTCCTCTCGGGCAATCTGGAAAAAATGGTAAAAATCCAAATGAACAGAGGCTGAAGTTACACTGAGTTCAAGTTTACTTGCAGTCACAGAAGAGAGAAGGTGAACTGGAGATATCGAATGCTTCTCTCAGTGTCAGTCCACACCTGGCCAACAGCTCCTGACAGCAACAGCAGCTCAAGGTATGGCTCACCCCTTGTCCCCTCCCTGCCAATCGCTGCCTCATCTCCCATGTGCTGGAACAAGCTGCTGGTGTATCTGCACCACAGATAGCCCAGGGACCCATTCCACCTTGAAACAATCCTATCCAAAATCAATCTTTCATTTTTCTTCCCTTAACCCAGACTATTTCTATTTCCCCAGTCTGGGTCACAAAGAAGGAAACAGTTCTGCTGAACAGGGGAAAAAGGTGAAAAAAACCGAAGCAGGCAATTCCAGGAAAAAAAAAACCAAATATGAAATGTGTCTGCAAATTTCATACCCTCAACAAAAAATACTCCTTAGAGAAGGAGGGTGGTATTGTCCTGGCAACCAAACACACAGGATTGATGCACCTTTCTAGGCTGCAGGGAACACCTCCCGTAGAGTTTATTACCTCCTGACTTGCAATCCTGAGCTTTTCTCTCTGGTCTGGTTCTTCAAGTGAAGGTCTGTGCTGAGTTACCAGGGAGCTCATCACCTACCCTGCTGACCTTCACATGAGGTCAGGGACATTGCAGAGGTGCCAAAGTGAGACACTAAATCTGGAGCTGCAAGGGTGGAAGAGTGACTGACCTTCCTTCACATGACTTCACCCCTCACCCTCCTGGAGGAGGGACAGAGCCTCATGGCTGTAGCAATAGGAGGATTCCCAAGGATTCCCATGTGAACCAGGATTCAGCTCTGATCCTGCTGACAAGAGATCAGTGCTTTGAAGTAGGCATTAGGTTATTTCTCTCCTCTGGCTTGGATTCTGCTGGAAGCCCTCATGTTTTTCTCTAACTCCAGATGTGTGTCATGGAGGTCTCTCATCTGGTTCAGAGTGCAGCAGCTCTCTTCGGATCCCTCTCTTACCCTTGGCAGGTAGACATATCTGGGATCAGAGTCCTGCTGCACTTCCCAGAGACACACCAGCGAACACAGCCAGGGAACACCAGACAAACCAACCAGAACTTTCAAGCTCTTTCTTGGGTAGTCATTCTCTTAAGACTCACCAGGCCTATGGCAACAAGAAACAAGGGGAAGAAGGCTCTGAAGGCCCCGTGCAGGCAGCTAAACAGCCTGTTTTTTCCTTTTTTTCCTCTTCCTGAGCTTTCAGGTATCAGCTTCCCTCCTTTAGTTGTGAAGTCACTCTTTGGCTTAAAGTTCTGCACTGAGAAAGCGATTGGCAACAACTTCTAAAGCATCTTTCTACAGGCAAAATTACTGGATTTCTTTCAAAATCAACCCCCTCTCAATAAAAGAAAAAACCTCTAAGAACAGGAGCCTTGAAGGTGCAGCACAGACTCCCCATGCAGTGCTGCTGAGCAGCCACCACAGCACCCTTGTGGCATGTTAGTGAGGGAGGTCTGGTAAGGCAAGAGCAAAAGGTTACCACAGGGATTTGCCAGCAAGGGAGAAGGGATGTGAAATTCCTCCAGACCCATGTTTGTGTCAGGATAAGTCTGAGGATTTCACAGCTGGAACACTCCATTCTGACTCTCTGCATTCAGGGTTAATTAGTTCAAGCCTGATAAATCCCCTTATCTAAAGGGCTCTGCAGAGACAGGCAAAGAACATCAAATAAAAAGCAGAAAAGCAATAACTCTTCCAACATGTTTTTCTGCTCTGAAACAACGACTGGGAGAAGTATGCAGAGCCAGAAAAGCCATGTGACAGCACACATCTGACTGGGACCACAGAGGGTACGTGATGGAGAAAAGGGCACAATCCCTTCTTTTCCTCCAAAAGCAACAAGGGAAGGCAGCACTGGGACCATGAGGGATGTGTGGTCAGGGATGTAAATGAGAGGAAAAGAATACCCAGGGCAGCAATCTGGTGTGGGTATCAGGGACCTGTGCTCCAGCTCAAGTACTGCAGAGAAGGCATTGGCCTCAGTTTCACAATCTATTGCAAAGATAATATCAGCTTCCTCTGGAAAAGGCTCAGACCTTCTGGATAGAAAGCACTCCCTAATTTGTTGGTATTACTGATTAGCCCTTAACATGCCTGTGTGTTCAGCCAACTTCCATCCTGCAGAAATGAATGAACCCACAGGAATTACTGTCAGAGATCTGGAAGGGCAATGACCGAGGACAGAGGGCAGAGAGAGCCCCTTTGTTTCCAAGCCAGCACCAGCAGCAGGATGATTCGTGACAATCTAAAGAGTCCTAAACCAAGGCCAAAGGAGGTTCCAAAAAACAGCAGCACAAGGCTGTGGATTTCTAAGGTAAATTTTGCCAAGTCTGTGCAATGCCACATGTCCTTGAAGAGCCAAACTGCAGTACAGGAAAAGCTGCATCCCCCTTGCAGTGATCCTGAGAGCCAGCAAGGCCCTACTTTGGATCACAAGGAAGTGGACAGAAAGTGTCTGCCCCACGATATGGGCTGGGAAAACACACAGCCAAGGATCTGCTAGAGAAGAGGATCACAAAACCCAGCCCAAACCCAGAGGTCCTCCCTGTAATCCCAGGCACTTTTAAAAGAGACAGTAAACCAAGAGCTTAACAGCACTGAGCACCCTCAGTCCAGCCCTCCCAGTATTGCAACCCTAATCTTCTCTTCAGCATTCCTGAAAAGTATAAATTGCATAGAGTTTATCACAGGGTTTTGTAACATGGCCTTAAGTGTCACGCCAAAGCTATCCACCCAGTTTTGTTTCTCTGTGTAGACCCATTTGTATCAAGGTCTCCAATGAAAGATGTCCTTTTCCTGCTGACCAAACATCAAAAGCCAAGTCTTGATTTTGAAAGCAACACAGTTCTTCATCTGCCCTCTGTGAATTTAGTTCCCCACCAGACTAAAAAGACCAGCAAACCTGGAGAACGTCACCTACATCAAAAATATGTAGACTGGAAAAAGCCAGTCAAAGCTGAGATAAGATTCAAGATTAGATTCCCCCATTAGGAAAGATGTGCTCACTGCAAGATTAAAATCCCTTTTTAAAATCACCTGGCTCCAAATCAGTCTAGGTCAATTTAGATCTGGGTGCACAATGCTCTATCTGGCTCCTAAGATCCATCCAGCCTGGCCCTCCTCTGCAACTCACTGGTTCACGTGGAGGTTTGGAGGGTAGGTGTAACCTTGCAAGGGAATCTTCCCCAGCATGGGAGCCTCAGGAAGCCAGTTTTACCTGCCTTATGGTTATTAGCATACTTCAAAAGATACCAGGTTTGTGTTATCAGATTATCCTTAGAGATGAGGATGATTTTGAAGACCAAGAGCAAAGTCCAAAAAAAAAAAAAAAAAAAAGTAAATCCACCCAGAACTCAACTGAAACAGCTTTGAGATTCCACTGAGTCTCTCATTAGAGACCTAAGAGACTACCAACATTTTCTTAAAAACTTTTGCTCTGCCCCTGAGGTACAACATTACAGGATCTACTGCAGTCACTCAGGCTGCTGGGTGATCCTGTAAGTTTGGTGTGAGAAGGATCCCACTACTTTGCCTGATTCTGCAAACTTGCAGAGAAAATAGGAACATCCACTTTTCCATCTCTTTCTAATTATCTGAAAACCTCAAAATATAGGTTTAAGATTCTTTGCAAAGAGAAGTTTGCAGAAGACAAGATGGAATCATACAATGTAATAGTTTGGTTTAGAAGGGAACTTTAAAAGGTCATCTTGTTGCAATTCCCCTGCAGTGAGGTGAGATGTCTTCAACTGGGTCAGGCTGTTCAGAGCCTCCATCCAATGTGACCTGGAATTTTCCAGGGATGGGGCATGAAAGATCTGCGTAGGAACACAACAGACACAGAGCACAATTTTAAGTAAAGAAACTTGTATTAATTGCAAATAACATGCTGCTTATAGGAGTAAGTGCAAAGTCAAAGGGTGGATCACCCAAAACCAACACCTGCACACACAGAACTTGCTGCATCCCAGAGATGGAATCTCAATATTCTTTACCCCATGGATTTCCTGGAGCTGGAGTCAGAGTCCCTGTCGAAGAATGGCTGGATGCACACAGCCCTTTTTCAGAGAGGCCACACAGCAGAGGGCCAGGCTTGGGCCACTCTGGGTCACTGCCCAAAGTTCTGCAAAGGCCCTGCCCGAGGCACAGGACTGAGCACTGCTGCCAGGCAAGGATGTGGGGACAACACTTGGTGGGTCCCACCAGCTCTCAGTGCACAGGCTGCAAATAATGTCAGGTAAAGGAGCTTGTCCAGCACATCTGGAACTAATTCCAGCCCCAGCTGCAGACCTGGTGTGCCACACAGGTGTGTGCATGTGCTACAGCAGGTAGGACAGCACGGTAATATGGAAAAAACAGCACAGCCACCCCACTGAGTGAGAGGGCTTAATAAAACCACTCCCACTGCCCTTCTGAGAGGCTGCTGCTCATGGACAGGAGCTAAAATGCTTCTGTAAGGACAGTCTGTGAATTCTTTGCCTTTCACATGAGGACATATTTAACCAGAGATATTTTCAGTACGAATTTCCACTGTTTCTCCATCTTAAAATATTTTCTGTATCTGCATTTATGACAGGCAGCTTTAATCAATCACTTCTCCAGTCAAGTCCTAATTAAATGGCATCATTAAATCACAGACTGCAAGCTGGTAGCATCTCACAGCAGACAAACAGAACCACAGAATCACAGAATCATTAAGGCTGGGAAAGACCTCCCAGGTCATCAAGTCCAGCCATTAACCCAGCACTGCCAACTCTACTACTATATCTGGTCAGCTAGAGGGGATCCAGTGGATGGTGGTGCCAGAGGCCCTGCTCTCACACCTCTGCAGATCTGGCACAATAAACTCACCATGATAAGTCCAAGATAAAATATTTAGTCAATAACAACAGCACAATATGCAACATAGAACACAGGGCAAGGGTTTCACATCCATGGGATTGGGGGTTGCCAAACCAATTCCTGCCACATGTGCTAGCCTAAAAAAAAAAAAAAAAATCCATAACTGCCCAAGCACAGCTGAGGAAGTTCTCAGGGTTTTAAGCTTGATCCCAAATACAAGGAGGTGCAGGACCAGACCCATCTGCCCACCGCTTGAAGCCACTTTAACAAAGAAAAGGAATGAGAACAATAAGGAGCAAATGCCAGATGTTGCGGAGTTCTTGGCACAGGAATTGTAGTATGACTGATAAATCATTTGAGTGAACAGACTTGAATGAAGAGCAAACACTAATGCTGTACGCTCTTAGGTGCTCCTAGTGACACCAGCTTGAGACTGTGCTGGGACAACAGCCAAATCGTTTGTCTTGTACTCAGTGACCAGGAACCGAACCCTCTGCTGGCCTTTGCAATAACATTCCCAAGTTTTTGGGTGTAGGGTGGTCAACATTCAATCAGGACCAGCCAGATTTAAAACAGGGTGGGAGGAGTCTATTTTTATCTTTGATTATCCAAGCCCAGATCAAAGGCTCTGTAATACAGTAACACTCCAAGGGCTTTTGATAGTGAAAGGATGTTTGTCTGGTCACCATAGAGCAAGCAATGTCAAACATCCTGTCCGTGGCACGATAAGGGATGGGGACGAGAAGTGGAGATGAGGCTCTGGGGGAGGCATTGAGAACCAGTTTGTTTAAATAATTTGCAAAAGTTTGGCAGGGAGGAGATATTAATTATTTCTGCAGAAGTTAGGGCCTGCCCTGGATTCAGGCCAAGCAGATACCTGAAGAGGAAACATCCTGCACACCAGGCTGGGTGATCCATGCACATTTGATAGCACACACTGTGTGGGCTGGATATCTCTGCTGACTCCCTTGAAAGCAGGGAAGCTCTCTGGGAGACCTGGACAAATCAGAGAGCTGGGCAATCACCTAACATAGGAAGTTCAACAAGGGAAAGGGCCAGATTCTGCACTTGGGATGGGGCAATCCTGGATATACAGACTGGGGAATGAGATACTGGAGAGCAGCAACATGGGAGGGGACCTGGGGGTCCTGGTTGACAGAAAGTTGAATGCGTCAGCAGTGTCCTGGAGCCAGGAGGGACATCTGTGCCCTGGGGGAATCAGACCCAGCATCACGGACTGGCCAAGGGAGGGTAGTTCCAGCTCTGCTCGGGGACAGGGCAGCCTCACCTCGAGCCCTGAGGGCAGTTTTGGGCACCACAATGTCAGAAAGGCATTGGGCCATTACAATGTCCAAAGGAGGGCAACGGAGATGGTGAAGGGTCTTGAGGGGAAGCTGTATTAGAAGTGTCTGAGACTTTATCTGTACATCTGGAGAAAAAGAGACTGAGGGAATTTGAGCAACAACAGCTGAGGCTGTTGCAGCTACAACTTCCTGGTGAGGGGAAAAGGAGGGACAGACACTGATCACTTCTCTGTGGTGACCAGGGACAGGACCTGAGGGAATGGCCTGTAACTGTGTCAGGACGGGGTTAGGTTGGATATCAGGGAAAAGGTTCTTCCCCAGAGGGTGCTGGCACTGCTCAGGCTCCCCAGGGAATGGGCACGGCCCCGAGGCTGCCAGAGCTCCAGGAGCCTTTGGCCAGCGCTGCCAGGGATGGACAGGGTGAGTTGGTAGGGGCTTTGTGCAGGGCCAGGTGGTGTTCTCAGTGATCCTTGTGGGTCCTTTCCAGCTCAGGGGATTCTGTGATTCTGTGATCTGCACTCCTGGGATAGCAGAAATGTGTCTGAAATGAAGCAGCATTTTTCTTTCATGTGGTAGGGAGAGAGTTGTTATGGGAGCCCAGAGCAATACTCATGGTCCCCTCTTCCTTTCCCAAATATCACTGCCAATTGTTTGTGGCTGATCACCTTTGAGTCATCTCACAAAGCCATCCAGGACATTACATGGCCACTGGTTAAGGACATTCTCCCTTCTGTATTGAACAGCCATCTTTGGATTATGGCTCTGCCCAACTGACCTGGACACGAGGCAGACAAATACCTTCCCTGCAAGCCCAAACCAGAGTGCATTAGAAATCTAAGTGAATGTTGGCTCCTTTCACTAACTTTTGTCTTTTTGCAAACACACAGACTCCCCAAAGACACCTGGTTATGTCTTTGGGGGTTGGAGATCATCTTTAAAGTCCCTTCCAAGCCAAACCAAACTATTCTGTGATTCTATGATCTTTACCCTCCACTTGTTTTCTTCTCATGACTTGAGCTGCCCCAGCTGCCAATGATACAAACACACACATGTAAGAGTGAGAGCATAGCAGTCTCTGCTCCCTTCCTGTCTCCTGAAAGTGGAGAACCAAGGCCACACACCACTGCAGGCACCATTTGATTCCAGCTGCCAGAGCTCAGGGTGACCCAAAGAGCTGGGACTCAGCACAGGGATGGAAGGAGGGACCCACAGGGCAGCTTCTGCAGCCTGAGCACCAGTGCAGCTTCCAAGTAAGCCCCATCATGTCCCCATGGAGATGGAGCTATGAACTCACCTCAGCAGCTTTCCTGTGGTCATCCTCATTGTCCAGCAGCCGGACATCCACGCCCAGGCAGCGCAGGTAGCGCCCCAGGCCATGCAGCATGTTGTCACAGACCACACTGAACTCCTGGGGGGAGATGGGGGCAGGTGGCTGTGAGGGCTCCGTTCTCGGTCCTTGGCATTCCTAGAGAAAGGCAGATGATCCATAAGGAGCAGAAGGCTGATTCCCAGTACATTTGTGTTTTTCCTCCCTGCATTTGTTCACCCATCACAGCACATCCAGCTACCTCCTTCCACCTGTGTCACCACTTCCCATGCTCTGTGGCCCCACAGATCCTCCTTCCCATTCTTTCCCCACTGCCATCACCACCTGGGAAGGGGGCAGAACATGATGCGGCTAATTCTGAATTTGCCATTCTCTCCGTGCCCAGCTGGCCACCTGATCCAGGGACCTGCAGCCTTTCACTGAAGAAATGCCAGCCTGGCCTCCAGTGCGCTTCACAGACATTCAAATTCAAGAAGTCACAGAAACATAGTCAAGGCTGCTGTTCCCCTAAATTGGTCTGCAATTAATAAATGTGCCAAAGCTATGATTCGGGACAGACAGAGAAACAGGTAGACAAAGCAAGCACGTCAACTGTGTTATCTTTGGAAGGTTAAAAATAGGCAGTGCCTGAATTCTGTTTATTTCAAATGTCTGCCACTGGGGGAGTTCCTGCACTTGGAGGACTTTGGCTCTGGGAGGCTCCCAGAAGTACAATAGCTAAATTCATGGAGAAGGGAAGTTATTAAGGAACTTCCAATGTCCAGCTTTTGACTCCAGGAACTTGAATCAGCTGGGATGACTGAAGGATACTGCCAGCAGCTATGCAGGGAGTCAGCACTGCAAATCAGCTCTGCAGGAGCTGGCCCCAAGCTGGGAATGCTGTGGCACACCAAGAAGCTCCACTGGGCTCTCTGTGGGAACCAGCTCAGGTCCAGGAGCAACACTGGTTTGATGCTTCAGCTCCCAGCATCTGGTCCGTGCACCCAGAGCTCTGCAGCAGTGGGCAGACAGGGCTGTCACCAGTCCTGCAGGATCCTGGTGGATACAGCTGTGACACCAGAGCATGGAGACAAGGGATGGAGCTGCCTCCTGAAGAGAGGGCAGTTAGAGATGCTATCCCTGGCTGCTGCTGCTGTTCAAACAGATGTGCAGGAGCTGCAGCTGGCTCTCAGCCAGTGTTTATCCAGTGGCCAGCACTGTCGTACGGAGCTTTTTTCTCACGTTTCCTGACAGCAGAGAGCAAAAAGCTTCTAAAGGAGAATAGAGTCATTAGCCCCACTTCAGATAGTAGACCAGGAAACACTGGAAAAGAGAGCTTGGAGGCAGTCAGGATGCAGGATGCAGTCAGGAAAAGTCTGCTTTTTTTTTTGTGTCCTAGTCCATGTTTTACCAACTGCCTCTTGACTGAGGAATCTGACTACAGAACTCGTGGGTTTCCAAGGTGATTGAAGCCTGAAGTGCTCATTTTTTCCACCTCTGAAGCAGCCATTCAGCTCTGCTGTAACACACAACATTCCTATGAACATACTGGTCAGGGAGCAGCTCCATGTTCTCCCGCCTGCTGAAGGCCAAGGGATGCTGCACATTTACACACAGGTGGACACAGCAGCATCTCAGCCCAGCCATGGAAGGGGGCACTGACTTCAGGAGCTCCACACACACTTGGGGCTCCTCAGGATGCACAGATAGATACAGTGAGTCTTCTCAGGCAATAACAAAATGGGATTTGTGCCAAGGTTTCCAAAGGTGCACAGAACACTGAATGGTTCCATTATAAATGTAAAACTTTATTACTGAGAGGCACCAGTTACATTCTAAGATACTTAAACAGAGTCACACAGCTCTGATGGAGTTTTAAGGCTCTGCCACAACACAAACTTCTGGGAGAGGCCTCTCATGGAATGTGATGGTGAGCGGGGAGGCAGAGACAAGCCTTGAGCAGAAAGGCATTTTTGATGGATCATTTGCTTTTAACTTTGCAGACTTCTACTCCAGACACAATAAAGAAGATATTCCCAGTGTGAAAGCAAGGTGTGGAAGCTAGGTAAAAAGCAAAAGTAAGGAATTACGCATTTTGAAGCCTTGGCCACAGAATCCAGACCCAAAATGTGGAAGGAGCATTTCTGCGAGCAAGGCTTACTGGGCTTAGCACACAGATCTGCACCCACACTGTGCAAAGACAAGTGAACCTCAAAGCGCAGGGAAAGCTGGACCCAGGCTGGCCAAGGAGAGAACACAGCATCCCAGGAGGGAAGGGTGAGGAGGATGTTTGCTGCAAGAGTCCTGAGAACAGCCGTGCACAGTGAATGGTGTGACTGAGAGCAGCAGTGTGTGATTTGCAGGGGTCTTGAGCAACAAGCAGCTCTTTGAAGATGTTTACAAACCTGTCCAGAAGGTGATGGTGCTTCTTGTTTATTCAGCTGCTTCTTTGCCCTGGGTTTTTTGCTCTGTTTTCCCACCAGACTCTCTGTCAGGTCTGAACCCAGACCAAAGCTCTCGGGGTCCTTGCAGAGCCTCTCATAGATCTCCAGCAAGCAGTAGGCATCTGAGGCTGCAGGAAAGAGAATGGGAGCCTCAGCTCATATGAGGCTCATTCAGAAGTAAACCAGAGGCTTTCCTGAGGCAAGGAAGAACCCCCACCTTTGTAAAAGCCACTGTGAACAACTGTGAAGCTGCAACTCCCTCAGATCATACCCTCAGCTCCAGGACTGAATCACTGAGCTGAACCCACAGTCACACGGGATCAAGGCAGGAGCTCCTAAAGACAGGCTCTGCCATCTCCACTCTAATTCAATAACCCAATGCACACTGCAGTGTGGCTCTTCCAACCACACCACCAGGTAGCTGCAGCCAGCCCGCTTCCTCACCATTGTCCCTGAGCCTGCCCACAGCTCTTTATCACACCTCTTGACAGGAAGGGAGCTTCCCCAGGAGATGCAATATCTGAGCAAGTACTGCCCAAGTGTTTGCAATCACCTGCCCACACTCACTGCCATGTGCTGCTGCTCCCTGCAATGGCAACAGGAGAACTCTCCCAGCCAGTCTGACAAGTCCCAGTGATTAACTTTTGTGGGAACTGTGTCAGCTTCAAGGATAGTCGAATTTAACAAAGGGCTGGTTTGCATCAGCAGACTGTCCTTTGATGCACCAGGAAAAGATTTAGACCCAGACTTCTGACTCTGGGATAATCAGCAATAAGCTCTATGGGTCCCTCCAACAGCCCTGAATCTGTGCTGCAGTTTCTGACACCACATCTGCCCATTTTAACCCAGCTCTAACAAGCACATCGCTCTGACAAATAAACACAGCATTTGTTTCCCAGGAAGGCTGTGAAATGAGACAGAAGGAAGTGGACTTTCCTCCTTTCAGTTACTGAGAAAAGTTTCCACTGAGGTGATGTTTCATCAGACAAAATCTGCAAAGCACAGGAATTCCTTCATAAGGGAAATAATGAATCACTGGACAGTTTAAACTTCAACCATTAAAGTCATGTCCTCAAAAGGACAAACAAAACATGTGCTGACTCCTCTGAACAGGAACTAATCTGCAAAGCCTTTTTCTTCCTCTTCTACTTAATGACTTTCCTTGGGACAGAGCAGCAAAACACAGCCTGCCCTGGGCACCTGCAGTACCCAGCCAGGGCCAGACCTGCATAGAGGATCTGCTCTTCTCGGAGTGGCCGCTTCTCCCAGTTTGACAGCTGCTCTGTTTTATCCAGAGGCTTTCCCAGCACATGCTGCACAAGGAGGCTGAGTCCCTTCTCCGGCTGCCTGACCCGTCTCTCCTCGTGGCTCTGATCCGGGGACAGTCCATCAACCTTCTGGCTGTCCTTCCCCCATTGCAGCTGAAGGAAACAAAAAGACAGAAACCACCTGGTTATGAAGCAGCTCCCAAACCACCTCTTGTTTCAGCTGGTGGGGCCGGGCACAGCCCTATCGCATCCATCTCGTCGCCTGGCATCTTGAACCCCAGCCCTCAGACAAGGGCTGGGATGGCCCGAGATAAACGCGGTGTCGGGTTATTTGTTTAACAAACACACTTTCTGGGGAGAAATCTCTTCTATAGCCAAGGAAGGGGAAAAAGGGCATTCTTGTAAAGCCCAGCACGAGAGCAGCAGGGCTGGGGTGAGGCTTCTTAGGGTTCTGCAGGGTGCTCGCCATGCTGGAGGCTGCTGGGCATCCATCAATAAAGGACCAGCAATGGCAGTTCAGCACCTTTCTCCTCCTAGTCCCAGTGGGAAAAGGCATTTCTGTGACAGCCTGGGCAGCAGCCCTCCCTGCAGCTGCCATTTCTCAGCTTAAACTGAGGCAATGGCTGTTGGCAGCTATGTCAGCCCCTGCAGCACTTCCAGGTTAAGCTAGCAGTCCCATCACCTCAACCCACAGCCTCAAACACACTCCGTACATTTTACCCATTAAAATGGTTGTGCTGAACATTTTCACAGACTGCTGAAAGTTCCTGTGTGCAAACTCAGGGACAGCTGTGCTTCAGCTGACCAGAAATTCCTGTGCTGAACCCACCAGGAACTCCAGCCCTCCTAGGAACCTCAGAGTTCTGTAAAAATAATTAACTCCATCATATCTGCTTCAATAATGCTTGACCTTGGAATAGCAGAATTTCTGCAAAAACTTCCTCTTCCTCAGTGCAACTTATGCTCACAAACCTTGTCCTGGCTGAATGGAGCTGGGTCTCCAAGAGCTTTTCACAACTTTCATAAAAGCTATGAAAAAGCTGTTAGTATCATACGCTTTAACTTTTTCATTGATTAAAACAAAATATTTCTGTCTTCCTTTACAGAATCCAAACATCTCAAACCTTCTGGAGGAAATGGTCTCTTAACTCATGCAGCCATCTCCCTGGCAATCCAGGATGTGAACAGACAGTGCTGTGGATTCAGGACAGTTATCCACCAGCACATGCAAGAGACACCATTCCCCACATCTCCATGTATTTATCCTTACTTGTTTGTCCACTGCAAGAAGATCCACCACACCTTGCATTTGCTTCTCCGTGCCTTTCAGAGCAGAACATGTGGCTGCAAGGCTGCTGAGGTCTCCAGACATTCCATAACCTGGAGACAAAAAAAGCCCAAATCACAGTAGGAAAACTCAAATCATGGTTAATGCACTGCAGCTTCTTCTAGTTCAGAGTCAAAATGCTGACAAAATATTTATAAGCATTGGTAGGAAGACTGTTCAAACAGGGAATAAGATTGGTTCCTGTCTCCTCTGTTCCAAAGAGACACTCCTGCAGATAAAGGGAGAAGAAAGGTGAATGAAAAATGCTGAGTTTAAGATCAACTTACTTAAAATGTGGGAAAGGTATTTATTTGCCCTTGAAAGGAATTTGCCCTTGAAATCTGGGTTTAGCAGCTCCTGATAAAAGCCTCCGAAAACCATGTATGGCAATTCAGAGGTCTCTGGTATGCAGCACAGCAGCTCTGGGATAGGGACAGCACACCCAGAAAGCTCTGCCCACCACAACTACCTGAATCACTGAAGGTTGGATGTCAGTTGGGGATTAGTACAGAGTTAGGACAATCCCAAGTCTGAGAGTGCAAGTTAAATCAGGAATCTTGGATCTGACCTGAAATGGGAAGATATAATGGCATGGATCTGTGTTAGGAAGGGCTCAGGGATCAGGGAAAAAGTTCTTCCCCAGAGGGTGCTGGCACTGCCCAGGCTCCCCAGGGAATGGGCACGGCCCCGAGGCTGCCAGAGCTCCAGGAGCCTTTGGCCAGCGCTGCCAGGGATGGACAGGGTGGGGTTGTTGGGGGGTCTGGACAGGGCCAGGGGCTGGGCTGGGTGATCCTAGTGAGTCCCTTCCAGCTCAGGATTTTTTGTGGTTCTCTGATTCTATATTTCTATCATTCCCAGTTACACTAGTCACTGCCTCCTAGCCTGAAAGTGCCTGAACACTCAGGGCTACAAAAGCTTGTTCCATGGCAAGTGGATATAAGGAATGACAACACGAAGAGGATCTAGGAATGACAAAGGTGATAAAACAAGCTGTGTGAAGCCCCGAGGTGGGGAAGAGAGAGGGGTGTTACCTAGTTTAGTGATGGCTGCATCTGAATAGAGCATCTGGATGAAATGGGGAAGCTTATCCTTCTCTCCCTCAGCCTCAGCTTGCTCGAGGAGCCGTGGCACGTCCAACAGGAACACCTCATCCTTCAGTGCAAGTTGCAGGAGGGCAACACGGGGCTTCCCCACCATGCCAAAGGAAGGCTTCCACTCCATGTCCACACCAACGACCTGCCCAGGCTGCAACACAGACATTTTCTGCACTTAGAGCCTGCCTGTGCATAAAAGGAGCCTGGAGAGTCTGTCCAAGACATGAGCATTTCCTTCCCAGGAAGACAGGAGCTCTTTGTGCAAACTGCCACATATACAGGGAACTCTCACAGCACCTGTGTCACCTACGGGAACCTTCCCTGGCACAATTCATGACACCTTCCTCAAACCAGACCAGCCTAAAGAAGCAGCTGTTCTTGGCTTGGGGAGGTAGGCAGCGAACGGCAGCGGCCATATCCATCTTTATGTCTCAGCTTGACGTGGAGCTTCAGCTCCCTTACCCTGCCAGGCCAATCCCAGGTAACACTCACCTGCAGAACTTTCTCCCAGCACTGAAGTGTCTCCTCCCATGTCTGCAGAAAGTGAATATTTTCCCGTGGAATAGGAAGCTGGTAATAGTCCTTCTTCTTACTGGCCTCATAATTATCTGCTTTTGTGACCTCTTCTACCCTGCACGGAATCAGATGAAACAGTTTGAAGCCATGCAAAACCAGGAGGAAATCCTGGACCGGAGCAAGAGAGGTAAGTTTTACTCCCCTTATTTCACCCTGACCTTCTCTCTCCCCATGATGCTCAGCTCCTTCTCAGAGAAAAGAAACTAATAAAAAAGATCCAGCTCCCTTGGACAAATCACACATTTCCGGATAGTCTCTTTCCCATAGGGACTTGAAATGGTTCATTATTTGGGAAACTATTAGTAACCTTGTGTTTGGGAGACTGTGTGCCTAGTTTTGCAGCAGAGCAGCTCTCCTTGCACAAACACTCTTTCCTGTGGGTTTGTGTGCATGGGGATGTCAATATTTGTGTAAAATATTTAATGAAGGTGTGCAGCCTCAGGTCTCCAGGAATATTCTCACCTGCAAAGCTCAGGATCCCTGTGTGGCGTGACCAGAGACAGATGAGGCCATTTATATGCTTTTGCCACCTTGTTGTGTGCAGTGTGAACTCCTTCTGGGAACCTGTGGCTGTGCTACTCAATAGACAGGGAAGCCAGACTGTTTTAAGGGGTTCCATGGCTCTGCTGATTTTACAGCAGCTACCACAGCAGCTATCATGACTGGATGAGTAAACTGCAGTACAAAGGGGTTTATTTATCCGTCCAACTCCGCACAACCCCACCTATCTTCACTCCAGAGTGGATTCCCAAAGCACAGAGATGTAGTGCTGGGTTTTATCTCTGGATGCACAGTCTGTGGCTCAGCCACACACCTGTAACCACCCCTTTGTGTTTTGAGGACTTATCCCTCATAGAAAAACCTTCTGGCTCCCAACTGGAGGCTGCTGTGGCTTCAGGAGGGAGGAAGAGGAGGAGTGCAGCTCCAGTGGTGCTTTGGAGCGAGGCAGGAGCATGTCCAAGAAAGACAAGAGTTTCCTGTGCTCCAAAAAAGCCACTGACCCTCTGGAGAAGTGTTTTGAGGGTGATTACTGTGTTTTATTTCCTGAGGAGACACAGGACTTGTTCAAGTGCAGATCTGCATGACAAGAAAGAACAGATACACAAAACCAGGATCCCTGAACATGAACTGTTCAAGGCCATCTGTGAGACCTTCCCAAAATCATCAGCATTTAAAAAATAATAAATAGTAAAACTTTGACAGATCTGCAATCATGTCAGTAAAACAGATGAATATTTGCACCTGATTTGGCAGAGGAAGTGTAAGAACCCCCAGCAGCAGGAAGCCATCTGACAGAGCTTCTGTGTACCCAGGATGAGTTTAAAATGTCCCTTTCACAGACACTTCCAGGCTTATGACAAACAAATGCAGCGGGTGCAGGGCTACAACAGGATCCAAGTTCATGGAGGAGGCCTCTGCAAACTTCTGTCCCCAAGGACGCATCACGGCAGATGATTTTAAGCAAATATACAGTGTTTGTAAAACAAGCAACCTGCATGGGAAAGGCACCGATCAGGGGATTTACCTGTCCTGGGTGTGCAGCTTCTGAAGCTCCTCAGCCACGGCCTGAGGCAGCATCTCGGGGGGCACCCGGCAGTGCCGCGCCCAGCGCGCTGCCCCACGCATGTCGCAGTGACGGAGCAGCGACTGCACCAGGTGTCCTTGAAGGCAGCGGTTCTCCCCAACTGTGCTCTGCAAGAGCAGGGGGGGAAGGCAGACTGTCAGTGCAACTTCCATTGTAAGGGTTTCTCCCCCTCCCAGGAGGCACCCTCATTGTAAAAACCTTGTTCCTTATATCTAGTATGAATCTCCCCTATTTTAGTTCAAAACCATCAGCTCTTGTTCTGTTGCAACAGGTCCTCCTAAAAATTCTCTCCCCACCTTTTTTACTGGCCCCTTTTATGTACTGAAAGGTCTCCTTGGAGCCTTCTCCAGGCTGACTACTCCCAGCTCTCCCAGCCTGTCTCTAGAGCAGAGGGGCTCTAGACTCTGGAACACCTTCTTGGGATGGCTTTCTTAGGATAGACATTCCCTGTCTCCCAAGGGCAGACGGTGGTATTGGGTCTCCTCCATCCTTGGAAATATTTGCCTGGATTGTTGGGATTGCCAGTCATCCATAAGTGGCAGGGGGGGCACATCAGCAAAGCTTTCCTGAGTGGTGTTCAGAGCAAGGAAAAGGCTGACATCACCCTTCAGCCTCCTGACCCCAGTGCTGTGAGATGGGGGCTCTGGGACCCCTCAGCACCAGGCACAGCTGCGGGTGGAGCCCAGGCTGGCAGTGGCATCACCCTGCATTGGAGTTCAGCTGAATGAAATGTGCTGTGTGAGTCCCACATCGAGCTGGGGTGAACAGTGATTGCATAAAGGAGTTCTTCCCTCTGTGTCTGCTCAAGGCCCCCGTGAAGGTGAGAACTGGATCACTTCTTTGGGACAAATGCACTCTCAGGTGTCACTGTATCACTCCCTGTGTTCACACCTGCAGAGAGGCCGCTTTAGGACATTTCCTGCTCACAGCTATTCCCTGGAGGAAGGAAAGTGCTGTAGGCCACTGGGGGCACCAGCACAAACTCACCCTGCCTGTGGTTTAAACTCAAACCCCAGCTCTGGCCAGAGCATGGCACAGTGCCCTCCCTGGCAGGGGTGAGCAGCCACTTGCAAGAGGCAGTGACAATCCCCATGGTGACAGCTGGATGCACCAGAGCTCTTCTGCCTTGTCCACCTCTGAGAGGTGCAACTCTAAGAGGAAATACAAACACCGAGGGCCCCTAGCTCCATGGGGTGGGAGCTCCCCCACCTCCTCCCCAGCCAGCCCACATGTGCTGAAAACACACCGGAGCCCCCACAGCGACGTAGTAACTTCTCCTCTCTGACCTACTCATGGATCTGCCCTTGAAATTATTATTGCCAAGAAAACTGTTAAAACAAGCTGCAACCCTATATGGCTGCCCAGGACCTGTAGCTCTAGGACTGGCACTACAAATAAGAATTTCAAAGGATTGAAATGCTCAGATCTGCCCTAAAAGTCCATCCCCACCCTGGCCAGGCCGCTGCCATCTGCCCTGCGCTGCCCGCCTGCACTGCTCAAGGCCCCGAGCCTGCTCCCAGGGAGGGCAGCACCTTGCTCCCTCTTCGCAGCATGTAGGAACAGCTCCCAGCTGGGTGGGAGGCTGTGGCCATAGGGCCTCATTCCTCACATTCCTTCAGTAACTAAAAGGTGAGAATTTGTCTTCAAAGCAGACACAGTGCTCAGGAAACAAATCTGCCGATAGCCCCAAGGTAAAAAGGAAAAGAAACAGAAAGCAAATGAGAAAAAAGAATGACCCCCACCCAGAGGTGCAGGAGGGGGCAGAGGCTCAGAACAGCTCGGAGGAATCTGGCACCCCAGGTAGCAGCAGCCTGCTCACAAAAACTGCTGCCTCAGCACTCTGTCTGCACCCAGAGACTCTGCCAAATGCCAAACCCCAGCTCTTCTCGTGGATATGTGGAGGAACAGTTTTACTGCTGTTCCCAAGGAGCTGGGGGCACAGCAGGAGCCAGGGGGAGCAGGACAGGGGTCCAGCAGCTCCCCAGGGGCTCAAGCACAGGAGAAGGGGACAGGGGAGGAGCAAAGCAGGAAAAGGACAGGATATGTTCTCCTGCTCATGCTTCTTGCCCTCTACATTTCCCCTGGCCATGCCAGTCCTGACCTTTGTGCCTCTCTCCCCTCTCTGCCTTCTGTGACTGAACACGTGAAGAGGGGCTGAGTTAAATCCCCCTGCACATCTGCCAAGCCACTTCTCAGAGTCCTTCCCAAAAAGAACATATTTTCTTACTAACATTGCAGAGCAATTCCCTCTTCTTGCTCCCCCTGTGTCCATCCTATTGTCTCCCTGTCTTTTTTCTGAAACACAAACTCTTTGGTGTTGGAGCTCCCTTCAGTTCACCCCGAGTCAATTCTTAATAAATCTCATTGTGGCAGCTTTATTTCTGGAAATAACGAGGCGCAGATTTTTTTAAAATATTGTTTTAATGATAACAGATTTCTTCTTTCAACCACAAAAAACAACTCTATAAAGAAGGTTAATCTCTCCAGAGATATCCTATCTTGCATTCTGAAACAGAAAATTGCTTTGTTTGTGTTTTTACTGAATAAAAAGAAAAAAAACCAAACATTGCTCTAAAGGGGAAAGGCTTCCACCGCAACAGCTCTGCAAGAGGCAAGAATGTGGAAACTTTGGCCCCAGAAGATGTGGGCACAGATGCAGAGAGCAATGTTTCACCAGGGATGACATTTCATGTACTTTGCTGTCAGTAAATGAACACTTCTCAAGAGGAAACTGGCATGGGTGTTCTGATCAACATCAGCAACACCTTTGAGCAGGAAAATATTCTAGAGAGCATGAGGCTTGTTTACATCACTCTTGGAATTATAGACATATCATACATTCTTTAATCCATAGGAGTGCACAGAAACCCCTGACACCAACAATAACCCATGATTAAAGCTTTCCACAGTGACGGCTGCAGATTTCCTACCCGTAAATCCTGTTCTCACTGCCAAGGCTTCACAAGGCTCACACCAACCATGCGGGACAAGCTCAGCAATGTCCTGACCTTAACCCATCAACTACTTCTCCATTGGTAGTACCAATAATTTTGAAACCAAATATCCAATATCTCCCTTGGAAATCACCCTATCGAACCCTAGATCAATTTTATCTGTACGTGTTAAGCTGCATTTCAGTCCCAGACAATTCTGCCCTTTGCCTCGACATCTCTTCCCAAAGAGAGACGTAATTCACAGCACTGACATTGGCTATTTGCAGAGTCAGATTTTAATTTAACTTTTGAATGTCTTGGCCAATTTCCCCTGTTTTCAAGTGCTTCCAGAATCAACAAAAACCCCCTCCTGCTAGTGTAGAGAAAATGTCAAGGAGAATATTTTAGAGTCAGCAATTTTAAAAGGGGAAAAAGAAACCCACACTTGAAAAGGACGAACCCCTGTCAGCAATAGAAGGCACAGACAACACTGCTGAATTCCCTGTGGTGTGGCAGGTACAGACATTTAACAGGAGGCTTAAACATTCCCTGAAGATGCCACTGTGGTAGTCACTGCAACTTTATTGTATTTGTGCTTGAGGTTTCTGTTTCAAAGTTTCCATCCCTTGTGCTGCATGGGGAGATGCTGCAGTGTTATGATCAGATGTCACTGAAGGGAACTCCTTGAAGCATAAGGGTGGAGCTGGAACCGTCAGAGCCAGATTAGACTAGGGCCACAGCCTGTTCCCTAAGGGGAAGGGGATCCTGCCTTCTGGAGAGCATACAGAGATCCTGCAATCCCAGAATGGTTTGAGCTGGAAGGGACATTAAAGCCCATCCAGTGCCACCCCCTGCCATGGGCAGGGACACCTTCCACTATCCCAGGCTGCTCCAAGCCCCATCCAACCTGGCCTTGGACACTGCCAGGGATCCAGTGGCTTCTCTGGGCACCCTGTGGGTCTCACCTCCTTCACCGAGAAAAATTTCTCCCTAATGTCTAATCTAACCCTGTCCTCCTTCAGCTTAAGGCCATTATCCCTTGTCCTGTCATGGTCCGCCCATGTAAAGTCCCTCTCCCTCTTTCTCATAAACCCCTTCAAGACTCAACAGATCACAATAAGGTGTCCCTGGAGCTTCTCTTCTTCAGGCTGGACACCCCCAGCTCTACCAGCCTGGCTTCAGAGCAGAGGGCCTCCAGACCATCTCTGTGGCATCCTCTGGACTCTCCAACAGGTGAGGCGCTGAGGACCCCAGAACTGGACACTGTGCTCCAGGTGGGGTCTCACAAGGGCAGGGTAGAGGGCGGAAATCTTCTCTCTTGGATAAAAGAGGCCAACTTTCCCTCCACTCCATTCTGAGCAAAGTTTTCTGTGAAAGCAGCAGTCACTCAGCCATGGCCACCACCCACAGCCAGAGCCTGAGAACACGCTGCTTTCTCATCACTTGAGCTGCTCTCTTGCTCACAGGCCCTGGGCACTCAGATGCACTAACTTATGAACTGGAGAAGAGCAAAATAGGCTCCATTGAGAGTGCAGCAGCCCATCTTTCAGATAGCGATCAGTTCGTCACTGCCAGAGCCACACTCCTGAGCTGGGGAGCCCATTGCCACATCAATGCCAGGGAAGTGGGCTTGATCCTCCTTCACAAAGCTTCAGCACTGCGGCTCCCTGAGGCATGTTCACACTACCTCGCTCCTGCTTTGTGAATCAGGACACACAACTTCCCAGCCCCTCCAATGCCTCTTCCAAAAGGCAATTCAAAGGAGTCTAACTTAGGATATCACTGGCAGTGATCAAGGCAAAGACAACTCTTAAAGTCATCTTGCCTCTGTACTGGGGCTCCTCACAGGGAGCTGATTGTTCTAGGCAACCTGGAGGAAGCTTGGTTTGTGGTAAGCAGCTGAACAATATTGTGTGACAGGATGCATCTGCTCCATATTCCTGTGTGCCTCACACAACCATGGCCAAGTGGCAGCCAGAAGAGTCGCACCACACAGCTTCTCTGGTAAAATTCACTCCCACAGGGGCTTTAAAGATCCCTTCCAACCCAAACCAGTGTGGGATTTCAGGAGATGGTTACTGGGTCGGAGCACATGAAGAGGCTGAGGGAGCAGGGCTTATTCAGAATAGGGAAGGCCTGGCTGGACACAGGAGAATACAACCCCCTTTTTGTTTTTATCAGGGGGGACCACAGACAAGATGGAGTCAGATCCTCCCAGACATTCCATCCAGGCCAAAAAGTAAAAAAATGGGACAGTGAGAATGGCTAACCACTGCAACAGGCCCCGAGGGGCTATGGAACCAGGCAGGGCATGGCAACACTCTGTCCCACAAAGCTGACTCTGCTCTGAGCAGGAGGGCAGAGATGAGCGCTCAGAGAAGAGCTAATTTCAAACTTAAATGAGACTCTGATTGTGTGATTAGCAGTGACCTGCATTCCCCAGGCTCATCTCCACACAGACGGGCGGCTTCTTGCAGCAATTGCTGCTTTCAAGTCCCAAGCATGTCCCGGATGAGGAACACCCAAGAATTCATTTAACCAGAGTATAGGACAGTCCTGATCATGCTCAACAATACTACACAGAGATCCAAATACATTTCCTGCACTGAGATTCCTTCCAAATTTCTGTCAGGCAGCCCCTGAGGGAAGTAATTAATTTTCAACAGATGAAGTCATCATGTCTCCAAAATCTGCTCTGGCTGCCACAGATGCGAGCAGGTACAGAGCAAAGGGAAAGAACCAACACAGCTTTCAGAGGCAGACCTGGAGAGAGAGTACTTTCAAAAACCACTAAGCAAGAGGTTGAGACATTTCCTTCAGCACGTTGTTGGACATCCTCCATGGGCCTTCAAGTAGCTCAGAGAGCCACAGAATAGATGAACCTGCTGCTGGCAGTAGCTCTGTGGCACAGGGCATGGACACTTCCCTCCACAGAGATGAAAAGCTCCAAACAGGATGTTTCACTGAATTGAATCTAGCATGATCATTCCCAGATTTCACTTCAGTAGTGGATAGGAATGTTTCTTGACTGGACAAAGCACAAACCCAAACAGAAATGGAGGACCATGGCATGTCGTGAGCTGGGGGGGACCCACAAGAACCAGACAGTCCAAGTCCCGGCCCTGAACAGACACCCCAACAATCCCACCCTGGACATCCCTGGCAGTGCTGTCCAAAGGCTCCTGGAGCACCCTGCACCCTGGCAGCCTCAGAGCTGTGCCCATTCCCTGGGGAGCTTGGGAAGTGCCCAGCACCGTCTGGGGGAAGAACCTTTCCTTGACATCCAACCAAAAACTCCCAAATAGATATTTAACAGGTTTAAGAGGGAAGATGCAGTACGCTACAGGGACATTGCTCCCACATGCCCAAGGAACCGCAAGGCAAAGAATCCCCCAGACACTTCAGGACAGGCTTCTTGACAAAGAGAACACCATGTACATCTGTGAGATAGCAAAGCTCATCCTGACACTGGATCCCACTCCCCACTGACTGAAAATGCTGTCCTAGAAAATCAGCTCTCACTGCCAAATTGGCCATTGCTGCTATACAGAAGGTTTCACGGAAGGGACCTTGTCCCATTGCTCCTGTCACTGCAGACTTCAGACAGATCCCCAGAGGAAGGCAGCCTGGGGCTGTGCTGGGACCAGTCAGCAGTGCCACTTGTCTTTGGGACCACTTATCAATTCCTGGTTCTTGTTCAGCAGTGTCAGCATAGTCTGACACTGGGGGCATTCCCCAGATCATAACCTCTTATTTTAACCCAGAATTAACTAATTTGCTTCAATTACATTCCACAGCTTCAGGTATGCTGATAAACAAAATCACAACCCACCTGCAACACTTGTTCTCCCTTCCACTTAGCTGGCCAGGGAATGGCACAGGTGTAACTCTGTAATGGGCTGTAGTGTCCAACTAACCCCATTAAAATAACCTTTGTTTAAAGAGAAAACTATGACATCCATAAACCCCCCAAAATACAATAACAAATAGACTAAGGTAACTTTACCCTACTTGCTTTTTCAGATATAATTTCTTTTTCTTTCTCTTCTGTGTGAAGTCTATCCTGAGGTTCTGTATTTCCTCCCAAAATCCCTCTTTCACAACCACTGCAGAGGCACCTTCTGAATTCCTATCTAACCCTGGCCCCAGAGCTGCTGAATATTATTCATCCCAGGGATCAGCAAAGGACCAAGGACTTGGTGTGAATACACAAGCCACAGATTTTTGATATGCTTCCAGATTTCTCACACCTCGGTCCCACGATGGCAGGCTGGAGATATTTTCTGGGAGCACTCCAGCACTTGGCAGGACTGAAGATGAATGAGGATGGGGAAATTGGCCAAACTCTTCCAGAGCAGAGTAGTATGTTACTTATCACAGTAGATGCTTTGTCTAAGCCAAATGACACAGCGCATTGAAGACAAACTGGCAACCCTTATCTTCCCAGTGCATTCTGAAGTAGCATTTATTTCCCCGCCTTTTGTCATCGTGTCACACGTGCACGAACAAAGCATCACGGGGCCAATGGCAAATCCTGATCTCCAATTTAAGAAAGTGGAGGATCCCATCTTGTACTGGATGACCTGCACTGCTGCTGAGCCTCACTGAACCTGGGCCTCCTGTGACCAAACATCGTTTTTTTGGGCTTTCCAGCCTCAGAAGGTTTTTACAGTCCAGGCACTTCCATAAATGTTCTACAGAAGTCACCATGCCAGAATTCTTCTCTGGTTTGCATCCTGGAGTACAGAAGCTTGCACAAGAAAAATACAGGTCTCTGCTAAGCTGTGGGGCTGCCTGAAGGGTGCCTATCCAATCTGAGCATTCCAAATTCCTGCTTAGCAGCAGCTTGTGACATTGACTTGTGCTACAGGATCTGTCTGCAGGAATTCCACAGAGTGAGAAATTCCATGTGCTGTCCATTGTGGGGACAGGGACAGGGCCCTGCAGCTCCACATCACCACAGGGCTGCCAGAGCTGCAGGTGTGGAGTGAAACTACTGCCTCTGTGCTTCTGCTGGGACCTGCACTCCCAGGGTGACACCTCATTTGCTTGCCAGGATGTGCATGAGCCAAGGTCACTCCAACACCTTCTCAGTTGGTTCGGAGCCCTGGCTTTAACCCTAATGAGATAAAACAGTGTGCAATTAACCCACCAATAACTCCAGTGAGTGTTCCCATACCCAGTCGCATACATCATGAGAATCCATAGACTCGATTTAGGAAAAAAATGTCCTCTTTTTTTATTTAGGAAAGCCTTCAAAGTAAATAAGCAAAAATACTTGCTCAGGAGCACAAACTCTTCCCATCATTAGTGTATGGAAAAGAGATGCCCAAGGGACAAACATGGGTTACCACTGATTTCTGTTTTGCCATGCCCAAACCTCCTTGGCTCAGAGCCAAAGCAATAATCGGTATCTGTGCAAGAACTTTCCCAAAAGCAAATCTTGGCAGTCGATTTTTCTCTCCTTTAATCTCTTTTGGTACACTTCAGCTCCTGGTGGTTTTTGTTCCAAAGGAGAAATGCTTGAGAGGGTTGACTGATTGAACTCTGAAATTCACACCCTGGCAAATTGGACCGATTTCCTTAATCCATAATTACAACATTCCTCAGAGATATGCATTCCTTCAGAGCAAACAAGGGAAGATTAATTTCCTGTTTCTTCCCATTTACATTACTTCTCCGTCAAGAGGAACTTTTTTGTTTCTAAACAATCCTCTGTTTATGTGGTTCTCTTCTTGGCAGGGAACTGGGGAACTAATCTTGCCTAAAAGTATAATACGGCCAAACTATCAATTGCCAGCAGCCCGATTATCGGTGTGCAAGGCAGCTGATTTGCACAGGGTTTAGAAACCAATATCGATCAGTGAGCAATCAGACAGGGACTGATCGATTACAGAGGGTTTAAATAATCTGGGATGATTACTGAATGGCTGGATCATTTTACTGGTGGCTGGGTAAGAAGGGCAGAGAGGGTCTGTGTGTGTGTGAAGGCTGAAAACTTGGCAACATTGGGGAAATGGAGCCCCCACACCTGCACAGCCCCAGCTCCCATGGGGCAAGGGCATCGTGGGGCTCCTGCCATGGAGCTGCAGGTAGGAACCTGCTCCCACCTGCAAACAAAGTATATGCAGAGCCCTGTCATTTGCTTTGGTTTTTATCAGTGAATCCATCCTTCTGTGCTACCTTGGGAAGCAGCCAAGCTCCATATCCCATCTTCCACCCTGCCTTTCCCTATTTCCCAGGCCAACACCAGGGCTCTTGACCAGGGTTCCCTTGGTCCTGGAGCAAAAGGACCATGAGGATTTGTCCGTTTGAAGTGAGCCTGTCCTAATTTTTACTCTGTGTGATACAAAGAGGAGCTGAGGTTGTTCAGCTGGGAGAAGAGAAGCTCTTTGTGGCACTTTGGTACTTGGAGGGATCTTATAGAAAAGACAGAGTGACTTTATACCGATGCAGTGACAGGGTGAGGGGAAACAGTTTTAAACTGACAGAAGGGAGATTTTTTTATTAGATATTAGGGAGAAATTCTTCCCTGTGAGGGAGATGAGACCCCCTTCTCTGGGGGTGCCCAGAGAATCTGTGGCTGCTCCTGGATCCCTGGAAGTGCCTAAGGATGGGGCTGGATGGGGCTTGGAGCAGCCTGGGATAGTGGAAGGTGTCCCTGCCCATGGCAAGGGGGTTTTTATAAGAACAAGGTGATTTTTATAGTCCCTTCCAACTTAAACCAATCTGGGATTCTGTGACTTTTACCCTGTACTTGCTGCAGTCTACAGTCACTAACAGGTATCCTGGACACTACTCCTGGTGTTGATTTTAAGGACCTAGTATGTTCCACACATTCCTGTAACGTTTTGCATGATCATCATTCCCGTATAGTTTCCTACTCCTAGGATACTTTTCCCACTTGGCAAAACCAAACCTCCCTCAGCACACCCCAGTGGAGTTGAACAGCTCACTGATGCTCTTAACGCCTTAATCTAACCCTGACCTCTCAACCTACAGCCATAAGCCAATTAGATCTTCTTTATACCATACCCAATCTCCTTCTGATGAAGCTGTGCTGCTGAGTGAATGCCTGCTAGTGACAGAAATGTAATTACAGTGCTTAGCAGCATGCTGGCCTTGCCTGGTGGCAGAGGGCTAAGGTCAGAATGCATCTCTAACACACCAGAACAATTAAAAGGAGATTTTTCCTCCCCAGTGTGTTCTCTCCGGTTTCCTCTCTTCACTCTCCAGTACTTAATTCGTTTGCACATAAGGCTATTTGGCCATCAACTTTAAGACTGAGGTCCTGAGCTTTCCAATGATCTCTTGCTAATCCCTCCCTGAAGCAGAACCAGACACCTAGCTCTGCCAATCCCCAGCTTGGCCCTGTAGATCCACACTTCAGTAAATGGGGGCTGATTTTCTAAAGTCATTGAACAAACACATCTTACATCACTCCAGAGAATTTTTTGGCTGACTTTTAGAATTATTTTGGATATTTTTGACAATTTGGTAGATTGGACAGCAAATGATGGTGGTTTATCTTGGCTTCTTTGTACCTACCATACTATTACACCAGAGTTCATCTGCATCTTTGCTCTTAACCATAATTTATTTATCTAGCAAAGTCTGGGTTTGTTATAAATAAAAGGACTACAATTACAGTAGACACACCAGCCCTCTAGGTCTTACGGAGAAGGGACACAGCCGGAGCCATGCAGGAAGTAGTTGGAAGTATTTACATTTAACTGTACATGTCATACTTTGACAGATTCTTCTTTAGCTGGGGAGGCACGGAACATGCTGCATGTTTTGCTTTTCCCATGTGCTTCTCCTCTAGCAGCTGGGGGTTTGTTCAATGCAAAGTTCCCATTTATTTTACCCCAGCAGTTCAAACTTCATTAGTGAAGGTGCACATTTGCCTGCTCTCTCCTGAGAGCAGAACACAGCTGCAGAACTGAATCACAGTCACGGAATCAGAATATCCTGAGCTGGAAGGGAATCACAAGAATCATCAAGTCCAGCTCCCGGAATTACAGGATGCTGTTCCTGAGATGGTCACAGACATGCCTGTTCTCTGCACCAGCCCCATCTGTCATCCTTTTGCTTTCCAGTAACTGATGTTATTTCAGGTTCCAATCAATATATGACCCCACTGACAAACTGAACTGAAAAATGGAAGATCAATACTTTGTCTCCCACTTTTCCTCCTACTACAAACTCCAGTTTGTCCATGGCTTAATATTCCCTTTAAAATACGCTGTGGCTGTGAGCTCTCCCCAGAAACCTCCAAAAAGAATAGTGAATCCAAAGAAAATGGCACAGGGAAAAAGCAGAATAAGTATCAAAGTATTGTCACCCCAGTGAGCTCCTGCCAGCTCCTGGACAGGGGACAAAACACAGGGAGAGGAATGGAAGGAGAAATGGGACCTACAGGTAGACACTGGGGGAAGAAAGGCTGCCAGTTCTGACCTGAAACAAAGCAAATTCCCCTGTCCTGACTTCCCAAGAGAGACAGCAGACCTTAAACCTGTCACTAGCTCAGGTATAAACACCAGCTGTTCTGTGAAGGGGGAAAGAAAAATCAAACCTTCTCTTTTCTGCAATGGCAGCTGTTAGGGAGCTGCTTAAAGCTGTGGAAAGATAAATGCAATTATTCTGCAGATGGCTGAGCTGGCAGACTGCAGGCAAAACCAGAGCAGGAGCAGCTCCTGCATATTCACACGCACCCCCCCCCACACACACACTGGGAGCTGCTGGGCTCCAGTGGCTCAGCACCTCAGCACAAGCACCACATGCAGCACCACTGGTGTGACCATGAACATTTATTTCAGCTGATGATTCCTCCATAAGAATTCTAAGGCCAGAAGGAATAAAACCATCATCCAGTGATTTAATTTTCTGCTACAGAAGTCCATAAGCACTAACTGGGGACTCCACACGTTGGCTGGTTAAACTTGTTTGGGTTTCCACCTTCCAGGAAAAGAGCCAGTCTGGGTTTGACGTTTGAGTGATGAAGTCCATTCCATCCCTGATTAAACACTTCACTCGAACCAGAGAGAAAGACTGTTTTGTAAGCAGCCTTATCCTGAGAGACATGTCACTTATTAGTCACCTCCAGAGCATCGTTCCCCTCTGCACAGCACACACTGCTTCATTCCCTATGGATATTCAGCTCCTCACACTGCAGAGATGTTGCTGTACTCAAAACAATTGAAAAATTTCTCTAAACTGGGTATTGGCAAGGTGGCCTTTTTGAGTTCTTGTCCTTATTCAAGACTCCCCAGAGCAGGAGTCCTAGCCACGTGCTCTGGCTACAAAAACAAACAAACAAACAATCAAACACCCCACCAACCCCTCCCCCTCAAAAAAACAAACAAACAAACAATCAAACACCCCACCAACCCCTCCCCCTCAAAAAAACAAACAAACAAACAACCAAACCCCCCCCCCCCCTCCCCCCCCAAAAAAAAAAAAAAACCCAAAACAACAAAAAAAAATTCCTCTCTGGAAAAAAAAAAAAGAAGCTGTTCTGCCCTTTAAAATCCCTTTTAGAATTCCCTCCTTGAGTGTAACAGCTTTTACATTTTACTTCAAAGGTAGCTGTGTTTTAATTGAGGTCAAAATGGTTCTATACAGAAAGAATCTTGGCATCAGCCACTGCCATTTAGAAATTAATTGGCCAAATAAGTAAGATTACATCAACTCCTTGCTGCAGTGTAAGGTAATTTACACCTATTAAGTATCAGGAATTGTCAATGTTTTTCCAATGTATTGCACAGAAGGAAGGGCAGATTTCTGAATATTGTCTGTAAGCAGCATAACTGTAGTGGAACTGGAGTTCTGCATTTCCTAGGAATTACCAGCATCTGACCCCTACTCACTCAGAGAAGGAGCTGGCACAGTGCTTGATTTTCATGGTCAGAAATTTTAAAATAAATAAGTTATCTCGCTGTCCCAGCTGGAGAAGGACAGAGATCAGCTGCAGGCTGTCCCTGTACAGAACACAGGAAACAGCTGCCCCCAGGGCCCATCTCTGCATCCTCTTCATCTCTACAAGCCCAGAAGTGACTGAGGTGCTGCAGGACAGGGGCCTGAGGAAAATGAGGGCACTTTTCGGGGAGGTACATCCCTGCACCCACCTCTCAGACCACGCACCAAGGTCAGAGTGGCCCCAAGCAGTGCAGAATCAGAGAACTGTGGAATGTTTAAGGTAGAAAAAGCCCTTGAAGATCAAGTCCAACCACCAACCCAGTACCAACCACATTCACCACTAAGCCATGTCTCCAGGTGCCACATCCATACATTTTTCTAACAGTTCCAGGGATGGTGACCCTATCACTGCCCTGGGCAGTCTGTTCCAGTGCTTTATAGCCCTTTCCATGATTTTTTTTCTCTAATATCTAATCTGGACATTCTCTGGTGCATCTTGAAGCTGTTTCCTCTCATCTTGAACAAGAGGCTTCTGCTCCCCAGGAGCACCCACAGAACAAGTCACAGCTTTCCAAACAACAGTGATTTTCTGAGCACTGAATCCAGGAAGGATTTCAGTTGTTTAATTTTGAGAAGTTAAGGGCTAATTTCCCTGTGCATACACTAGCACAAAACAGTTTGGGATGCAGCAGCAAAAGCCCTTTGGCTTAAGGTCAGTCAAAGTGAAAATCCCATTTCTACCCATTCTCTGTCCTGGACACCTCACAGTGGTTATAACACTGGCAGTCCCAAATAAACCAATGGGTTTGAACCCTGCCCAGTGCTGCTTCCAGTCACTGTCCCCAGCAGGAGCTGCAGTGCTGGGTAGTGTCACTCACTTTTGCTCCACAGGAGTTTTGTCGCAGGAAGGGTCAAACAAACACACAGAGATTTCTTGGTATAACCTCTTGGTATGCTTGAGATAACATTTTAAACTGATCTGCCCAGCTGAGTCTAGAAGGGCTCAACTACAAGACCCCCAAAACACTGATGAGAAAACAGCACTGAGAGCAGGGCAGCAGAACCATCCTACACCCAGTTCTCTGTCAAACTGGGACACTTCAGGTCACCGAAACGCAGGCGTCTGGTGCTATTTGAGATGTCCTGGTGCTCCAGCTGCCCCCTGAGACAGAAGAGTCCCTCAGCAGGGCCCTTGTCATGCTGCCAACTTCCTGCAAGTGTCTCAGGCACAGTCTGACACCTAAACCCTGCCAGAGGTGACAACTGCCACCAGGGTCACTCCCCTACTGTGCTTCTCATTGATATCACAGTTCCATGTGTGTTTACTTTTTGAAAGCCTGGCATGGAGAAACTCCTTCCATGGAGAAACTCCTTCCATGCTTTTTAGTGGTTTTGTCCTACAGAATGTCCAGGGGAACATCTGCCCTCCAAGCCCCTCATGCTGCTGGCCAGCAGTCGCTGGCAGGACCATCCTGAACACATCTGAGCAGAGCCACAGATCAGCTGTGCTGGGATTGCTCTGCCCAACTCAACCCTCTTTGTGCAGCTGCTGAGGCCAGGACAAACACAAAGCATGCAAAAACGGCAGCACAAGGACACACAGAAAGCAGACAGGAGCCTCATGCCCTGCCTCTTTTTCCCAGCCTATCTACTACCATCAATATCCTCCACACCTTCCCCTCTCCCTGTGAGGACAGGCACTCCCTGGGTTCCAGCAGCCCAGAATCCCTTAGGAAGGGAATGAAAAGCAAGCAGCTGGAACTGGGCACAAAGAGTCTCTTCCCCTCTCTCTGCCCTCCAGGTATCTCCTCTTGGAGAAGGTGCTACAAGGGGCAGCTCTCCTGGCTGATGGGGCCTGCAGCAGCCAGTGGGGATGAGGGAAGCCATCTTAGGCCATGAAGAGGTTTGGATTGCTCTCCTTCCCCTCCTGCCTCCTCTGCAATCCCTGCCTGGACACTGGCTCAGCCACTGGGCACTGGCAGAGGGGGCAAAACAAGTTTCCTACAGGGCTGGAAGCAGGTTTTATTGCCCCACAATTCTCATGAGTTCTGCCCCACAAAACTCATGAGTTTCTGCTGTTTATAGGAGCAGTCAGGATCACACCTGTGATTCATCCCACAGAGCAGGAACAGGAAAAATCTGTATTTGTACTGCCCAGGGTGAACAGAAGAAAATCCCAGTCCCAAAATGTCACTGGCCTGCAGTGGCAAGCTCTGAGCAAGGACAGTCCCACCTTCACCAGAGTTCCTGGTATCCCTATAATTTCTGATGTCTTAACCTATGCAATCACTACAGCTAGTCATATCAATATAAATGATGTAATTTTTAATGGCTGCAGCAAAGAATCTGAAAAAAAAATGAAATTGAAAAAAATCCCATGAAGACTTCCAATCTCCTTGAACTTCAAATTGAAAAATGTATGCAGAAATGATCCAATAATTCTGACTGAGAGTTTGCCATTGTGGAGTCTTTTGGGAGTTCTGGTTCCTATTCCTCCAGGTGACCAGAGGTCACATTGTGTCTCATCCTCTTTCTCCTGTCCTTAATAGTGCTTCACCAGGCAAAGCTTGGGAGATCCAAACTTTATGTGAGTCTCAGCTGAACACAGGGATAGGACACACAATGCAAATGTCATGGCTCCTCAGCTCCACAAGGAGCCTAAAGAATTTTTTGATCAAACATATCAGGTCACTCAGGTGAAGCTCTAACATTTTGTGAAGCTGTTGCCCAGAGCAGCTGCGGCTGCCTCATGGTCCCTGGAAGTGTCCAAGGCCAGTCTGGACTGGGCTTGGAGCCCCCTGGGACAGTGAAAGGTGTCCCTGCCCATGGCAGGGGGTGGGGGACTGGATGAGCTTTAAGGTCCCTCCCAACCCAAATCAGTCTGTGATTCTATAAAGCTCTGTGTGAACTTTGAGCCATTCCCTCCTGTAAAGCTCAACCTTTCAAAACCAAGAAATTCCTGAACTATGTTAGTTTTTTGCACTGAAACCCAAAACTTGCTCAAAGACTTTTCCTTGATTCCTTCCTTTCCCTGCCAGCAGCAGCCACCAGCCTGCACAGGTTGTTCTTTCAGGTTCCTGCAGATACACAGGTACAGATTCCCATCACTTTCAAGTGATGCCAGAGACAGGGATCTCTGATAGCACCAGTCAGGCTGATAACAGGCAAGTTTCAGCACCACTCGGCTGATAATTACACAGTTGAGAAAAATACACCAGTTGGCAACAAGGAGGAAATAGAGTTTGGAATCCTTTGGAAAGCAAGACAACCCTCTGCCCCAGTGCAGCACGCAGCTCTGTGCTCTCAGGGCTTACCAGGCACCACACAGGCACTTCCCAGAGATATCCTGTGCCTCTGGTCTCCAGAGTGAGAGACTTGGGAGTTTAATCCACCCTCCATCAACAGTGATCCCTTCCCCACACACACCAAAGCACATCCTGACATGAGAATCACGGAATCATGGAATCTCCTGAGTGGATGAGACCACAAGGATCATAGGGTCCAGCCCCTGGAGCTGCATGGAAGAATCCAGCAGTTCCTCCTGCTTTGCTGGTGTGTCCAAAGAGTGCCTGAGCCCTCAGATCCCTGAGATCATCAGCCTGGCCTGTTACCACTCAGAGCCCATACTGACTTTTCAGATGGATTTTCAGAAATCCCTAATGGCTGCAGAATTCAACCTGAGAGTAGTCACAGAACAGGAGAAAACACTCACCATGGGGCTATAATTTGATAGGGAAATCATGGGCACATAAATAACCACTACTGGTTTATCACCATGGAATTTTGTGCTCTTTCATTGTCACATTTGTAATTATTGTAGGATCAGGCCAAACCATGATTGCCTGAATTCTCTTGCTTGTACATCAAGAAAAACCCACCCTGCTCCCTTCTCTTTGTGCTGTTAAAATTACTTGTGTCCTGCAGCACCAGACACCAGTCTTGTTGAAAATGGTCAGAGCATGCATAGTGAATCTAACATTTATCCCCAGCTTCCTCACACACCTTGCTAGCTGCTGAGGAACAGTCTCTTTTCCCTCTTCCTTGTCATGAATCAATGTAAATACTTGAAGCGTTCATTTACAAATAAGTGCAGGAAAGTAAAAGAATGTGCTTGGTAATCTTATCTAAATCACAGAATCACACAGCCATGGAATATCCTGAGTTGGAAGTGACCCACAAGGATCATTGAGCCCAGCCCCTGGCCCTGCACAGACATCCCAACAGTCCCACCCTGTGCATCCCTGGCAGTGCTGTCCAAACGTTCTAGTTTGGTTCCAGCCAAACAAAAGCATTTTCAAAGACATAAAAGGAATTAAAATACAAGTGTTCTTCCTTGCCCTTCCCTGCATTTACAATTTTGCTTTCAAAGTATTGAGAAAGTGCAGAACTGTGATAGCAGGACTACAACATTCAGAGCTGGATATGCTAAAATATCTTAAAATAACCTCCAAGCAAACAACCCTGTGAAAGCAGGGAGAGGGAAATCCACACTCACCTGAATGTGGTCTGCCCAATTCTCCTCCGTCATGGTTTTCTGAAAAGACAAAATCACTGCTGAGCCATCTTAGGAAAGGGACGATGTTCCATACAGCAAACTTGAAATGAACATCTCATTGTCCCCACTGGCATCACCTGTGACCAAGGAATGCACCCTGGAACACACAGGACACCTCAGCTCCTCATTGTCTCCAGCTGGGGCATGGCAGAACAGAGCTGGGGAAATTCAGGGAACTCTTACACTGCAGTACATGAAGCATAAAAATGCCTATGCAGTTTGTCCCCAGACTGTTCATCTCTCCAGGAAGCCATGGGGAGGGAGCTCAGGGGTCATCTGCAAGGCTGAGCCTTCAGAGTATAAAAATAAATAAAAATCCTCTGGAACCATGAGGTCTAGGAAAAGAAACTGATAAGTTAATACTCCCATTCTAATGCAGTTCAGAGCCAAACTTCGGGAGAAACTCAGGAGGGGACGTGTTCTCAACTCTGCCAAGAGCTGCACGAGACCCACCATGAGTCTTGCCCCAGAGTTGGCAGAGGGAACAGGGAGTGTCAGTGCCACTTTTAAGGAAAGGTACAAGAGCAAACAGGGAGCAAGAGCCTCAAAGAAAACAGCTTTGAGATATCCAAGCACGTAATGTAAATATTAGTGAGATAAAGGAGCCATTTAACCAGACCTCAGACACAGCTGAGAGTGGTAAACAGAGAGCACCTAAGAGCTCTCAGAAGAGGGGACTGTGTCCTGAAACAGCTGCCAATTGTACCTTAATGGAAGTAACTGACCAGCTTGGATACTTTAAATCAGGCAAATTCTCCAAAACAAAGGAAGTGGAAGGCCAGAGAGAGCAGAACACCAGACTAATCTATTCCCTCTGCTAAGCAAATACACCTGGAGAAATACTCTCTGTTCTCTCTGTGGATGACCAAACTCCCCCTACAGTGATGTCATCCAACATTAAAGCTCTGAGATGCAGGAGCCTGAAGTGCACCATCCTCCCCAGCTCCTTTGGCAGTGGGTTTGGCAGGCAGCAGACAAATCAGAGCCTTCCCTGATGGACTGGGAGGGCTTGGGAGCAGAACTTGAAAAAAATCTTGGGTCATAAACTACCCATACATTTTGATTATCTCAATTAAGTTATTAAAAATGTAAATGTAACAAAAATCCTCATTCCACACACGCAACACATACCTCAACAAATCTCTTGTAAAAGAGGTAATTCAAGGTTCTCAAGTGCCGCTGATTTACAACATTAGGGCAGAGAGCTGAAAGAAGGAAAAAGGCATTTAAGTACACAGCATTTCCTGGAAGTTTTACTGTCCAGACATTACACTTTTCCTTCACCAGTGTTAGACAGGGTTTGTGGAAGGCAGGATACCCTTTTACTTGGAACAATGAGGGACAGACTCACACACTGTCAGCTTATCTCAACTATAAACTGTTATTTACACTTTCATCTGTGATTAGCAATGCTAATTCTCAGGTCTGATATCTCTGCTTCCACCACCCCTGAGCAATAAGATCCACTCCCCGGTTCCACACACTCCACAGTCAATGACTTCACACCTTTAATTAGGCAGCATCCTCACATGGGCACCGCCTCAGTCTCTAGAGGCTGCATTCTTTCGGGTTTAATTGGACCTGTGTTGGTAATTCATTGAAGCAGTTGTGAACAGCTCACTCAGGATGTAAACTTGTGGCTGAAGTTTATCCGATAAAACACAGACCCATGAAAGAGGCTCCACATCCATACAAAGAGGGTGGGGGATACTGTTTTGCTGAGCTAGCAAGCCACAGTTGTTATTATTATTTTTATTGCTGTCACCTTCATTAGATATGGCTCATTAAAACAGCAAAACCCAAGATCTTCATACAGCAAGGAGAGATAAAAAAAAGACATGAAGTGGCATTAGCATAGGTATCTGCCAGTTCTTCCTGGATGCTGGGCTGCCTGTAGAGGCAAAACCTTCCTTGGGCATTCAGATGGGGCTAAACCCACCTCACTGTGAGCCAGAGGGAGCAGGGAGCAGCCACAAACACTCAGAGAGAACAGGAACGTGACATTCTCTGTAGCCTCCCTTGAATTAGCACCCATAGGAAGAAACTGATTCCTCATCCCTTGTGTGCCCCACACAGGGCATGCCCAAGGACTAAACCACAGGTGAACTAAGAGTGATCTCTGGATACCAGAGCCTGGGATCAGAGGGATGTGGATTGATGTTCCACAGGTTACAGCAGCTCCTCAGACTGCCCTGAAGCACCACTTTAGAGGGCGAACGTTTCCATCTCAAACAGAAATGCTTAAAGCTGTTATTTATAAGTTCATCTCCCACAGTGTGACAAAAAATCCTTCTCCTCAAAGCATCTTAGGAAATTACTGCAATTATCAAGCAGGATATTGCACCAGTAAATACGGTGATCTTTCCTCTTGATATTGTCCCAATATCTGGAGGAAAAACCATCAAGCTCATAGAAAGGAACATTCTCTAAAGAATCTAAGATCAGGTGGTAAAAAACACCACCACCTAACTTAAAGTTTTCAAAGCTCTTCAGAAAGAACCATGACATGACCCCTCCAGGCCACCCAAAAGATCCACTGAACAGCTTTTCTTTGGGCTTCTAAAGGAAATATCCAAAGCACAAGCTCACACAGAACTGGGGGAGTTGAATGCTTGGCTTCTGTCTGGAAAAGACAGAGGAACGTGGATGGGCTGGAAACATGTTTGAAGGCACTGTGACATATTTTGTTGTGATGTAGCAAAGAATTGAGTATGCATCTGGGTTTCTATATTTTATTACAAAAAAACAGAGAAGGATGAATCAAAAACACACACAGAGGTTGGACAGAGAACAGACTGAGAGCAGCCCCAGCCTTCTGGGCAGAAGGACCTGGGAGCACAGGTGGGAGAGAGCTGGACCTGCCCAGCACTGAACCCCCACTGCCCTGGGCTGATCCCCAGTGTGGGCAGCAGGGAGATTCTGCCCCTCTGCCCGGTGCTCATCTGCAGAACTGCCCCCAGTCCTGGGGACCAGCTCCTGTAGGAATAGGTCCAGAGGAGGCCATGGAGATGTTCCAAGGGCTGGAGCCCCTCTGGAGCCAGGCTGGGAGAGCTGGGGGTGTTTAGTCTGGAGAAGGCTCCAGGGATAGCTCAGAGCCCCTGCCAGGGCCTAAAGGGGCTCCAGGAGAGCTGGAGAGGGACTGGGGACAAGGGATGGAGGGACAGGACACAGGGAATGGCTCCCAGTGCCAGAGGGCAGGGCTGGGTGGGATATTGGGATCCAGGAATTGTTCCCTGGGAGGGTGGGCAGGCCCTGGCCCAGGGTGCCCAGAGCAGCTGTGGCTGCCCCTGGATCCCTGGCAGTGCCCAAGGCCAGGCTGTACCCTGGGGCTGGAGCAGCCTGGGACAGTGGGAGGGGTCCCTGCCATGGCAGGGGGGGGAAAAAGATCGGCTTTAATGTCCCTTCCAAGCAAACCAGTCTGGGATTCTATGGAAAACATGGGGTTGAAGGGTAAGTTGTTAAAAGAGACAACAGAATGGAGAGCTGTGCTGGTATTTAACACCTGAGTTAAAACACTCTGGAGGAAAATCACCACGGAAATCAGGGGGAAAAAAAAGGGAATAGCCTCCTGCTCTCCATCCAAAGGCATTCCTGACAAACTGTATATGTCATTCCCTTGTTTTTAACAGAACATCTTCTGCCTGGTGAGGGCTCCCAGGCCCCAGCTGGGGCTCTCACTGGTAACTGCATGGACATGGGCTGGCAGGTCCTCAAGCCCTGAGGACATGCGGCCAGCTGTGGCCAGTGTGGTCACCTGTGCAGATGTGGGGCCAGCTGTGGCTCACCTGGGCAGATGTGGCCGTGCAGAGCCAGCTGTTGGGGCTCACCTGTGCAGATGTGGGCCCAGCTGCGGCTCACCTGTGCAGATGTGGCCACGCATAGCCCTCTCCTGCCCTCTGCTGCCCCGCAGCGCAGCACTCCCGGCAGCGCGGGGCCGGGCGGGGGCGGTCACACGGACGGAAATCCCACCTTAAACCAAACAGACAACTGGGTGCTCAAGCGAGGGAAACATTCCTCCTGGTCCATGTTTAAAAAAAACCTCTGGAAGTCCACGGCAAAGACTTGCTCACACCGCTCAGAAGCAGAGGTGCTCGTCTGTCAGTGCCCAAGCACAGCCCCCCAGTACCAGGGTGCAGAGGCACCCCTCCCTCCCCTCTGTCCCTCCACCTGGATCTCCCTCACTGGCACTAAGCCCAACAGATGAGGCTGTTACACTTCTCTGAGCAGGATCCTTTCTACTCAGACTTGGGAACTGTCAACGAAAAACATCACTGAGCTCTGTCTGTGTCCTGGCTGTGTCAAACCACAGCAGAGAACAGACTCAACTACACCAACACTGGGAAAGGGCTGTTCCCTCACCTCTGAGATTTGTATTGACTGAAACTTGCATTTGTAAAGTCGATCTCACAGGGTCTCCAAAGACTATTAAGTAATTAGCCTGGAAAAGCTACAGCCTCATTAAGCCAGAGCACACTGACCGAGGTGTGAGGAAAGACTATAAACCTCAATTTCCTCAATCATACACCACTTCTGCCCAACTTCTTCCTTCCCCAATAAGGGTAATTAAATTAGATCGACACACAGTTTATTGGGACACCTTTGGGACTCAGCAGAAAATCTCCCACTTCCCATGCCCTATTTGGGAGTTAACAGGAAAACTGAAATACAGCTCTGAAAAAGAATACCTAACTAACTAAGGACTAATCTAAGAGGATGGCTTTATTTTTTTTCCCTGAGGTGTGAGATCTTTTTTTTAATTGGGCCACCTCCTATCTGGCTCTGAAATTTAGGGCTGGCAGTTCCCAGAAGTGTTCTCAGTTGCTGATGGACACCTCAGCTGTGCTTGGCAGTCAATGTGATTTATTGTGAGTAGGCAAGAGTGAGCTCAGGCAGTGAAATCTCCAAGTCAATTTGGAACTGCATGAACTGAGTCACACACAAGTTTGCCTTCTCATACTCAGAAACCCTATCCTCCTCCAGCCCTTCTCACCAAAGCCACTTCCCTCCCTGCTGCTGCTCTCAGGCTCTCACAGCGAGTGGGAGTCACAGGGAGGAGGAGGCTGAAAGCAGCCGCAGCATCAGACCAGCCCAGGTGAGGTGACAAGTGTGAGCTCTGTCTCACCACCAGCATTTGGGGGAGCTGCTCGGAACAAGAGAAATTAGGGTTTCTGTATGTTTTGCTTACTTTTTGTGTACTTTTCCCTCCCTCCACACTTGCTTTCACTAAATAATGGAGAAAGAACACCCAGAAATTCAGCAAAAGGAAGGGGAGAGATGGGAAGACAAAGAAAGCCACATTACTCCAGCTGCCAGCATTTCCCAATTCAGTTCCAGCACACCCAGCACTAAGGCAGCAATTTCTCTGCAGGTATTCATGTCCTTCCAAAACACTTCAAAAGGAGACTGACAGCCACAGTTTAGCAATGTGTGAATTCCTGCTCATAATTACACGAGGTATGATGTAAAGAATAAACACTACCCTGTATGGGACTGTGGGACTCACCCAGCACTGGCTTTAGCTGAAGTCCGAACCAGGTGCCCACATCCCCTCTCACGCCAGCAGAGGTGGGCAGCCCTCTTGAGCAAGGACTTGCCCTGCATTGCAGACACTGCCTTTTGCATGGGAGAAAGGGCTGGAAGGACATTTGTCTGAAAGGAATGGGATCTGTACTTACCCCAAGGAACCTCCTCACCAGTGAACAGCTTTGGAGGACAAGCAAGATCTGGCCTGACAAGCAAGATTATTATCAGCAGCTACAACATCTGGAAAGCATCATCAGGTCGAAGCACACTGCATCCTATGGAGTGCACCTGAGCCCAACACATGCTCCTCTCCTAGACTTTTATTATTTTTTCTCAGGATTTTGCATGTGAACAGTTACATCATTTCACCTCTACCATTATATCACGCCCTTGGTAGAGCTTTCAAAAGGAAAGGGGAACAACTCTTTTCTCTCTACAGATCATCAAGGACAGCATGGCTGACTGAATGCCCAACACTGACAAGGAAGGAAAACTACCAAAATTAATGAACTCCTGGGAAGATTTTAATTTCTAAATTAATCGTTCCCATATGTCTCAGCTTTCACATGAGGGTGCTGAGTTTAATTATATCCAATTCTCCTCCAGTGAGGGTTTGAAAGGTTTATCTTTTTAGCATTTAAACACCAGTTTGAAGATGGGAAGATTAATATGCAGTAGAGTTGCTGACAGGTGTAACAAGCCCAAAATTTGTGGTTAGAAAACCCTTTTCAGTTCAAGAAAAGAGAACTGCATACCTTGGGTTGATGACGGAAACCTCTGCAAGGTAAAATCTAATGGTGCACCTAAATGGGTCTGGTGCAAGGTCCCAGTGAGAAGGAAAAAAATCAACAGTCCCCGCTAAGAACCAAAGCAAAGCAGATTTTGTTAGAGAGCTGCTGGTGAAGTGGTGGAAAATGTGGCACTTCTCTTGCAAGGCTGCAAGAGCCTTAAAATTCCCCTCACCAACCCTAGTTTATGCAAAGAATACAAAGTGCTTTGAGGCTCCTGCTTCCCAAGGGTTATCTCCTCCCAGCTGAAGCAGCTCAAGAAAACAGATCCCCAGTGAATAATGACTTGCCTCTTATGTGAGAGGAATGGAGTCATAACTCAGAGCTGACCATGGTGTGTTTATGCAGAACCATGCTGAGGTCAGGATTTACTTCAGATCACGGCAGAAGCAGTCTATTAGTCACCAGCACTTCATTCTTTGACAGCACAAAGTGATAATTCCCATAACTTTCCAGCTTTGTTTTTCAATATCATTAATTAAACCCTGAAATTCCCCAGGATAAATGACAGCAGAGATTCCTTAATGAACATGGAAGAAGACAAATTGACTTTGTGTTTTATTACTGAGATAACTCCATGATATGTCACAATATCCCATACCTGGGTCAATGTTGAATCTCTCCAGGAGCCTGAAGACCAGCTTGCTGAGCACTCGGCGGTTAAATTTTTCAGGTTTGTACCTGGACAGGCCTTGATATGGTCTGTAACAACCAGAAAGACACATCTGTGGCATCACCTAAGGATGTTTTCCAAACAGCAGACATTTAACAGCAGAGGGATTGGGGTTTGCGGGATGTTGATAAGGACAGGCCCCTGCCTTTCCCAAGGTACAGTGAAAACCCAACAAATTTCTGTCAACCACACCAACCACACAAATTTCTATCAACCACTTGAAGCAAGTCCAGAGGCTCATTTTAAAGAAAGAGAAAGTGAGCAACTTCTTTTCATCTCTTTTTCAGAGCTGACAGCAACTATTGCAGCTACACTGTGACTGTGTTGCTGGCTCTAAGTGACAGGAGTTATTCAAGTGAGAGGCAATTCAGAAGTGAAAACACACACCATGAGTTGATGAGCACAGAGGAAGGTTAACCACTTGCATCTCCTGTTTTTCTGCCACTTCATCACAGTGTTATCTTCCTGCTAAACCTGTACAACAGATACTGAAAATCACCCTTGTCTGCAGCAAAGCATGAGAGTCTGATTGCTCCAACCTCCATGGGAAGCTTTGATACTGCTCTGCTCTGGTGTCCTGCAGGACATTCCTGGCAGGAATGGAGCATCTGGAGCAAGGATTCCTCTGTCCTACAGGCTAGACCACTGGAGAAGGCTCTGGGACAGCCACCAGAATTTTCCCTTTTTCGTTCACAAAGTCAATATATTGCACTCCCTTACACGGGGACACGATCACAGACAATCAGCCAGGGGACAGACACACTATGCTCTGATCCCAACACAGTCAGAGGACAGCCACACAGTGCTCTGGGAGTACCCCGGCCCCAGCTGTCCAGAAAGACAAGTGTTTCTACCTTGTGACCTCTCTGATATTGAAGCTGGGGTCACACCATGTGTCCAGGATCTGTAAGAGCTTCTTCTGGAGCTCGGGATATTCTGCCACATAATCTTCCATCAAGTTAGCTTTATCCTGGAGCAGTAGTGGGGTACACATCTAGGAGAAGAAATTACATTTAAGCACCGTGCCTTGCCTTTGGAACGTCAGAGCAAGTCCCAACCCTACCCAAGCCACTTCAGGAGTGTTGTGACATTTGTAACACAAATATGAACAAAGCTTCAGTGCAGAAAAGTACTGCTCTCTGCCTAAGTGATGACCACAGCCAGAATTTGTTATAGCAGTGGCTGCTGCTATAAAAACTTTCCGCTGCTGCTGCAGAAAAACTGGGTAAGAGGGGTAATGGGGGCTAATGAAACACTCTGTGCCTAGCCTTGATGTAAAGGTACATCAACAACACAAGAGGGACTTCTTGGGAATGGAATAAAGCCTCAGGTGAAAGGCAGTAGGACTTGATCCCCAATGGATATCCTGCTAATAAAACGTGGACCTGATGACAGAGAATCCTTCAGAGGAAATGACTCACCTTCTCTACATCTTGATCTGGCTGTAATTTCAGCTTAATACTCAGTATAGCTGCCTAGAAAACATGATAAAAATGTGTATTTAGAAGAACCCTGCAGTGGATAAATGGGCATTATTCCAAAGTGAAGTAAAAATGCTGTTATACACATTTTTAATATGTTAATTATTTCTGTTACATTGTAAGCACAAATCCCACAAACATTTGGCCACATTAATTCCACAAATGTACAAGAACACTCCTGGCAGAGCTGCATATCCTGAGTAGCAACAGGCCCTGGGGCAAAAATTAAAGATCAATTTGTTGGGCAGAAAGCAAGTGAAATACTTGGAAAAAACCAGCTGGGATGGTTATTTCCAATCAGTGTCAAGGTAAAAACATATGACCCACCATACCTTTCTGAGCAAACTTTATCAGTCTCCCTCTGCCTCTGAAGTTTTGTAAAACAATTCCATTTTGTGAAAGCAACTCAAGATTTTAAATACACTGAAATCAAAAGGTTACAGTTTCTCTAATTCCTGAGTCACTCCACACCCCTGAAAGCGTCCGGGTCACCTCAGGCAGTGAGATGGGAAGAACTGAATACTATTTATTACAGTCACAGAAATGTGTCTGTATTCTTCCCTTTCATGGGATCTCTGAATCTTTGATAAGCCAAGACCTGCCACGTTCACAAATTGCCTCTAAATCAGGATCTTTTGGAACCTGATAAACTGGGATGAACTGCAGGAACTCAAGGTCAGAAGAGCTGGTTCAGCCACCACCCATCCCATCCCAGCTGGGGACCACAGGAATGGATGAAGCTCTAACTGTGCACTGCTTGGGAAGCGCAGGCACAGATTAGGATTTACAAGAGGTAAGAGTGTCTCATTTCTGTACTGTGTGAGAATACTTGGATCCCAAATACAGAATAAGCACTTAATGGATGGCTTTAATATAGTGCCTTGTGCCAGTAACTGGGACAATCAGGGCAAGGAGCCTTGGATCACCTCTGTGTGTTAATGCTGAGCTGGGAGCCAGGAATGAAGAGGTTGGACATGGAGTGTCCTTCCAACACCACTGCCCAGTCAGGCTGCATCTTCCCAAAGGGCTGTAAGCAGTGCTGAAAAGACATGCCAGAGCATGTGTGCAGCACTGACCAACGATGGACTGGAATCCACTGAGCTCACAGATGCCTATTATTCAGATGAGGATACAACCGAAGGGGGGGGGGGCTTGGGGGAAAAGCTCTTCTCTTCCATAGTTTTCCTTGTTCTTGCTGATTGATTTTGATTTGAGACAAAGACCATGAAAATGACATATTTGTCAAACTGGATGCATGTTAGAACTATGCTATTTGTTGAAATACAGAATCGTAAAAGGGTTTGGGTTGGAAGGTCCTTTAAAAGCCCACTTAGTTGCAGGAGGATCTTCAGCTAGACCAGGTTCTCAGAGCTGCTGTCTAGCCTGACTTGGAATGTTTCCAGGGATGGGGAAGCCACAGCTTCTCGAGGCAACCTGTGCCAGGGCGTCACCACCTTCACTGTAAAAATATCCCTTATATCTAATCTAAATCTCCCCTCTATTAGTTTAAAACCATCACCTCTTTTCCTACCACTCTAGGACCTGTTAAAATGTTTGTCCCCATCTTCCTTATAGACCCCATAACACATAAGTACAATGCAGTACTAACTGTGCATTTTTCCAGGGAAAGAGAACCCTCACCATTACATGTCACCTGCATGAAATTTTTCTGGAAAAAAACCCAAACAAACAAAAACCAGAATAACGAAAGTGGGGGCAGGCACATGCCTTGAATCCATTTCCTGTGATCACTCGAGTGCCACCTGAACTCACCCATCCCCGCTAGCACATATCCTGCAGAGCCACACAAGCACCACAGACACCTCACAGCCCATCCCTGCTCCCAGCAGCAGCAGTGGATTATGTTCCTTTCTGGGGAATTCATTCCTGTATTTCACCCCCTGCGTCACAGACCAAGTGTGCAAAAGTGAAAAACCAACACATACCAGGGAAGTTCAGCTGCTCAAACCTACTGCCCCACTTAGAAATGGGAAAACATCAGGTTTTTTTCTGTGTTTTGGGAAAGTTTGGGTGGTTTAGGGTTTTTTAAACACTGCTTCATTGGGGGTCCAGGCTTCATCTTCAAAAGAGAAATCAAGAGAAGAACTTCAAGTGACAAAAAGAGAAATTACCATTAACGCAGAGACTGAACAGAAAGACACAGGAGAATTGCTCAGCCCGGTTAAACCTCAGCCAAATCTCTCTCTTAGTCCAGGCTTTATAACTATTCCACAAGTCTGAGACAAAGAGCTGCTTCTTTCCTCTCACGTTATCAGCTTAACAACACAATGTTCAAGGTGAGTGATTATTCTCAAGCTGCAGGTTGCTATTTCTGGTGTGGACCTGAAAAAGGGGGTTGGGTCTCCAAAGCTTTGCCAGCTGGTTTTGTTTTCCTCCCAGCTCCCCAAGTTTGCTGAATGAAAAGAAATAATATTAAAAAAAAAAAAGAAAAAAAAAAAAAGAAGAAAGTATTTCCAGCTCTCAGGGCCTTGTTTTACCATTTGATCTCATTAGTACCTCATATTGTAGCCTTAGTTTTAACTGCAACATCCAACAGCTCCCTAATGGCTTTTTAATGTTCAGATTAACCTAATTGCAGCACTGTTATCTACATGGCAGAGGTTTATCTCCAGCTCTAACAACTGTACAGGTGACTTAATCAGATGAACATGTGTGGTGTCAGGTTGGGTTTTCCTCTTTCCCTGGTTGGATATTCCACCCTTTCCCAAAGGGTGTAGAACAACAGATGTTCATTTGTCCAGAGTGTGGGAAGCCCTCCCTTTCCTGCCCAGAGCTGGCAGACTCAGCTCCCCCACAGCAGGCCTGGAGGACAGAGGAACTCCAATCACAAAGAGATTCATGGAATCATCACGGTTGGAGAAGACCTCTAAGATCACCAAATCCAACCATCAACCCAGTGCATCACCACAGTGTTCACTGCCAAACCATATCCCCAGGTGCCTCAGCCACACTTTTTTTTAATATCTCCAGGGATGGTGACTCCATTGCTCTGGGCAGCCTGGCAGAGTGCTTTATATAAGCTGGTTTTTAACTGCAATTTAACATCCTCCACCTGAAGTAGGTAACAGAGCAGGCAGAGTGGTGGTGCTGCTGGCAGAGCCTCCCTGCAGTTGGGAACACTCCTGGAGTAGGGCAGCTGCCTTGTCCATGCCTGAAGCTACACATGGAAGGAGAAGCATGAGCTGGGCCCTAGAAACAGGCACCAGTCTAAATCAGGGTGCAGCTCCAGGGGCTGGGCTGAGCTGGAGGCCAGCAGAGATAACATCAGCCTGTTTACAATGGGAATAGTTAAGAGAAGAGATATGAGTAACAGTAATAAAGATGAAAGTACTTGGCAGCTGTGTCTGTGGTCTCAACTCAGAGCTATTTTAAGATTTTGTTTTGTTATTATGGTGTTTTGGATTGTTTCACTCCACAAACAAGTTTTGTGTAAAACGACCCTATTTTTAACAGTCTGTTTAGAGCTGATAAGATCTCCAGCAAAGCAACACCTCATTTGCAGGCTCATTTTCACTCAGAAAACAAACACTTTAATGGGGCCGAGCAGGCTGTAGCTGAACGGGTGAGAAACCCCCTCCCCATGCAGAGCCAGCATTCCCCATCTGCAGTGCTGGGATGGAAGGTGAGCCGTGGAAGCTGGAATCTGGCAATCCCGTTCATCCAGCTGCAGATCCTCGGGCTGGATCAGCAGAGCTGCCCAAATCCTGAACAGTAGGATTCACCAGCTCATCAGTAAGAGCCAAAACCCGAGGCAGGATGCAGGAACACGGGCAAACTCTGGGGAATGCTGAGATATTGACACCTGTCAGGGTCTACTCACCCCCTCAAACACCAAAGAGAATATTATTGTCATGGCTGGTGGTACATGGAGCTTTTGCACAAAAATATATTTAATCCACAGAGAGTTTCTAGTGCAATCTAATGACAGCAATAATTATCATCATTGCAGCACATAACAGTGTACAACCTGTAGTACCTCCCCCCCCCCCCCCCCCCCCCCCACCCCGCCCG
>VWZN01003299.1:283478-335098 GCA_013396955.1 Regulus satrapa
AAACCTGGGGGAAGCCAGTCCCTCTCTTGCCTCAAACCCCCAGGTATACACGGGAGAGGGATGTGATGAATCCATTGCATTAATCTACTGCTTAGTGCAGGAGAAAAGCAGATGGCCATTGCCTGATCCAACTCCTATCCAAGCTTCTGAGTCTTCTCATCCTTGGGGAGCTCTGGGCCATTCTTTGACTTAATGACAGTGAATGCAAAAATACCATCTGGACATTTTGTAATAGTTTTGTCTGCCAGTCTGGGACAGAATTCAAAGCTGGTCAACACTACACTGAATTCCACCTAACCCACATGTAGGTGCACTGACCAAGAGATGGGGGAAGTTTCCCAAACCTGACATGTTCAGGCCCAGCCATGAGCACCAGGACACTCCTGTAGTCACGCAAATGCAACCCTTGAGTATGGGAAAGTGGGGAGTGCTCTGCAGTGAGCACAACCCAGATACCCTGCACCAATACCTGCTCCTCTCAGTTTGTTTTGAATGCAGTTGGCTGTCTCATCGAAAAATGACTATTCTTTCCACATACAGTACGAGGTGCAGGAAGCCACACAAGATCTTATCTGCAAGGGCATGTGCACTTGGGTGGTGTCTGCACTGACAATTTCTGCAATTTTCCCACGGTGGGGTTTGCAGCAGAGGAATTACCTTGCACATGAGAACTGCTTGAAGTGCTGAGGCAGGACAGACACCAGTGGTTGCTGATGACTCTTGCTCTTGGCTCTGCTGCAAGTGAGCTGGGACAGCACAAACACAGATATTTCTGTGCCTGACTGTAATAATGCACTAAGAGTGCACTGTTTCTGAACACACGGTGAGGGAATCTCTGACAACCCAAAGAATAAACAGAACAACAGAAGGAGACTTTGCAGAGGAGGAACCAATGTCAACTCCAAGAAAATCCAAGTCATTAAAGCCTGGCACAAATAACTGAGTAAAAGGCACACCAGGTATTAATCATTGGGCACATCTGTTTTGTGTTTTGGAATCACTCATTTCAAACTTGAGGCTAATCGGCTTTGTTGAGCTCTCAGAGTGCATCACTGCACAGTGGATGACATCAGGTTCAGTGGTTGATTGCTTCCTGCTCAAAGGGCATTTCATACACAGCTGGCTGTGGGAAGGTCTGCAGACCCCAGGGAAACATGACATTCCTCAGGTCCACACTCAAGAGACCAGGAAAGAGTGAGACCATCAATATGGAGCAGTGACAGGTTATTCTCAGCCAAAAAAATTGAGGTAGAGAGAGAGAGAAGTATAAGTCCAGGTTGGAATTATGCGCAGGTGAGGGGAAGAGGGAACTGAAGCCAACCCTCTCTGATTTGTGTCCCTCAGATCACTTAGCAGTTTTAGATGGGGTTTAACTGCTTGGCTCATTCTCTGAGCATTGCCCACCTCCACCAGCCCCAGACTCTGCACAGCTGGATCTGCGGCACATCCCCAGGGCTGTCCCAGAGTCCAGAAATCCTGGCAGTAGGAGCAGAACTCCACCATCTCATTTATGACTCCCAGCAAGGCTGAAGGTCCTTCCCCAGCATTCCCTAGGCACAGCTCAGGGCAGAGGTGGCTCTGGAGGCTGGAAAGGGCAGCAGTGGCCCATGGTCTGTGGGCTGGCTCCCTCTGCTCCAGAGGGGCATCACTGGGCAGGCAATGTGCCACTACCACTGTCCTTCAGCAGTAGGGTACATTCCAAGGAAAAAGGGGTTGATACTAAAACATCATCTTTACAGGAGAAACAACTGCTGTAACATTTTTCTTGGGCTTCTTAGCCAATATAGTTCTTAATTTAAAAGAAAAAAGGAAATAAAAATGCACACACTTTTAAAATATACTAAGAGCTGAACAAGCCTTTGTATAATTAAGGTGGTGAATGGAGATAAGAAGCAATATCAGAGATGTTTTCCCTAGCCTGAGAACAAGCCAGAGCACTCAGAAAAAGCCACAGTGAAGAACTCTAAAATCTGATTATTCATTAATGTGCTCAATCAATGCTATCACTGATCTCTACTGACAGATTTGCAAAGATATACTGTGTGTAGTCCAGTACCATAGATGAAGTATGGCTACAAATACCAACATCCCTGACTGTGTTCAGGAAATCCCTGCACCGAAACTGAAGGTCATGATGGGGATTGAACTTCTTTTGAATCCCATTTTGAATCCCCCCTTTGAACGTTCATTTTTACACTTCTGAGTATTTGTGCTCCTTTAAGTTTAACTCTGGTCCATCACCCTTTCTTTTATGTCTGTAGCAGTATTGCTGACAAAAGCTTGCAATTTTGTGTCTACACAGCTTTTGCTCTGGGTACGCCAACATATTTTATGTCAAATTTTAACTGAACTCTACCGGATAACCCACATTATCTTAATTGAAAGAGCAAACATTAACCAAATTTAATAAACGAGCCTTCCTTATTTCTAGAAATGGATGGATAAAACATTAGAAGAAAAAATATACCCTGCTCTTAAAAACAGAGAAATCTGAACAGAGAGCAACTGAAAATCCTGTTACAAATAAAATACTACTGGCTTCATCCAATATTCTCATTTAAGAACCAAAGTGATGAAGGGGAGACAAACTGTAAATCACTGACAGAGAGGTTGGAGTGGGAGGTCTCTCAGGCCCAGGAATATTTCTGGTTGTCAGAGGCTAAAAAGATTATTTATTGTTTCCTTCCTAAACCCAGTTCCACTGCCACCTGTTCAGAATTTACTATAAAGCTGTTAAACAAGACGAGAACTTTGATGCTGACTGTGAAAACAAGTTTCACTGTATCTGACCTGAGCAGCACTCACTGCTGATCCAGAAGCAAAGGAATTTGATTTTTTTTCTTTAAGCATAGCTATCTTTTTACCTTTATAAGCTGTTTAAAAAATGTAAATAAAATAACTCAGTGGACAATAGAGGGCATTCATCCCCCAGAAAGACAGCCGCCACCCTTAGACATGAAATATCGCAGCACATTAAGTCATGAGACCCCGCTAATCAAAGCTGACAGGGCTCTGAATGTGATTTCTGCTGAGACTTAGCGATATCATGGGGCACTGAAGCATGCACAGCCTGCCAGACTGCCCCTGTTCATGTGACAATGGCTTTTATTCCCCAAAGGGGCCTGCAAGTGACAAGAGTCCCCTTTGTCTCCCGGCTCCCGCATTCGCAGTGCAAGAGAGGTTCATTCAAGCAGCCCCAGACACTCTTTGAAAGGCTGAAGTGTAACATAAGATGACCATGAAACACTAGCTTGCCTTCTGCCTACCCCTCATTCTTCTCCAGCACAGCCTGGCCTATTCAGGGCCTCTCCGCAGCCCTGCTCGCGCTGCATTACCCCCGGTCTGCTGAATCCCAGCATTGTCCTGCCGGCACCCAGCGCCCTTCCCACACCAAACAGGGTGTCCTTCCCACACCAAACAGGATGTCCTTCCCACACCATACCAAAACACCCACTGTCCTTCCTGCACCAAATCTATCCAGATCCCATTCTGTACAGACCAAATCCACCAGTACCCAGCACCCTTCCCATACCAAATCCATCCAGAGTCCTCCTTGCACCAATTCCATTGGCACCCAAGTGCCTTCCCACACCAGAAACACCCAGCACCCTTCCTACACACACCAAATCCATCCAGTGCCCTTCTCATACCAAATCCACTGGCACCCATTCCCCTTCCCATACTGCATCCATGCAGAGACCTCCCCACACAGCATTCATCCAGGGCCCTTCCCATGCACATCCTCCCACACCCAGCCCCCTTCCCACTTGGTGCTGCCCAGCACCCTTCCCCACACCCCTGGCTCCCATTGCCCTTCCCATATCACATCCAGCTGGCAGCACTTCTGGCACAGAGCTCAAGGGTGGATGGCATGGAGCCATGGCTGGCTTCAGAGAGGTTCTGGGAAGGGACAAGGCTGCTGTGCTTCACTGGAACTCCCTGAATGGGAATGCTGAACCCTCCCGTCTCCCCGTGCCATGAGGGCCATGACTAACAGAGCTGGGAGCCCCTCGCCCTGCTCAAAGCTCTCACTGCTCCCATCACAAAAGAAAGAGAAAACACCAGGCAGCCCAGACACCTTAAAACCCAGTTCCACATCCCTACTTTCCCCCAGTTCCCAGTATCTGCTTATCTCCCTGCATCCCGGGAGCACAGTGCCATCCGCTGGCACTGCTCCCCTGCAGGTGCCTCCTCAGCACAGCCTGTGCTGCTAAACCAGAAGTGTCACCTCCAGCTGTCCCCAGTCTCCTCTGCTGTGCCTTGTGCCAGCACTGTCCTGCGTCCTGGGCTCAGCCTCCAACCAGCTCCCCCAAATCCAGGCATAAGGGAGGGCCAAAGGTGCTTCAGCAACAACTGCCACAGCCATCTCCAGGGAGCTCTGGGATCTCATTTTCCAAAGGGAATGTTCTCCAAAACCTCCATGAGGGAAAAGAGCCTTAACTCTCAGGGCAGAGGACATTCATGGTTTGCACAACACAGACAAATGGAATTACCTGCTCTAGAATAAATCACAGAATCCCAGACTGGTTTGGGTTGGGAGGGACATTAAAGCCCAATCGGTCCCATCCCTGCCATGGGTCTCCCACTATCCCAGGCTGCTACCAGCCCAGTCCAGCCCAGCCTTGGACACTTCCAGGGATCCAGCGGCAGCCACAGCTGCTCTGGGCACCCTGTTCCAGGACCTCCCCACCCTCACAGGGAGAGATTTCTTCCCAATATTCCATTTAAATTTCTCCTCTTTTAGCTTAAAATAGTTGCCCTTGTCCTATCACTATCTGCTCATGAAAAATGTCATCTCCCTCTTTTTTATAAACCCTTTTAAGTACTGAACTGTAAAATGCCTGGTGTTTTATTGCAAATACACCAAGAAAATAAATAATGACAGTCAAGATTTGTATGGATTTCTGTCCTTTCAGGAGCAACTGAAGAGCCAACAATCCTTGACGCAAATCTGCTTCGCTGCTCCAGCCAAGAGATGGGGAAGAGGAGGACAGACGGATACTCAGAGCCACTGTAATGCTCAGAGTCTCAGCTCCAGGTTGTTTGGGGTTAGTGTCCCCAAGGACATAAAGGACTTCCTGTTATTTTTGAAGAGAGTTCTATTCATCCTTCTGGTAACAAAAGAAAGCTAGAAGTAAGCTATGGCTGAGAGTGAGAAGCTGTTGAGGTTTCCTGCTCTTCACACTGGGAATGAGCAGTAAATGAGCTCTGCTGTGAAAGACAGAACAACAATTTCACCAAAATAATGTAGAGCTTTCCAAAGCTGGATCTAGAAAGACCTGTATTTCTAATGAAAGCAACAAATATCTTTGGAGCTATGAACCTAGAAATCTCACTTGAATATGACCAAATAAGACATTTCTGTTGTAATTGTCAAATATTCACATTAAAAAACTTTTTGAGCACAAGACTAAGTCTCCAGCAGCTACCTGGGAACTTCAAACCAAATATAAAATATCTTAGTTTCAGTATTGAAAGAAATCAGCAAGAATGGGATTCCAGGATGTCACCTGGGAATTCAGCTTTTCTGAAGAACTGGATTTTAAAAATGCTATGAGAATTTTACTTTCGCTAAACAAGGCCAAGTTGTTACACACCATCCAAATTAGCAATGATTCTGGGAGAGAAACAAACCCTTTTGCCTTTTAAAAAAAAAGATCATAGAATGGTTGGGCGGGACCTTCAAGACCATTAAGTTCCACCCCCTGCCATGGGCAGGGACACCTTCCACTACCCCAGGTTTGCTCCACACCCCACCAACCTGACTTGGAATGATTCCAGGGATGGGACAGCCATTCTGGAGATGCTGCAGTGCTGTAGAACAGGATAAAGCACACCAGATCCTAGGTCTGGTGAACTCCTCCCTGTGTCAACCACCCAGGCACAGATACAGGACATGTTACACATTTGGAATATGAGCCTCAGTGGTAAAGAGGCTTCAAAACCCCTCCAACAGAAACCTGAGGTTGGAGCAATCACATGCAACCAGTGAGGTTTTCCAAGCCCTCTGGCTGCAGGTGGACTAGAGATAGCACAGGAGGTCTACAGCCAAGGATTAAAACCCCATTTTTTCTTGCTAAGGACAAGGAAAACAAAAAACCCACACTCATCTCCTTAAATTCTCCAAATTAAAGCCTATTAACCTATTACTTTCAACGGCCAGCAAAAGAGTGGAGGGAGGATTCCCTGGCATTCTGTCCTCAGTCAGCAGAAAAGCCAAGGTTGAGCCCAGGCTGCTCCTATACATGGGAAGAGCACGTTAAGCTGCAGCATTCACAGCGTGCTGCAGCTGCTGGGATGAAATGGAATTCACATTGAAATGCATCCAAAAAAAAAGGACACAGGCATTCAGAGAGAGCTGGCAAGGTAAATTTATTTGAAAGACATGACCCACCTCTTTGTAATTGCCCTGGAGATAAAGATGACTGACATGTTCAAGCAAATAGTTCCGGTCCGCTGTGTGGAGCTGGTAAATGCTAATCAGAGGGTCAAGCAGATTAGCTGGGCACTGGGAGAGCATTCCGAGCACACGGGCCTGCAGCTTCTTCAGCTGGGTGCCAGACTTCAAAAACAACCAAAAACCAATCAAACACAGGTTTGGTAAAGATGGCTGCGATTCAACGGCGGTTGAAAATGCAGCTTGTTTAAACAGAGTAAGCAAATTCCTCTGGAAGGGATTCTCAGATTTCCCCATGGAGTCTACAGGCAGAGATCTGAACAAAATGATACACATTTTTTTAACAGCATCCACTTTAACAACAAAATCTTTGTGGGGTACTTGTGGAGAAGGGATAGGGCCCTGTGTAAAAGTAAAATCTGAAATTGTAAAAATACCCTCTGTGCTAACAGAGCTCTTCCGAAATTCTCCCTTTTAGTTCCCAGCAGAAAAATCTTTTTATCCAGTAACTCCCTTCCAGGGAGATCTCACCTATCAGGCATAAGAATTCTATTTTCATTTCCAGGCTTGCTGCTGGGTGCATTAATAGCAGGAAAAGCAAAAGCACCATCAAAAGATGCACAGACACAGGTATTAATCCTTGTGTATCCATGTGATCATTCGTTCATGACACAGGAATTTCAGTGCCAGTAGCACTTTGCTGCACTTTGCCGATCCTGTAATGGCAGAGTTCAACATCTAACCAGAGCCATTTGGAAAAACTGGAGAGGAAGTAACACAAATATAAAAGTATCCTGCCAAAAGCTTACAGAAAAGAGAAAATCTCAGTAGGTCAGAATATCTGAAGGCAGATGGAATGGTAAACATTAGGATATATAATCTGATGACCCAACTTTACAGAACTAATCATTCAGCCGCTGAAAAGGCAGGCTGTTCCCATTTTCTGCATTCCCACCATATGGCAGGAATTAAGCAATCCTACAGTAACTGTCTTTTATTTGCAGAGCTGGAAAAACACACAGAGCAGATTTCTGCAACTGGGTTTCTCTTGACAGCAGGGATGTGGGTTCCAGTGGGAGAGCCTCCAGCCTGGAAACGCTGCAAGAGCAATGCTCGATCAAAGTGGTTTGATCTGGAGAGATGGAAATCCCAGCTCTGAAGGGAAACAGCTCTGGCAGCACAGCTCCCAATATGATTTCATTTTCACACCAGCATGCCACAGATGACAACATCTCCCTGTGAGTTTCACACCTTGTCACACTCTGTATAAAGTCTACAGGAAAGATACTGGACTTTGGAATAAAGTGAAACTAGAGATACTTGAGTAACACTAAAATCAATTGCTCTCTCCCAGCTCTCTTGCTTTCTCTTTTCTAACCTGTGGGACAGCAGGATGTGCTTTTATCCAAAGCTGCAGCTCCGTGGTGATGCAATACCCCAGGGAATGCCCTTTCCCCTTCCAATCACTGCTGCTCTCCAGCATGGCCAGGAGTCCTGCCAAAGGGTCCTCCAGTCTGGCAAAGCCCCGCCTGATTTCTTCCTTGAGCTGCCGAGATACAAAACCACATTGTCATGTACAAAAAGATTAGTGAATCCTCCCTTCCCCCAGCTGAACACAAAGCTTTATTTTTAAAAATTTAATCTATTCAGAGAGGTAACTGTTGCTATTCAGCCACCATCCACGCCTCCAGTGACTTTTCATGTCATTACAGATTTCTTCATGGCTCACTGCACCTCAAACCCAATGGGAAAAGCAGCAATTGTCCACACTAATTATCCCATAAAGACAGAGAAGTTGTTCTGTGGGGCAGACAAAGGGGCTTGGGTTTGGGGGAGGGGAGAAAAGAAGTAACCTGGAGAGAGGGGTGTTACTGGGAAAATGGCAATATTGAAGGTAGAGAAGTGGGCTCAAAAACCTCCTGATCTTCTAAGATACCTACAAGGAGTAGTACAAGAACCCCTCCTCATGGCTGCACCACAAACCTGCATATTTGACCTTATGCCCACTGCAGCCACAATAGTGACCATAACTGGAATATTTGGGAGTCTCAAAATAATTTGGATTTTACACTCAGATCAAAGTCAATGAAATATCTGAGTTCAAATTCTGTCAGATTGTCATTCTCCAAATCTGTGCTCCTTCCCCCTAAGCTCCCTGAGCACCTCCTGTCCCTGCACACCTCCATGAACCTAAAGGCCCCACAAAGGGGCCAGAACATGGGAAAACTCCATGCCATAAATCTTAGAAATCCCAGGGTGATGTGTTTAGAAATGTGAAGGAATTGGACCCTCACTTTGTGAATGTTAATAGGCTACTTACTCCCCATCTGGTAGAAGCGATAAATTAGCAGTATTGAGCAATATCTCTATAATGTTTACATTAGAAGTAGTTTCCAGGGAGCTGGAAGGGTTGGCAGGGTGAGGAAGTGGCATCCTCAGTACCCACACAGGACCTCTCACTGCATGGTACATCACCAGCATGGAGTAGGGTGAGAGCAGAGACAGAAAACAAGAAATCACTGAGAGCAGCTGCTCTCTTTCTTTTCTGGCTAAAAAGCCAAATCCAAAAGATGCTCATTCCTGCTGCAGCCAGCACTTGTAATTTACTGGATTTCACGGCCCCATTCGGAGCTTCCAGTGGAAACAATATAAAGTTTGAGGAATGACATGGAAAACAAAATAAAATCTACATAAAATTTGCCAAATAATTTTTTTTTTTATTCATCGACAATTTTTACTGGAAGACAGTTGTTTTCCAGAGTGTCTTTCATGTCTGGAAAACCCACAGAACCTATGTTTTATGACAGAAACTGTTTCTTTCTCACTAGGCTATCAAAGGCATTATGAAAAAGCTGATGACTAATGGAGATGGGACTTTAGATAAGATATTTCTCCCTGTAAGTAATTTTCTCTGTGGCAAGATTTTGTGATGTTAAATACAGGACTCCAGCTTTGCTGGGAGATGCAGCAGAAGGCAAAGATGAGCTCTGATCCAACCACAAACATTCAGTACAACAGCCAAAGGAAAACAAAGCAACTCGCCAACTCCACCACACTGTTTGGAAATGGCTTTTTTGCCCCCCAAAGCCCTACTTCAGCACATTTGGAGCTCCCACCACCCCACTCAGCTCTCCTTGGGCTGGAATCTGAGCCTGGGCTTTGGCTGGATGGGCTCCAGCAGACACCAGGTCCTGCTGGCACAGGCAGAGCAGCTCCCAGCACTGACACCATTGCCGGCAGCACAAACTGTGCTCATCTGCATTGAGTCTGGCCTTCGTACCAGTGAGACTGTGATGAGCTGGGAAAAAGCCTCCTTCCAAACCCAGCAAGCCTTCAGCTATGGCATCTATAGTCTGAGAGGGAAAGGCAGTGAAAAAAAAGGGCACAAGACGCCTAAAGCAGAGAGGAAAGAGTGCTGTGCTCCCTGGCTTGTCCCTCTGGCTTGCCAGAGAGGGATTCCTCTCAAACTTTTTTTGTAATTGCCATTTCCATTTCAATTGATTCCCATGGCAGGGAATGGTCCTTAGGGGATTTCTACAGCCTGTCAGATTATGGGAACAGGAAAATGTTGCTGATATTCAAACTACACACTCCTTTATTCAGTTTTGGACCCCTTTTTCTAGTCCCACAGCTCTGGGAAGTCTGCTGATGCTTTCTGGTTATTCCCAAACTGTCATTCCTATGTAGGAAATGACAATTTCTTATACCCATGTTCCAGAACTGGGGTCACACCTTGGCAGACACATTCCTGCCCGTGGTCACTGATTTGAGACCAAGGGTCTGATTTGCCCCAGCTCAGGCACAATACTGTGCTACAGGCACACATAGCGAGAGGCAGAGAATCTCCTGCCACTTACGTGGCATTGGGGTAGGCTGAGCTGGATTTAAGTCAACTTATCTCAGTTATTGGGCTGGACATTTGGGTGGCAGTAGCAGCACAACCCACCTGAGCTGCACAAAGATGACAGAGCAGCCCAGCCCCTCAAAACAGAGTCTACACCTTCTGTGGGGACACAGTGCTGGGCATGGATCAGCCCGTCCTGGTGGCAGCGTGATGAGCACGAGTCAGAACCCACTGGGATATTCCTGCTGTGTCCTCCCACAGCAGCTGGGCCTACCACAGCCCTCCCCATTGCTCCAGAAAGACTTTCCTTGGGCATCCTCCAGGCTGAGAAACATCCTCCTGCCCAGCCTGGAGGAAGGACACACCTGTAAACCCCACTGGGGACCTGCAAAGCCCAGGTACCACTGGAGTGACCAACAGAAGAAAGACATGGAGCTGTAGGAATGAATCTAAAGGAGCACACTAAATTTGTCTGAGGGCTGGAGCCCCTCTGCTCTGGAGCCAGGCTGGGAGGGCTGAGGGTGCTCACCTGGAGAGGAGAAGGCTCCACGGAGAGCTCAGAGCCCCTGCCAGGCCCTAAAGGGTCTTCAGGAGAGATGGAGAAAAGCTTTTGATAAAGACATGGAAGGACAGGATAAGGGAGAATGGCTCCCCCTGCCAGAGGGCAGGGCTGGACGGGATATTGGGCAGGAATTGTTCCCTGGCAGGGTGGGCAGGCCCTGGCCCAGGGGGCCCAGAGCAGCTGTGGATCTCTGGCAGTGCCCAACCCCAGGCTGGACAGGGCTTGGAGCAGCCTGAGACAGTGGGAGGGGTCCCTGCCATGGCACGGGATGGAACTAGATGGTTTTCAATTCCTTCCCAACCTAAACCAGTCTGTGATTCCATGGCACCTGGGTTCCTCCAGCTTTTCCACCCCCAGCAGAATCACTGCAGTGCTCTCTGCCAAAGGACACGTCCATGGGAGGCTTTCTCTTTTCCAAGTATTTTTCTTCCCAATCCACGTACACATCCCAGGGTATGTAGTGAAGAGATTTTGATGATTTCTCTTTCCTGCTGTTTTGTGGGATTAACTGCCCTCCAGACCTAAAGGACAATATTTTGTTTCCTCCAACTCTAACAAAACTTGATGGAAAGCTCAAGGCTTCAGAGTTGCTGAGCTCAAGTCTCCGACAGTGAGTGACCATTTGGAAAGGCACTATTCACACTGGGTTTCCAGTTGTTTATTCCAGCTGGCAACCACAGACTACCAGTAATGGAAAGTCTAAGAGCAGTAACCCAGGACAGTGACTAAGCACTGCAGACACCCAGGATGGAGCACATTCACCAGGTCCTCAGCCATGCTGGCCATTCCACACAGGACATGCTCCATGTGGCTATGTGGGAGTTGCGGGGCTCTGGGCCTTCTAGAAAAGGAACCATCTCACTTCTGACCCTGTCTGAGCAGCAGAGTTAAACATGGAAAAGTCACCCCTCAGCTGATGCATCTGCTGGTTTTGTTAGTTTTCAAGCTTCCAAACTTAGATGAAATACATTTTATCGCCTATGAAAAATCTCAGTGCAGAGCCCATAGGTTGCTGTATAAAAATACAGCACTAATTTTAGACAGCAGTGTAAATTGCATTCACCACAAAAAAAGGCAAAACCAAACCAAATTTTTTAAAAGTAAATACTTCAAATATGAAAGCTGTGATATATTCACTTGACAAAAGGCACTTCTCTACCAAGTTCAACTCTCATTTTTTTCAGCTGCTAGCAATATTCTTCCCTCTCCCTCCAAGGTCCTCCATTTAATGAACAAAAAAAGTGTTTAAAAAAAACCAAAAGCAACTTTGATTTTCTTTCCGCCTGTAACTCAGCCCTGGAAACTCCATCTCTTTTCTAGAAGCCCCTGAGCTGCTCCCCATCACACAAAGCTACCTTTTCTTTTCACTTGTAGCTGCAAATGCAGAGGCTCTTCCCCTGAGTGCTGGAATGAAAGCAGCTGTGAAGGATGGTGGGTTTGACCCCAACGTCCTGTGCCTGGACATGCTCTGCATCCAGAAGAACTGCTGTGTGCAGGACTCAGCCTTACCTTCCCCAGCTCACGCTTTGTCCAGAGAAGCTGAAGAGTTTCCAGCAGTAGAAGTGGGTCCTGGCCTGGAGGAGGGGGAAGAGACAGAGAAAAGGAGGGAGAAAAACAAAACAAAACAGATTTATTTGCTCTGTAAGAGGCAGACCAGACACTGGGGCATTGTTTCACCCCAGAGAAATCAGCTACTCCATGCTGGAAACCACCAAGCTCCAACTGCCAGTCAGGATTAGTTTGTAAAACCCTGCACTCTGATATCCTAACAAAATCACAGCCAGCAGCCAGGCACGGCTTTAACTCAGCACCCCGTAGGCTCCTGCGCTCCAAAGCTGTGCTCATGCTGCCACAGCTCCAGCCCAATCCTGCTGCTGCTCCACGGCCTGCCCACCCCCACCTTCCACAGAGGAAACCAGCCAGGGAAGAGCCAGCACCTGGCACAGCTCAGGAGGGATGATCAGCGCAGGAGATTTTCATGCAGGGCTCTGCAGGGGAAGCTCTTGGCAAGCTGGGGAAGGAGGAGGGAGAGGGTGACTTTGGGCCAGAACAGGGACCTGGGTGTGCTCAGGGGTGCTGCCCTGCCAGGCTGTACAACAGGGCTGCAGTGGGATTCAGGCTAGAGGGTGCCCGAGGAAGAGGGAAGATGTAAGGCTGCTGTGATGAGTGGCAAGGCTAAACAAAGAGAGATCAAATATTTCAAAAGAAGGTTATTTGGAATTTTCCTCTTACTTTTCACCTAGTTACTGCAGAACTTGCATTCAGTCATTCTTTTGAGTATTGTCATTCCTCATACAGTCAGTCATCATACCATTATTTATCATACCAATAATCATCACACCAGTACATCTAAATGAATTGTCTAGGAATATTTCATTTTAAAAGCAGTAACATGTTTGATCTGATTCTACTTAATTCATAATAATTTACTTACAAAACCATGACAAAAAATATTCTGAATTAAAATCGTCTGCAGCATCAACAGTTTAAATGTGAAGAATGAATTTAAAAATCTGAATGCACTCTCCAAAACCACTCCTCCTAATGCACCTCTGCTTATGTTTTCATACAGACACACAAAAAAAAAAGTTTAACCGAAAAGAAAACTTCCTTTTAATCACCTTTTGTGTTTTACAATTCCTAAAGAGCTCGTTTCCAAATGCTAGATTTCATGCTCACCATCCCATCGCACTTCATATTTCAGGTCACAAAAAACTTCTTCAGCTGTGAAAGACTCTACCTCATCCAGCGGAACTTTGAGGCACTGCATTTATAAAATATTTGAAGTAGCAGGGTGATTAGTGGTTGAGCCAAGATGATAATATTCTCATTATCCATTAACCTCTGGGAAACACCAGCCAAATTAAAAAATGCCACATTTACAATTCCCAAGATAATATTTTCTCTCATATCTGGTTGTTCTGAAATGTTGAACTCTCCAAACACTAGCTGTTCTCAGCTACTGCTCCTCCTTTGGAAAAAGAAAAGGCTCTTTTTACACCAAAAATAGAAGAAAAGGCAGATCCCTTCTCCCCAGTAAATTAGCAAATTACAGTCAAATTCAGTCCATGTGTGTGTGCATATCTGCACACTCTCCTCTTGGCCTGACTCCCAAAGAAATGTATACACACACAGGAAAAAAAAAAAAAGAGACGGCAACACAGTGTGTAACCAAATACACTGTAAATCTGAGCTGTAATTAATGCAGGGAACAGGCTGGAACCATAGAGGAAAGGAGAGCAGTTAGGAGAGCAGTGTTTCACTTCAGATACAACCAATAATTCAACTTGTTAAAAGCTTTCTAAACCTCAATCAACAAACCTAGCCCATTTCTTACTGTTTCCTACCTTAACTCCCTGCTGCTGAAACCCGAGCTGATACAGATGGAGGAAAACATCTCTGCAGTCAGTTTTAACCAGGTCAGTGGTGCCAGCGTGGCACTGAGCAGCCACAGGTACACAGGGACACCTTCCCTGCCACAGAGCCAGGCTCTGAACCCAGAGCTGGGTTATTTCCACAGAGCACTCCTGGAGCACAGCATCAGGGGCTCCTCAGCACAGGAGGGACATGGACCTGGTGGAGACACTCCAGAGGAGAAGGCTTCAGAGAGACCTCAGAGCCCCTTGCAGTGCCTAAAGGGACTCCAGGGGAACTGGAGAGGGACTTGGGACAAGGGCCTGGAGTGACAGGACAAGAGGGAAGAGCTTCACAATGACAGAGGGCAGGGACTGAACAAGGAGAGAACTGGAGAAATCTGCTGGTGTCTGCACAGGGCTGTTCCCTTCCTCACCTGGTGAGGCTTCTGGGAATCTAAGGATGAGGCACAGTCAGGGGCTGAGCATAATGAAATAGGCCACAAGAAATTGCTCCCAGAGCCAGAAAAGCAAAGCCACCTTGTGCCCTTGTCTCATCCCAGCAGAGGGAGTACACCATGGTTCATGCTGGAACTGGAGCTATTGCATCCAGTTACACCTACAGAAGGAAACGTGAAGGTCCACATCATTTGGTCTCCTGAAAGAAATTAACTCTTGAATTCATCTGCTCTGCCTCCTGCAGGACCTCTTTGGAGGACCTCCTCTTCACAGTTCTCCTGGCTCCCCTAAAAAGTGTAAAATGAGTGTCTTTGATATGGATAATTAAGAACTATTGCTATACTCCAGTGGGATATCACACAGGTACCTGCCCATCCACATCTGAGAAGGAAGAAGAGAAGCAGCAATAAACTAATACCAGGACACCCAAGGAAAAACAACAGGACCTTACAGGGAATTTCATAAGCCTTCCAGAAAAACCTGGAGAGTGGGTGGCTGCTCCACAGAGCAAGGAGCGAGGGAGAAGTACAAGGGAAGGAGGGATAAAGCAAAGTGAAAACTAAGTGGTCAGGACTGAACTACAAGTGCATCTCAGCTCAGCTCTAGACAAGAACAAGGCAAGGATGGGGCATGTGGCCAGAAAAAACAGTTTTAACCAGGTCAGTAGTGCCAGCATGGCACTGAGCAGCCACAGGTACATTTCCTGCATTCCCACCAAGGAGTTTCATTCCCAAGCGGAAGCTCCACTCTTAAAGAGAACTTCAATCCTGCAGAGTCCTACATCCTGAAGAGATATCCAGCTATTGGGAAAGGACATTCAATGAGCAAAATAAAAACAAGGGTGCAAAACAGCAAAAAACCCCAAGTGTGGAAAGTCGGACAACAGGTCTCCCTGTTCCACCTGTGAGCAGCTGAGGAGGGTCAGGAGAATGTCCCAGGCAGCTGAGCCCACCCAGTTCCTAGACTGAGCTAAAGAGAAAAGGCTCAGTCTGGCACTGACCCCTCACTGCTCCCAAAAAAGGGGGTTGCCAACCTTAAAACAGCTGGAAAAGCCTCACCAAATCAAGATTAGAGCAAAATGGTAGACATCTCAAAAAGACACATCTGCTCCCACTCCAACAAGACACAAAAGACTTCCAGTTTTGGCACTGACCGTTTCTCCCAATGGCATGTTCTTGTCTGAAACATTTTACATTAATATGTTTCCTTTGAACGTTTTTCATTCTGAAAATTACTGAGTTCTTCCCTGAACCTGGTACCAAAATTGTAGGAGACGGTAAATCAAATGTCTTCCAGTTCTAAAATATCTGTGGTTACATTTCAAAACCATATAAACCACAAGGCTTGTATTTTTGAGTTAGAAAAGTGCCTTTGAGGAAAGCCATAAACTACTTTCTGTTCATTCTCTCAGTTTTATTTGTGCATCCTTCATTCAAACCCTGCTGTGATCACAACAAAAGCAGTGCCTGGGGGCTGGTGAGGTAAGCACTGGGTTTGCTGGTGAGGTTTGCAGTGGTGTCCTTGCAAAATTCTGCTGGATTATTCACCAGTGCAGCTAAAACACCTTGGCAAGAGGAGGCTGACTGAACCTCCTTGTGTCTCTTGCCTGAGGAAAGAGTGACATCCAACCCCAGAGGAGGAATTTCCCAGGGAAAAAAACCTCCTGACACTTTCTCTTTGTGCCCAAAGCCATTAAATGCCTTGTGGCCCAAAACCTGGAAGCATTATAGGTAGTGGAAGAAAAGACACTGAATGAAGAAAAAGGAACCCCAAAGAAGGTGAAAAAAGTGAGTGAAATGCAGTCCCCAAATGGTCACAGATGAAAGTCATGGACAGGAAAAGTCAAGAACAAAATGTTATTTATGAATCACAAATTTATGGGATTACAGAATATCCCCAGCTGGAAGGAACCCATCACCCAGCCCAGCCCCTGGCCCTGCCCAGACCCCCCCAATAACCCCACCCTGTCCATCTCTGGCAGCGCTGGCCAAAGGCTCCTGCAGTTCTGGCAGCCTCGGGGCCGTGCCCATTCCCTGGGGAGCCTGGGCAGTGCCAGCACCCTCTGGGGAAGAACCTGGCCCTGCCCTGCAGCCTGAGCCTGCCCTGCCCAGCTCCAGCCGCTCCCTGGCTCCTGTCCCTGACACAGCCAGCAGAGATCAGGGCTGTCCCTCTGCTGCCCTACAATGATTATGTTTTCTTTGGGCAGCCAGCTTGTTCCTCTGCCCTGCAACTTAACAGAATTTTAAGAAATGTTTAATGGATATCCAACAAATCTAACCCACCCAGTAAACAATCAGGGAGTTTTTAGTATTACTTATTGTTTTGGATGCCTTCTGCCCAAATAAATCCCTGGAATCTGTTCTCAGTAAAAACTCCTGCTTATCTCAGCATGGCTTTGAGATGGATTTCTGAAAGGAAGATTAAAATTCAAGGTATTTCCAAAGGTGGCCTGTTTGGACTTTAAAATTCCAATACCTCAATTAAGACAATGCACAAGGTGAGGGTTTGGGTGATCAGAGCCATTCACCCTGCTCCTGGTTCCAGCAGCATGAGTGGCACACCCATTCTGGGTCATTTAAATTGCAGGTGAAAACAAATTGTGTGTCATGTGTGAATTAATTAAAGTCTGTTATGCAAACCTCATATGTCCCGATTTTGTTCAGAAGTGGCTACAGCTCACACCACGTGTTTGCTGGTCTTGCAGAAGAACAGGCACAAAAATAATAACACTTAGATGGAGCAAAAGTGAATGGATACATTTTCTAATGCCCAAATATCAACCTCTGAAGACAAGATAATCCAGTTTAAAAGGTACGAAATTCCTTTGTAGAAACCCACAGATTGTAACACCTTCCAGGTGTTCATGCTGTGCCTCCCTTTAATGAGCACATGTAACATAAATAAAACTTTCAGTTTATTATTATGAGGTGTTAGCACTTGGTGATTGATCCCAATCTGCACTGAGTGCAGTGATGAGTCCCCCACTAAAGACTGAAAGCAGCCACAGGTGCTCCCTGCACTGCTCAGGTAGCAGTGCCTGCAGGGAACAGGGAATGCTGCCAGGACAGGCTGCTCCATTTCCATCACTGAATCCAATGGAGCCAAATTTACAAGAGGATCAGATGTCACAAACTATTTCATTTCAGAAAAAATACATTGCTCTGCTTTAGCACAATTTCCAGAGCTCCAAGACTCTCTCCCCATCCCAATAACCCAATCCTTCATTTTGTGCCTCCCACAAAAAGGAAATATCCTTTAGAATGTCTAACTGTGCATTTAGCTGAACTCACACAGCAAGGAAATGAAGCAAGAAGATGGAGAGAGTCCTTCTTTATTTGGCCTGTCTGGCTCACTCCCGCCTTGGCTCAGTGTCCAGTTTCAGCGGCTGTTTTCTGATCCACAGAGCTTTAACTCAGCTGCACCAAGCCCTTCACGTCTCAGGAAGGAAGGAACTACACCAGCAACCACAGTCCTGAACTCCTCACACCACATACCTCCCCTGTCATTGTAACACTGAAGACAGAGCCTGTGGGGAGCTCTGGGAGTCCAGGTTCACCAAGGGAAAGAAAGGCATTTCTCACTCATTCCTCCAGCTTTTCATCCGCACATTTGGATTCCCCTTCTGCTCTAATGCAAGCGTGGGAGGATCTACATCAGACAGGAGAGGAAAATATCCCAAAATGCTCTGAGTTCCTCACTTGTAATCACCTGACTGTGACCATCAGCTCGTTCTCAGTCACCAGAAACCTCATGTAAGATGAATGGTTCCACATTTCTTTATTCATCAACCAGCTGTTACTGCTTTGTTTCTCCAGCCCTGTAATGACAGCCACCTCCTGCTTGCCAGGAGAGATACGGAGGTGCCTGTGGCCTCTTTACAGCAGATGAAGATTCCCACAGCTGGGACTGGTACCAAAATAAAGGCGTCACATCACCCAACACACTGCCACAAGCTGGCCTGGGCATCCCTGGGAACTGCCAAACCACTTTATGTTTTGTTCATAGGCCAAATGGAAAAGTCAGCTTGGAGTGATTGCCACAGCCCAGTTCTCTGCCTGTACTGAGAGCAGGGGCAAAACTTTATTCCAAGCCAACTGAGATAGCTGTTCACTCAGCAGGAAATATTTTGCTTCACTTTAGGGAGGAGGTCAGTATCTAGAGGATTATATATTTGTGATTCTTTATCATCTTCCAGATAGACCCGGTTTAACAGAATCCTCTAACTCAAAGGTGCACCTTGCAAGGTACAGGCCAGCAATTCCTCCACAAGTCTCTGGTTTGGATCTACCCTGTTCATGTGCCAACATGCAATCGTGTATCAAAGAATTAGTCCCACTGAATGTGTGTTCTCTAATATCCTTGCATAAACTTGCTCCAAGCACACAACCACAGAATGGCTGTGGCTGCATCTGGCTCTGCAGACAATACTCATCTCATGTTACTCATTTGGTTCCTCTAGACAAAAGCCAGAATTCTTCAGGTGCCATTAGCTGAGCTTGCGCTTTCCTGGGATCATGCTGTGAAGCCATACCTTGGTCTGTGCTGCTGACTACATCATTATTGAAAAGCCAGAATTAGGAGCTCAAACAGAAATATGGTGGGCAATGAGGTGCACATCATGAGGCAGAACATGGAGAAACTGCCCTGCTAGAGAGAAAAAAAGGGAAATGAACAGGGTATTGAAAGCAAGGGAAGTTTTTCTAGAAAAGAAGCCAGCCTTGCTCAATGGCAACAAAAATCATTAACTAAGGGCAAGTGAGATCCTTTCCATTCTGAGAAATTTGAGTTATGAAAACATAATAGGAACCCTCAGCATTTGGCTGATACATACTCAATTTCTAAGTGAGTCAGAAGTTCACATTCTTCTACTGCAGCCTCCCAACTGAAAACAATCCCCACACTTCAAGCATAAGAATAATAAAGCACACATATGCTTCTTATAAAACAATCCTTACAAATAACCATGCCTTTTGTTTTCATAATGGCTAAAATTCATCATTTCCCCCCCAAATCACACAGATCAAACAAAATGCACTCTCATTAAAAGAGAAGGTTCGCTTGGCTGAGCACATTGCCCTCTTATATTCTTAGTGATTTTTGTCAATGGAGAGACTGGAGAGCTGCTCCCCAGGCTCCATGGGTAGGACAGGCTCAGCACATCCCCACCTCAGTGTTCCAAACAGGGGCTTTCCTCCCCCTCTCCCCACATCAGCCTCAAGAACATCCACACTCCTCTCCCTCCCGGAGTGTACAGACACCTGAGCAGCAACATCACGGAATCCCAGAGTGCTCTGGGCTGGAAGAGACCTTAGGGATCATCCAATGCCACCCCTGCCATGGCAGGAACACCTCCCACTGTCCCAGGCTGCTCCAGCCCCAGGGTACAGCCTGGCCTTGGGCACTGCCAGGGATCCAGGGGCAGCCACAGCTGCTCTGGGCACCCTGGGCCAGGGCCTGCCCACCCTGCCAGGGAACAATTCCTGGATCCCAATATCCCACCCAGCCCTGCCCTTTGGCACTGGGAGCCATTCCCTGTGTCCTGTCCCTCCATCCCTTGTCCCCAGTCCCTCTCCAGCTCTCCTGGAGCCCCTTTAGGCCCTGGCAGGGGCTCTGAGCTCTCCCTGGAGCCTGCTCCTCTCCAGGCGAGCACCCCCAGCTCTCCCAGCCTGGCTCCAGAGTAGAGGGGCTCCAGCCCTTGGAGCATCTCTGGTGCCTCCTCTCCGTCTCTCCAGCAGCTCCAGCTCCTTCCTGTGCTGGGCCCCAGAGTTGGGGCAGCTCTGCAGGTGGGGTCTCACCTGACTGGGAACAGGGGCAGAATCCCCTGCCTCACAACACCTGGCCACCACACCCAGCACGGGAGCAGAGGGTGCCCTTCAGAGCTGGTGCCAACTCAACAAATAAAAATGAAATCTCACCAAGGAGTCACCCAGCTCTGGGACATCCTCGCACTGCCTGAGATGACCCAGCCTGGGCAGCACTCCCTTGCTCAGAAGTGAAGGAGCCTGTCCCACACTGTCACCCTGAAGAAGGTGTGAAATCATCTCAGACAAATGAGGTCATTTGGGGACGCTTTCAGTGCATCCTGCCTGGACAAGGAGAAGTGCAGCAATTTGTATAGAAATAGCAATTCTAAAAATAACACCAAGAGATTGCTTTCTAGGCAGTTAATGAAATCCAACTTCATAAAAGCCTAAAAATGTAACAATCATAAATCTTTTGCAGGTAATTGTCAACACTCTCAAATGGTTTCCTCCTTTGTCAGTTGATCACTTCAGTGTCATGGGCTCTGCAGCACCAGGATGACAATCTCTGGCATGGGACAGTGGGGACACACATGGGAGGGGAGGACAGCACTGCAGTCCCTCATTTCCTTCCCATTTTATACCTCTCCCTCTATCCTCATGGCTAGACACTGCCAGACAGGTGGCTCAAGGCCCTGAGCTTGGTGGATTCCCATCCTGACCAAACCAGGGTTTGTACCCTTGTGTTCAAAAAGGTTTAAACAAAACCCACAGTTTCATCATGCAGTTTTTCTTTTCCTTCAAAAATTCAGCCAGGCTACCCCTACTTCTTTTAGGCACCAGCTCCATGCATTTTTTCAGTGATTAAGAGAATTGGGTTTTGGTCCCATAAACCCTCAACACTGAGTTGAGGGAATGATGAGGAGCAAGTCACCACGTTCCTAGGAAGAGGACAACAATCAGTGCCATGGAATGAGCCTTTCCTCACATCCCACTGTCCTGCCAACCTCCACAGGCCAGGAACAGGAGGATTTGTCACAGCCAGGGTGCCAGTTAATGTCCTTACACTGAGTTAATGGCACTTCCAAAGAAATGGAAATTCACTTTAAAAACATCTAAAACAACATTCCAGAAAACTAACCATTTCTTCTTTCAAACTTATCGATCCTGCAAAGGAGAAGAAAACTGATATTTCCAGGATGAAAGGGGAAACTTTTCAATTATGTAAGAGACTGAGACTGCCAGCAACAGCAGCAGCCCCAGAGGACTCAAGCACAGGATGGGAAAGAATCTTTATATCCAGAACTAGCTCAACTATCATAGAGCTAAAATGCTGCCTATTTTTTGCCTCTGGACATCTCTGGAAGTCCCCAAGTTCTAAACCTAACAACCGTTAACTGTGCGTCCTAAGTAGTTTTATATGAACAAAAATCACCCAGTAATTCTAAAAAGCGGTAATATACATTTTAAAGCCATCCAACTTTCTTTTTGGTACAGTAACAATAGTTTGATTCTTGTATAAAAGACATTCCCACCTTTTTTTCTGCCAGTTCCTCACTTGAGCACATTTCAGCAGCACCACAGATACTGAATGGGGGTAGGGCCTCTCCCTTTCCAAGGTCAGTGTGTACAGTGGTCATGCGGCTGAGCCAGCCAGGCCCTGGACAGAGACAGAAGTGCTGGGCAGCGGAGGAGTCACCAGCCTTGCAAGTGTTCAAAAAAGGTGAAGATGTAGCACCTGGGGACATGGTGACATATTTAGTCAGGTAAACAAGTGGAGGAGACCCATATGTCCACGCTGAATCAAGCTCTCCAGAGGCAGAGGGAAATTGCTGCTTTGCTTATGTTGAACAAAACAGTGGTTAAACCCCTAAGTTAAAATAATTTCTCCTTTTTCCTCTGGTTAATTACATCTCAGAGTGGTAAAAAACTCCATCTCTGGTAGAATCTCAGACAAATTTGTTGGAAGGGCCCTTAAAGATCATCTTGTTCCAACTCCCCTGCCATGGGCAAGGACACCTTCCACGAGATCAGCACTGACACTCAGCATTATGAGAACCTTCAAACAATCTGGTTTTCATCCATATTTTTGCTGGAGCTTTCGAAAACCCCACCCTGAGGTGCCAGGAAAAGTTCCAGTAACCCCCAAATCCTAAATCTGCTCCCTCCACACCCAAAGCTCTCCAGGTCACCCTTAAGTGATTGCAGAACAGCCAGATGCTGTTCCCAAAGCCGGCTGGCCCAAGCCACTTGTCTCCAGGACACGCTGCAGATGTTACACACAGGCTCAGGCAGAACCTTGCCCACGCCCTTACACCACACTCCCACTGACTACGGAGCTGCCTCCAAACCCTTCCAATGCTCCTAGCGCCAAACCCTGGCCAGAAAAAAATCTCACTGCTGCTTAAGACAAAAGTAGTGATGGCTGTTCCCTTCCAAAATTTATAGCTGCACCTCCTAGATAAAATTTAAAAAAACTATTTTTGACAGGTCCTGCATGTTAAAGTCATAGCTGTGGGAAGGCTAAGTGGAAAAGCCAGGATACCTGTCAGCTTGTCACACCAATGTGTTTGAAGGGATTTGGTGGTTTCCACGGCAATGGGAAGGGTAAGGGGCTGCCTGGTTCCAGCTCGGACTGACGCACATCTCAAACAATCGCTCTCTTCCTGTTCATATGGCACAAGAAAAACAGGATGCTGAGAGGTGTTTATCTGAGAGAGTGAGATAAGCAAGCGCACTGTGAGTTCTCAAAGTATAGGAGTTCACCAATGAGATGTTATAGATTTTCTGTGGAAAAATAATCCCATTGCTGCCGTGCTGAACGTGATTAAATTATGCATGGAAAGGTCCTTCCCCTTGGAAGCCGCAGGAAACCGTGCGGAGCTGGTATATGAGCCCTGAATACCAATGGAAAGTCTTTTTAGTGTGTGGTACCGAGTCACAGCACTGAATGAAAGCAGAGAACCAGCTCAGTGTGTGATATCTGCCACCCCAAGCCCTGTCTGGGGCCCACTGGGGGGGTGGGCTACAGAGAGTGGGGGGCTGCCACAGCCCTGCGGCTGCACACAGAGCTCAGGCTGCTCTGAAGGGCTCTGTGCCCATGAGTACCCCTTCAGAGGCACTTCCCAGGCCTCCCACTCAACCTTTGCAGCATTTTAAATGTCCCTCAGTGCCTGAGAGGGAATCTGCCCATTTCTTATCCCAACTTCATCAGTGACACGACCTGCAAATCACACAGTCAATAATTATCTGCTCTCTAATCACTATGAACTGGTAAGCCTAGCAGCACCCTGGGGTTTAGAGCTGATAATATCATGACCAAAAAGCACAGCAGCATTGGCCAGGGGTGGTTCTGAAGCAAGGGGAGGCACCATTACACCCCTGACACACATGCACCCAGGCAATATCCTTGTCCAGAGGCTGGGCAAAGCCATGGCATGAAACCAGGGCCTGGCTGGACATACTGAAGATGACCTGGGGTCACAGTGGCTTTACCGCATCTATCCTGTTGATTTACAGAATCACAGAATCTCCTGAGCTGGAAGTGACTCACAAGGACCAACACTGGAATTCCAGCTGTGCCAGTCCCATCTATGTGGCTACCAAAACTATCCCATCATAGTCAGGAATTGTTACAGCTCAGCTCTCTAAGAACAGGCCTGGTTCCCAAAAACCTGTAAGAAACAAAAGCTGAGCTTTGTCACCTGTGTCATCCACACTGGAGGACATGGGGTAGAACAGATTTGTATGACAAACTGGATTTCTACTTTATGCAAATTTTGTTTCCCCAGTCATTGCACATATTTAAGACAGTATCAAAGGAACAAAATGGGAACCCAATCATTGTCTCTGGCTTGGCTGGCTTACAGATCAATTCCCAGCCCTTAATTCTAGGAAGTGAGTGACCACAGAGCCTCCTGTCAGCCAAGGGCCCTTCTTTTTCCATCTGACTTGCTGTTTCTCTTGGAAATAGCCAGGTTAAGGCTGTCCCATTCAGCCTGCAGCAGAATGTGGGGCAGATGGAAAGAAGGAAAGACAGACAGAGAGACACTGCAAAGTCTGAGACAAAGCCTGGTGGTGGGATGAAAGAGCACGGAACGAAAGCAGGGCCCAGCCAAGCCAAACAAAGTTTTCCTTGAGTGATTACATCTGCTGGAGAGTCCCCAGCTTGCACTCTCCTTGCTGAGAAATTCTTTTAATTGTGTCTAGGACATTTTAAAAATCCCAAGAAAAGCTCCTCTGTAATCATCAGAGCTCTGAACTGTGTGAACTTTTGTCATGCTGAATTGCCAATAGCTCGCTGCAAACCTCTGCCACTGAAGCAGGGCTTTGCTGAGGGAGAGCCCTGGGGAGGGAAAACTGGTAATAAATCTCCATTTCTTTTCTCCCAAGGAAAAGCAAACCATTTAGACAAATTCTTCTCCCTCCCAATGTCTGTATAGTTCAGTGCAAAGTGCATCCAGCAGAAAATGAAAAGAGATCTGTTCTCAGATTAGCTAAAATTAAGTAAGGTTAAATGAACTATGTGTAGAGGCAAAGCCTACAGCTCTGTGAAATGGGCACCTCCTGGGGGGGCAATGATGGTGGATCTTCCACAGCCACCAGAGCCACTCAGTGCTGAGTGAGGGAGGAGGAGAACAGTGGGCAGGAGTCTATGGCCAGCACCTGCACCACAGAGCACCACAAAGTGTCAGGGATAAGTCCTTGCAGATATGAAAATCAACATTTGGAAGCCAGAAAGACAGAGAAATATTAAGTAATCTTCAGGGGCCATGATCTTGCCTTGACCAGACACAGTTCAGGTGTTACCTGAATGCCACTGCCCTGGGCTTCACATCATGGGTCCAAATCCCTTGTCTGTGGCAAATCTCCCCCATCTTCAGGCCTTTTACAGCATTAATTTCCCTCCACCCCTCAACCAGAAATGCCAGAGAGTTGACAGAATCCAGGCACCTCATTTCTCTCCTTCAGAACACACACATCTGCCTACACCCTCAGGTAATTGGGTATTTGTGTTTGCCACATGCGAGGCTCGGTCACTGGAGGCCACTACCAAAGGCAAGGCTCAATGTCAAAGACCAAATCAAAAATAACAAGGTGGGTGAGCTGCCTCCCCTGGCCACAGTCACCCGTGCCACAAGGCGGGGTACCCCGGTAAGGAGGGAACACCAACATGTCTGTGCCTCTAAAACAGCCACCCAAAGGTGTGTGCACATTTCATCAAGCATGTTGAATTAACACCACTCGGCTGGTGCGAAGACATTCTACTTAAGGACATGAGCTGTCCAAAAGCAAAGTGACTCATTCTCACTAGAATCACAGAATATCCCAAGCTGCAGGAACCCACAAGGATCACCCAGCCCAGCCCCTGACCCTGGCCCTGCCCAGACCCCCCACCAACCCCACCCTGTCCATCCCTGGCAGCGCTGGCCAAAGGCTCCTGCAGCTCTGGCAGCCTCGGGGCCGTGCCCATTCCCTGGGGAGCCTGGGCAGTGCCAGCACCCTCTGGGGAAGAACCTGGCCCTGCTCTGCAGCCTGAGCCTACCCTGCCCAGCTCCAGCTGTCCCCTGGGTGCTGTCCCTGTCACAGCCAGCAGAGATCAGAGCTGCCCCTCTGCTTCACTTCCACAGAAGATGAACTTGGCCAAAATACAGATCTGCTCTTGCTGGGCCAGGGAATTGAAGCAACTCAGTGAAGGCCCCAAAGTACCAGCACAGGAGCAGAGGTGACTCATGTGCCAGGAGTGGGTGCAAGGCCATGAGAGAGAAGGGCAGGAATAAGACCTTTCTCTTGCAGCAGTGATTCAGCTGTATGATCAGTAAGCACTTCCACTTGCTCCATTCTGCCAGAACACACATCTTTCCTTATCACACAGAATTCACAGTACTGACTGCACATCAGTACTGTGCAGTGCACTGACACCTATCCTTCAGTGACCTGACAGGTGCTGGGGTTTTATGTGCTCTCCCATCCAGAAGACAAGACTCCTGCTGAAGACAAACTCACACATCAGCCCCAGGACAGGATTTCTCAGCTTGCTGCTCATGGAGGGGCCATGAGCTGATCAGCAACCCAAGCCCCTAGAGCAGAGTCACCCGCACTGCCAAAGGATGTCAATGCATAGGTGGATGGCAGCATCATCCACATTTGTTTTTGAAACATCATGTCTAATAGAAACTTTAAAACAGTATCTGTAATTTTAGAACAGAATGCATAATTACGATAGGCAGCTTTTCCAGGCAGAACCACCTCCTCTGCTCCCAGACCCTGCATTTCAGAAAGCACAGCACAGCCAGGATCATGCCATATGGAAACACCAGCTCAGTGCCTGTTGAACACATCAACAAGGTTGAAGGAAACCTCAGTGGAGAGAAACACCAGATGTGGCTGAGGGAAGTGGGACAGTCAGACCAGGTGGCAGCTCAGAGACACAGAGCCTGATCAGGACCCGTGAGCAAAGGGACCAGTATCTCTCTAGCCCCCAGGTACAGGGAAAAAATAGTTTGAGAGCCAAAGAGCACTATTTGAAAACATCCACTGCAATAATCTCAGTCCTCAAAAGTATGGAGGGTTCCCTGAAACCCCCTGGTTTGCCGGGGAGGAGGTAGGGATTTTGTTTTAGGCTTTTTTGTCTCTTGTTTTTGTCCTGGTAGATAATGGTCATTTCCAGTAACTGCAGACCAAAGTAGACCAAAGTAGAAAAGGAGGATTTAACTATAAAGTGCAAGAGTCCATCACAAGTAATGGCAACCCATGTGCTCTTATGAAACAATAACATACCAACATAAAATAAGCCAGTACCTTTTAATTTAACAATGTAAATTACACTCCCACCTGCTGTGACTCTCCATAAGGAGAAAAAGCTGGCGGCGTATTTACCAAGCTGTCTATCCCAGTCCCATTCTGCACTGGCCTCCTGCCCTGGGGTTAGACTGTAGGACTCTGTCATCTCTTGCACTCGTATGACCTAAGAAAGGGAATGTGGCCTTTTTCCCACAAGCCCAGAGTGAGAACATCATAAAAGCTGAACTTTAGCCCCCTTTTTGGGCAGGCAGCACAATAGCAAGGAGGATGCTGTTACTCCCCAGAGGCTTTGCTGCTGAAAAACATCACCAAGCTCAAGTAAAAGGTCAGTAGTTAGGATTGCATCTCTTGTTTTCTTCAGCTTTCCTCCTCCGTCAAAGGCAGTTGAACATTCTTTGCACACCCCCCTCCCTCCTTCTGAGAAATGCAGGAAGGAAGTGCTTGCAAAATAGTTTAATTTAAAAGAAGGCACAATCACATACAGCAAACCCTGCTCAGCCTCTGAGCAGGACGTGTCCACTGCTCCCAGTTCCCACTGCAGCACAAACAAGTCCCTCCTGCTGCAGAGCCGTCCCTCCCTCCCTACACACATGGGTAGGGTTGTGCTCCCAGCACCTGGGCTGGAGAGCTGTGGCTACGTGCTGGAGGCAGCCCCTGCTTCCCCAGAGCACACAGCACATCTGCCCAGGGAGCCCAGGGGCTGTGCAGCAAGATGAGAAGGATGCAGGGAGCCCTGCAGCCTCCCAGGGCACTGCATGGTACCAGGCACCAAGTGGCAGCATCGTGGTCCTGAGCTGCAGGACAGTGTCACCTCCAGTCTCTCTCATAACTGTTTGATTTCACAGGACGTTCTTCCACCAAGGCTTGTTACCTGAACCTTGTTAGGGTTTGGGCAGGTTTTTGGACAGTTGGATTTAACTTGACCCTTTTCTTCACTAGATTTATGTGAAAGAACCAGAGTGGGTGGAAGCAGCTGTTATACTCCATGCCTTTTTGCAAAGAGGAATGTAGAGGCAAGCAGGCAATTCCTGGAAAACGCCTTCATTACCCATCAGTTTCTGCTGTATGACCACATATCCAATCTAAATATAATTTTTCCCAGGCACACGGTGTTTTTGTATCCCTGAGCAAACAGCACTTACTATCACAAGCCTATTTCTTTGTCTTTTCCAAGACTGTGGCACTCCCAAGGACTCCCCTTGAGCCATGAACTACAACAGCCACATGTCAGGACAGACTGGCAGCCTCTGCCACAGTGCTGTCCCTTCTTTGAGAATTCCCAGTCCTCCCAGCCCACTACCCTGAAACAAATCCCTCAGTGCCTGCAGCCTCTCCCAGCGCCTGCAGCGGATCCGGTCCTGTTCCAGGGTCCCACCTTCCCTTCAGTGCTCGTGGGTTCACCTCCAACTGGCATTCTTGGACTTCATGGGATACTGCCAACAAATCACAATCCCATCTCTTCTTTAACCCATTGCTGTCACAGTGCATTGTTAGATTAATGAAATAACAACGAGATCAGTGCATGAAGGGCCTGAACAAAATCACACCTGTGACCATTTGAATGGTGCCTCCTTCCCAAAAAGGATGCCCAGGACAATCAATTTTTTTCTAGAAGGAAATAAAAAAAATGCTGTGTGCTGTTAACATGAGCACTTTCCCATGTACAGTCACAGAGCTTCACAAAAGGGGAAGATTAATGCTCTCCCAAACAGGGAAATGAGAGTACCAAATGCCACCAGCAGGCTGGGAACTGGGGGGCTGCAGCAGGACTTGAAACCAGGTTGCTGAGTTTGACTTTTTTTATTTTAAAGTTGACAGCTTCAACTTCTAGCATCTAAACCCAGCACTGAGCACACTGTTCTCTAGTTCTAGGGCAGATGGGTAAATTTTCATAACCATGCAGCCAGGGCAACTGTTTATTACCCATCCCCAGTAACTTTTTACCTTCTTTTCCTTTTCACTTGCTGTTGCTTATGTGCATTTCTGATAGATTTAAAATAAGTCTTAGCACTGCGGAAATACCTTAATCTTTAAAATGAGCGTTCTATAATCCTCTGTTCCTTAAAGACCTTAAATAAAACATTTTTTCTGTCCTGCAGAGTGTTGTAAAGGCATTTAAGGAGCTTACTGCCCACCCCATACATGCTGCAAGCCCAGACAAAGGACAGTAAAAATGTGAAACAGAGAAGGAATGAAAGAACCCAAATAAGAGAACATCTGACTGGGAAGAGGAAGTGTTCCTGCAGGTAGTTAGGACAGAGCCTGACTACTCCTTCAGTGAAAATTTTTTTCTAATATCTAATCTGAACTTCCTCTGTTGCAACTAAGGCCGTTTCCTTTCATCCTGTCCTCTGGCATAGGGCAAAAGAGACCAAACCTCCACCATCTCACTACAACCTCCCTTAAGGCACTTGTAGGGAAGAACTCCCAGCTAAAGGTTTGTGAGGATACAAAAGCCATACTGAAAAATATAAACCCAAATAGTTGGTTTAAGGAATGGTTAAAAACAGGTTACAGATCAGATAGATCTGAAAATATGACCCAAATAATGTAATGGAGCATTTAAACAAAACCAGCGATACAGGGAAAAAGACCCCAGTTCAGTTCTGAACCTCTTCTTGGAGAGAATTCTATTCAGAAAAGGTGATCCAGCCAAAGCTGAGGCCCCCACCTGATTTGGTTTCTCCTTGTTTAAGGCATCACAGATGGCTTTGCCTCAGCACTGCCCTGAAGAGCTGAGAGAAAGCTCTGCCTCTGTCCCAACACCCACAGTGACCCACACATCACCTGGGGTGCTCTGCACCCCAGAGCATCCCCAGCACCTCCTTGGCCCCAGGCCCCACCACCTGCCAGCACAGCAGCTGCTCAGCAAACATCAGCCCTCTGCCTCCTTTCCTCCCTTTCTAATTTGTTGAGATGCTTCTTCCAAGGGGAGCTTTGATTATTAAGATACTTAATGATAAAGGGAAGGGCAGCAAATGTGCAGTGCCTGCTGCCAAGCCCAGCCCCAGAGGAGGCTGGCTGGTGCTGGGCCCCAGGGCTCTGCTCCCAGGCTCTGCTCCCGCTGTTTATCCCAGCTGGGTGTTTTCCCCTCGCGCTCCGCGATTGTTTGGCCGGGCTGGTGATGGATGGTGGAGAGGGCTGTGTCTGGAAATGCGCTCCCGAGCCCTCAGGAAGCTGAGGGGGCCTTTGCCAGCACTTCCTTCCTGCATACAAGGGGAGGACAGAATGGGAAAAACTTTGGCTGTCTCTCACCCTCAGAAAAGGTCTCCCCTTCCAGCTGGATTACAGTAACAATATTTTAATCTTTCACAAGATTATAATATCCTTCCTCTCTAAGTATAGCTCCAGTGGCAGCTAAGAGAATGAAATGAACCAACAATGTAAAACTCAATAGGTGGTGCTGGAAGCTGAACAAATGGAGGTCCAGATGGAAGATCCCTATCTTCAGCCAGGATATAAATCACCAGTGATCACACCTGTCTAACCCAGGACTGGACTACAAGAGCAACCAGGACTTTAACAGGAGGTAAAAAATGTACGTAATTGATACATTGAAAATGCATCCCTCTGGACAAATTTATTCCTGCGCCTGTTTTAGAGACTGGATCTAAACTCAAACCACAACATTTATTACACCTACAAAAAAATAAGGCTACAATGAGCAATCTTTGAATATTCTGACTGGACATTTCTCACAAGCACCCAGGATGTGTTATAGAGACTTGAATGTCTTTTTCCCCAACCCCAGCCTCTAGGTCCTTCTGTGGATGATTCATGAATCTCTATGACATCCTGATGTGTCATCATCACCTGTTCACAGTAATGAAAGTACATGCTGAGTATTAGAGAACAGATATTTCATGCCACCACAGGAATTTTTCTAAAAATTTCATATTTGAGCCCCAAATTCAAACTCATGGACAATGGCAAGGGCTTTAATGTAGGCAGATGTTCAGAAACCCAAACTGCTCTGCCCCAGCCATGTGGCCTGGGACAACCAGAGCAGGGCACACAGGATAGTGGCTCTAAGGACCCCTCTCCCTGCTGCCCCAGCAAGGGGAGATCCCAGAAATTCCTTCATTTGTCTGGGCAAGTTTGCTGAAGCGAGTCTGTAAAAGGGAGAAAGAAATTCTCAGGACTCTTGACAACAAAAGAAAACTCCCCAAACCTTGAGCAACAGCTCTCCTAACAGCCTCTATTTCTGACAAAGGCCTCAGACAAAACGACCTCACCCCTGAACAAAGAGTGAGGAACAATGGGAACTGTCAAAAAATAGCCCTCACGTCAGAGCTAAGAATGCCCCTTGAGATTTCCAAAAAAGCCCAGGCTGAGCAGAGCCTGAGAGGCCACAGGCAGAGCCCCTGGCATCTGCCTCTCCCAGTACAAAGTGCCAGCAGCACTCGGTGAAGCTGAACTCCCACAGCCAAAGATGGGGATGGAAGAAGAGAGCAATTTTATGGCAGGTCTGAGCCAGAAGTAATAAATTCCTGTCCATCCAATCTCTCCAGCAGGGACCTGACACTCTGACTTGATGGGACATAGTTGACAATGGTGTGTTCACATCTTTCCTTACTGCATAGGGTAACCAATTATCAAAGCAATTAATGAGAAAACTAAATGCCAAATAGCAGAATTATTTGTTTAACACAGTAATAAAACTCCTGTGTTCTTCTCAACTGGTGAGAACTCATTTACAATGTTGCTAGAAAAATTTTCAATCTGGACTAGAATTCTACGAATGCTGATAGCCAGATGTGGACAGGAAACCTCAAAGATTCAATAACCTTTATGGCATGCAATTTAGCATTGATACACATGTTTTGCTTTATTTGTGAATAAATCAGGATTTTTCTCCAATAGCAGTAAGAAAATAAATGGAAAGCAAATCATGCTGAATGAAAACTCACCCGTAGGCCGATCACTTGAGTAACTGTCCTGATTCATCCTCCCAAAGGCAGCACCAGATCAGAATGTTGAGGTTGGAGCTCTAAACTCAGAGATGCAGCTCAAGCTCTTGCTTCTGGAAAGAAAATGCAGAGTTACTGTCAAACTTCAAAGTAGGAAGTATGGATTTCACCCTGTGTGAGAAAGGGATTATCCTGTGTGTGGTCTGTCATCCTTGAATTTAGCAGAAGAGTGGACAACCCACATGCATGTGCAACTTGGCCTAGGAGCCATGGGACACCGGCATGAAGATCACAGAATGCAATGGGAAACTGAATTGAGTCAATCAAGAAGCACTAGAAAGTGGCATCTGAAGAAGGTAAAACAACATGGAGTTAAAACCACAGCTGAGTTCCTGGAATAGGCTGTTCCAGATTTGAACTGCACAAACAGGAGTCCCTACTGCTCTTCACTTGAGTAGCCAAACAAAACTCCTGCACAGGGTGAAGATTTGGACTCAATAATCTTGAGGTCCTTTCCAACTCAGCAGATTTTATGATTCTATGCAAACCCCAGACCTACCTAACCCAAATCTGGACAAACAGACCATGTGAAAGCCACAGAGCTCCTCCTCCTCTTTGTTTGCTTGCCCTTCCACTCATCATCACATCTTGACTGTGGTAGAGTTGGGAACAGAACCCCTGTCTCCCAAATCGCAGTCCAGTGCCTTCACCACCACATCCTTCCTGCTGAATCACACTGCAGGATTGTTTATCAGGAAGGAAATTCCCCCTTGAGAGCACTCACTCTGAGTGTGCTGGTGAAACACAAATGCTTAGAAAAACACAAACAGAGGCAATAACAACAAGTGATTGAAGTCTCTGTACTGGCTGGAGGCACAGCAGCACCTTGGGTTTGTTGTGGAGCAGTGGAAGCAAGGCCCCAGGGCGTAGAACAAGTGGTGCATCCTGACGGCCTCTGAGAAACAGCCTCCTGCTCTTCACAGATGATCTGTGACTTTGGAAGTCTCACCCCCAAATTAAGCATGAGGTGTATGTTGCTTCAAAAGGTTTGGATTCTCAGCAGGCACTGGGAGGGTCACCTTTGATTGCCAAGTGCAGGTAGCTGTGGATGTGATCCAGAGGGTCAGAATTAACCTCAGCATCAAAGGGCCCTCACTTTCTTTAAGGTCTTTAGCTCCAAAATATAAAAAAAACCCCAGCAGGGTGTGTATGAGGGGAAGATACCAAAAATGGAACAAATATGTTTTAGCCTAAACACGCTTTGTCCCATTGGTCTCCTAGAAAACAGAAAGAGCTGTAATTCATCCCCGATCTGTCGAAAAACACAAACCCACTGAAGTGGCAGATTCATGGTCCAGGACTCTGAAGAATTTGGCTCTGCTCAGCAGATGGGCAAAGGGGAAGAATTTCATCATTCACAAGCAGTGGCTTTCCAGGTTGTGTCCCATGGGACCCCAGCACAGTAACCAATAAACACAGGCTTGAGCAGATGGCAGAGCTTGGACTGGATTTCAAGACACTCCTTTTAAATATTGCTGTATGGGAATTCCAGCAGGACCTGAGGACTCCTGGGGGACAGGGAACCAAAGCCTCCCTCTCAGCAGCATCCTCGGGTCACACCCAGATCTAGAGCAGCTCTAACAAGCCCCCAGATGGGGCTTCTACTATAGTAGAAGTTTCTCACCAGAAGACACTTTGAGGCACTTCAATTTCTTTGAACAGTAAAAAAAGTCACAAGTTCTCCTTAGGGCTTCTTTTGACCTTGACATGATCTGAAATCCCTCAAATGTCACTTTTTGACATCATATGAGAGTAATTCAGGAATTAACATGAAATGTAATTCCACTGTTCTCCATTCAAAAGGCTATTCTCTCATTCCTTGACTGATATTTTTGGGGTCAGAATCCAGTTTGTAGCTTTTTCCATTAGGTCTAAATCAAGTGTCCAGAGAGAGAAGATAACTGCAGGCGCACAGCCTGCGGGATGCTGTAATCACCCCTAAGTGTGCAGGGGCGGGTGATGACCCATAAGAAGGCAATTGCTGGTACAGGTGCCTCCTGCTTGGTTCAAAGTATTCCCTGTATGGAAACTCAGCATGGAGCAGTAAAAGGAAAAGGCTTCTGCAAAGAGCTGCCAAAATGCTTCTCCAAGGACTGCTGGCTGTTCTCCAGAGCAAGTGTGGTCACTCTTGAACTCTTGATTGTGATGTCAAGCTCATGGCTGGTGCCATGCAGGACTGTTTTACTTTATATTCCAACCAAATGAACTAAGGGTGCACACAGTCAGCTGGACAAACACAGTGCTGAGGCTGGATGGATGGATGGATGGATGGATGGATGGATGGATGGATGGATGGATGGATGGATGGATGGATGGACGGATAGAAGGACAGTGTCTGACACGTACCCTACCTGTAGGTCACACCTGCCTCAGGCACAAAGCAATTCTCAGGTAGATGGGGACAGTGTGAACAGAGCTCCTATTCTGCTTCCTCAGTAAGAGTTGAGGTCACAGCTACCACCAGACAGGAACTAGGGGTCACTGGTTTCCTTCTGAGTGATTTCAGTTCAAGCACAGCCATTGCTGGGCTGGAGTGAACAAGGTGCTCCTGACGTATGCTGGGAGAAGCAGGAAGTCTCCCTCCTGGACAGTCTGTTAACTCTGCATGGGATCAGCTCTGGGTTGGTATCCCAAGTTCTGCGTGAGCTGGTGCTTCCTTAATGCTCAGAAACATGGTGAAATGATTGTATAAAAAATCTTATCTCTCTTCAGAAGATGTCCCCAAAACAAAAAAGGAGGTTTCTATTCTGCCTGGGTATGGAAAAGATTTTAAAATGTGAAGTGAGAGTAACTTAAATCATTAGAAACAAGAAAACAAACACTACAAAGCAGTACTTATTTGAGGGCCTCTCCATACAGGGATTTTGAAGCCTATCTCACATTTTTACAGCCTTCCTTTTATTGCTTTGGTGTTACAGAACATACAGGCACATGCACCAAAGATATCACAGAATCAGAGAATCTCCTGAGCTGGAAGGAACCCACAAGGATCATCCAGCCCAGCCCCTGACCCTGCCCAGACCCCCCCCAACCCCATCCTGTCCATCCCTGGCAGCGCTGGCCAAAGGCTCCTGGAGCTCTGGCAGCCTCGGGGCTGTGCCCATTCCCTGGGGAGCCTGGGCAGTGCCAGCACCCTCTGGGGAAGAACCTGGCCCTGCTCTGCAGCCTGAGCCTGCCCTGCCCAGCTCCAGCCGCTCCCTGGCTCCTGTCCCTGACACAGCCAGCAGAGATCAGGGCTGCCCTGCAGCAGGAAGACACACATTGCTCTGAAGTCTCCAGTGTCATGGACCCCTCCCCAGAAAAAACATGAGTTAGATGGGTGAAAAAGCTGTAGTGCTAGGAGTGCCTCCACAAGCATCCTCTGAAGACCGTGGGTGCCTTTTCATTGGCTTTTACAGATTCTGTAATCAAACCCAGTTTAGCTTCAATTTACCTCACAAAAGCTACCAGCCCAGGACTTCATTCTTCACAATGCCCCAGCTAAGCTACACCACTCAAAATCTCTGCTTAAATTCTGGAATCTCAGTGTCACAAATGACCTGCCTCCTGAGCCTTTTCACAAGCTGTGTCTGTAGCATATGTTCTTTCAAAGTGGGCAGAAGTGATAAAGAGGTTGTAGCCTCTCTGCACCTCAGGTTGAAATGCAAATTGCAGTTCCACCAAATTTTACAGACTTCTTTTTATCACATAAATCTTTAACTACTCAGAAATAGAAACTTCACTTGGCTGTGATAAGGATACAGAAAGAAAAAAAAAAAAAAAAAAAAAAAACAAAAACGACTGACACAAGCAAAAAATAAAAAAAAAACAACTCAAACCAGGCAGTGTTCAGACAGTGCCTGCCATGACTCTGGGCCTGTATGAAGGATGCCAGGCTATCTCCCTTCCCATCCAGGAGCCTGAAACCAGCAGGGCTCCACAAGCTCCCATCTGGACAGGGCTGCTCAGTACCACCAGGACCACTGGCACAGCAGAAGAAAAGGGGCCAGGACATGACTCTGCCTCCTGTATCAATTCATTTAATTGGAGCTTATTCTAAAGAGATCATTTCACTTGAATGGAATTTTTATTAAATCATTATTGACTTTTGATAATTCATGGGAGTAATGATTAATAATGATTTTGTAATGATTAGTAATGATTTAATAATTTTCTAACATTTGTGCCATAATAAGTTTCATTGGAACTAATGAAGGCTCAAAGCAGGGCACTCATGGCAGAAGCCAGCTGAGCCACGCTGTTCCAGAAAACACCCTCTGCCTCATTACCTTGGACATTAAAACTGGAAAGCAGCTGACAAAACATCAACAGATGTCTGTCAAAGTCTGCTGGATTTTCAGTGCTGTCCCCTCAGCATGGTGAAGCCCACCAGCTTGACAGGAATGTATTTTTCATGGAATTCCTGTCCAAGTTCCTAACGTCAATAAGCAAATTGCTGTGACCCCAAGGGCATAAGTACAACTTGAACCCCTGGAGGAAGCCCTGGATACCAGAGAATGTATCTCCCTGCATGCCTGCAAAGTTCCACAATCCAGCTCTTCCTGCTCATTTCACTCTTCTTACCCATCCATCACCTCCAGCCTCTTGGAAAACGAGCCCTGGTACACAACCAGCACACCCAGAGCAGCTCTGGGCAGTGCTGCCAGGGCTGTGCTGGCATTGGGGTGCCTCTGGCAGTGCCACAGCCCTGGAGACTCAGGCTCAGGTGTGCTCCCCGTATCCCTCCCCAGTACCACTCCCCAGAATCCCTCCCGGGTATCCCTCCCAGGTATCCCTCCCGGGTATCCCTCCCCAGTACAGCTCCCCAGTGCGCTCCGTGCACGGGGCGCGGAGCAGCCGCGGGCCTCTGGCACCCTCTGCTGACAAACCCGCACGGTGCCGGGCTCCCTTTGCTGCATGAATAGCCCGGAGCTTTAACATGTTTTATCTGTTTGCTCAGATGTTTCTGTCAATTTACACTGATCACAGCCGGCCCTTCTGCCCCGGGATTTCTCTGGGAACCACGCACAGCCTTCACAGGGACACGCTCTACTCTCCTGTCTCCAGGATCACCTAAACCCCCCGGTTTACCTAAAACCCCTGGGATTTATTGTTCTTTCCACCTCCCAGCACTACCCAGCTCCCTGCAGGCAGCATCGATCCTTTCCCTTATTGAAGGGATTATATCCCTTCATTATAAGGAGGGATATTATCGTCCCTCCTCTCCAAACCTTTATGAAAGGTTTGTACCTGGGAGGGGACCCCTCAGCCACCAAAGGGAATCATCCCTGGAAGGGAACTGTCCAAACCCTTCCAGTCCCACCCTCCTGACACGAGATTCCCTCAGCAGTCTCCATACCACCTGTGTCACACAGCAGCTGCAACCCCTCCCTGTCCCTGAGCATGGCGCAAGAGCCGTGGCAGAGGAAGTCGGACCTGTGCCTGGCAGGGGGGCTCTGTGCCAGCCCATCCACCAGGACAACCTGGCACCGAGGAAGGACAGGCAGATGACCACACACACGTGTCTAACGTGTCCAACCCCCTGTGTGTCACACAGAGACACCCCAAGGTGCTGACCATGACCAGTGACACCCACCCTGCCAAACCAAGGCGCAGCGTCCTGACCCTGCTGTGCTGAACTGGAAGGTTCCGGGGCAATAATGAACAAGAACAGAAGATTCTGTGTACAGGCAACAGTGAAACAGAAACCTGATAGTTTGGGATGTGTTAACTTCAGAGGCTGACTTTCAGTCTTGTTATTGTCTTCGTTTTTCTGATTCTTGCTTCTTCTGTACTGGTGTGAAGGGAAGGCTGTGAGGAGGTGACAGAACACCTTGAGTAAGGTACAGAGAGCTCACAGGCTGAACAGAATGACACTTTCTAGTGTTATTTCAAACCCATGCAGGCTGTACTTAACTACCAAAGGGTCTGCACTTCAGGAGAAAGAATCTCAAAGGATCATTTCACCTTTAAACCAGCACCTTAAACAACAAACTTTAAAAAAACCCAAGCAACTTTGGAAATAGGCAATGCAGGATTTCTGCCAGAATCAAAGTATATATAAAAATTCTCAGTAAATAGCAAAATAGCTCAGTTGAAGACACTCCATGAATTTCATTCCAATTTTTAGCTACTACTGAAAACCATTACAATATAGAAAAAATGTGGAAAGCTTTCAAATGTCAAGGGACTAAATAATCAGGGTGATTGTAATAGTAACATGTAAATCCTCCTTAGGAGGAGATCCAGCAGAGTTACTTTAAATGCTGACAACTCACTCTCTTGAGCTCTCTCACATCAGAAGAGCTCACTTGGCTTGCTTTTTTCCTGTCCTAGAACAGCTTTGTTAACACTGTAAGCACAACTCCACTGGGGACTCAATGTAAGACTTCAGCACTTTCCAGAAAGAGACAGGGCTGCTTTGGTGTGAGTTCTTCAGACACTTTGACTGCTTCCCAGCACTTGGATTTCAAGTTTACGCAGCAGTGTTTAAGTTTAAGCCAGTATGACCAACATCTGTCCAGTGCTCTCTGATGGAGTGTTTGAACATTCACTCCTGGATCGCTGAAGAAGCTTTATTATCTCTCATATGCATATTCACTTTTTTTTTTTTTTTAAGCATGATGCATCCTCCAGAGTCTGACAGTTCTAAACAGCTTGGCTGGACAGGCTCTGGCAGCAGTGGCCATGGCAGCTGCAGCCCTCATATCACCAGATGTTTTTCCCACCTTGTCCTGCCAGGACAGCACAGCTGGCTGGGTGCCTGCCCACCTGAGGCCTCAGCTCACAGTTTTGGCCCATTAATGAGAACAGTGGGTGAAAGAATTGGTACAAAACCACTGGGCTCTGGGCTAACACACAGCAAGGCATGAATGTCCAAGTGCAGCTGCTGGTCAGGGGCTGAGCTCAGCTCTGGATGAATCCCAGACCTTGGGGGTTGTCCCCAAGGATCACCCAGAGACACTCTGCAGCCACATGTCCACTGCACAGTTTTGGGGGTACAGCTGTGTTGGTAAAAGTGCAGTAAATGCAATCACCTCCTGAATACATGCTCTAGCAAATTCCCGGGTGAAACAGAGAGAATTTCACGAATCATGGTATATACAGAAGAAGGGAGGGAGGAAAGTTTGTCTTTGATAAAAGTACCTTTTTTCACCCTTCTTCTTTTAATTTCTTTTTAATAATGTTGAAGCTTTCCTTCTCCCCTGGGTTTTGCTTGAATACCTCCAGACGTAGATGTAACACTAAACAAAAAACTTTTACAGGATGGATCAGTAATTTTAGAAAACTGCTAAATTTTATCCATCTTGATCTGCTTCTCTCCCTGATCTCCCTTTCCATTCACTCAAAGGAGCTGAAGCTCCACTGCATGGATTTCTCCTTGATCACTTTCACTCCAGACCATGTCTAACTGTGAATCAAACCAGAATAATCCAAGGATTTACTCTCAAATCACCATTTCCTCTGTTTCCCCTGTTACTAGGAAATCCCTCAGATCCCAACTGTCTGCAGCTCCTCATCTTCCGCTCTGGCTGGGAGTTCCTCAGCAGCCGGAGCGGAGCCAGAGGCCCTGCAGCCTGCACAGGTCCCAGACCACCCTCAGGGGCATGGACAGCTCCTTTGCTTCTCCCAGAGACACTGCTACCATGCCTTGGAAACCATGCCCGAATTCAGAAGTCCCACAAGCTATTGGCATTTTCTTTTCCAGGTTCTTGTCACGTTTAACTCAGATCTCCTTACAAGTTATATCTCCCCGAGATCTGATATACTGGGTCGACAATGAGCAGCAACTTGTTTTAGTAAGTTTTGCCTCTTATTTCATTTCTGTTTACCTTTTGCCCACATCATTGTCCGTGAGTCCTCCCCTGTGCTCCAGGGAGTATTGTTGTTGTTGATGGCAGCAAGGGGAGGAACACTGGAGGACAGGGAGGGTGGAGAGGCAGGAGCTGCAGCACAGATCGGCTGCGACATCTGGTGATGGCTGAACAGCTGGAGAAGACAGCGGCTTTGTTGTGGCTGAAGATCTTGACTGCTACTTGGAATATGGATTAAGGGATGGCTGACTGCTGGTCTGAGACCTTGACCAGTAGCTCTCGTTACAAGATCGTACCTTACAATGCACTGGTGGCTTTGTTTCCCTACCCTCTGGAAAGAGCTCTGTCCTGAGCAGTCCCGCCCACTGGCACCTGAGGGACTGACACCCGTGTGGTGTCCCTGTTCCCTCTCGCTCTTCCTGAAAAAGTTTCATTTCACTATCACAGATGACCTCAAGGTCAATTAAGGCTGCTTATCAAATTCAATTAAGTCTTTCTCAAGCACAAAGCTAGCACCTGCACCACACTCTCCTTGTACACTTCCTCACACACATCCACAGCAAGAGAAACAACATTCTGCTGGAGTGCAGGAATAGTGCCCAATCCCACAAGGTCGGGACAAAGCCAAGTCACTGACAGTTTATGCCTTCCCAAGCCATGTCAGTGTTACCTCCACCATGACTCATAATAAATTGCTTTCAAAACTCTGTCATGGGTGGTTGTTCCTCGTGCTTTAAATCCTGAACAAGCTTGGGGACATTCAAAGCTCAGATCTAGAGATATTCTCTAAGCTTCTTCAGAAGGTAAAGAGAAAGCAGGAGCTGAACTAAGTGATTGATTAAACCACCAGTGGGGTTAACAAGGTCACCTTTTGTGGCATAAATGGCTTTTACAAGGTCGATTTGTAATCCAAGTTTGTAGAGGATGGTACTGTAAATAAGGAGAGTCGTGAAGTTGAAGTTTTGTTCTCCTGGCAGCACTTCTTGAAAGTCAGCACAGAGAAACCACTCCTGAAACTCCTGGGTAGGGAGAGCCAGGTTTTTCCACATGTCTAGAAGATGGATCTCCAGTAGCCTTCTCAACCTTTGCTCCTCCTTATGATGCACAAGCAAAGGCTTTACCCTGCAGCCTCCTCCTGCCTCACCCCCAACACTTGCATCAGACTCGGGAACAGAGATCTCCAGTTCAAAGGCTCATGTTAATTTTCACAAGTGGTTGGAGCAGCGACGTGCACAGCCACTGTAAAACATCTGCTCAGATCAGGAGATGTCAGTAGCTACAGCCATCTCCACCACTGTCTTCAGAGAAAAAGATGGTCTTGCTCAGCTTTTGGGCTGTTTCGCATCCACAAACATTATTTACCTGAAAGGCACGTGTTTTCTCAGTATGATTTATTAGCTGTAGTTAGAGTTGCAATGATCATGCTCTAATTTTGCAGGAAAGTACTACAGTTTATGCATAGTTTTAACCACCTTTTGAAAAACCTTTTAGTGATGAATCAACCCATAAAATAATACAAATGTCAGAACCAACATATTATTCTCCTTTAGGCATGGGCAGGGATATCTGATTTTTGGCTGCCAAATGATTTGGCATCTGAATGACTGGCAACAAATTCAAAGTGAAACCGCTGGCAAGATTGGGATTCCTCCCCTTTGTGTTTGGACATGAATTGCCATGTCTGCTCTGGGATGCTCTAATCTAATTCACTTGTTCACAGCACAGTAAGTCAGCTCCATCAAGACAGTTTGTGTCTGCACTGCTCTGCCACGAAGTCATGAGCATCTCTCTGGTAAAGCACGACAAACACACAAGTCCACACTTGATCAAGGGAACTACTGGAGAGAGATCTCACCCTGTGGTTCTCTCCTGCCTCACTCCCCACTGGAGTCTGCAGATGCCTACCAGAAACTGCAGGGGCTGAAAAGCAAACCAAAAGGAACCTTGGTGCCTCCTCTGGTATCACCAGCCCAGCCAGCCCCACTGCTGGGGTGACGCTAGGTGACACCTGCTTGTGGTGGGCTTTGAAGGACCGGGATACCTCGTGCTGTTATCAGCACACCTCAGCTGTGTGAGAAATCAGCTCCTTGGGTTCTCCCCTAAGCCCCCAGGCTGCACAGGGTAATCTGAAGGATGTGATGGCAGCAGTGCTGGGTGCTCTGGCTGAAGCCACAACACAAAGGTGTCCTGCTGCATCTCCTGCCCCACACCACTCACACTGCATCTCGCTCAAGGCCACATGCTGTTATGGAAGCTTTGACACCTGTACGAACGTGAGCAGCAGAGCAATGTTTCTCCTGTCTATATTCCATGCCACAGATGCAGCACAGAGTAGGTGGGAAGCCCCAGCTTCCTACAGCTCTCCCTGCATGATGAAGGGAGATCCCAGAAAAAGGGCAAGAAATAGGAAAGGCACAAGCTGAAAAGATGCTGCTTGTCACTGTCCTATGTGCTCCTCATCTTGTTTTAGGTCACTTTGGATTTAGAGATAACCTGACTGCACCTCTGCAAGGAATCCTTTCTCCAAACTCTGTATAATCCTGGGCTGCTGCAGTCCCTCTTCAGGGATTTGTCTCATGCTAACAATGGAAATAAAGTACAGGAAAATTTTTATTTAAACACAGTTTCAGAGAGGAAATTTCTCACAGCCTGATGGCAATTAAGGAAAACATTATTTGGTGGCTGAGGAAGCCCCTGACTTGGCTCTCCAATAGGGCTGGATTAGGAAGAACTGCAATGTCCCCCACTCTGTGCAGGTAATCCTAGTTGCACAAGCACATTCCTCACAGTGCCCCTCAGCTTCTCCAAAGCCTCTGGGACACAAAGAGGAAATCAGAGGTGACACGCTGAAAATGGAAAATTGCAACCTCCTAAAAATTATTAATCACTTGAAAGGGTAAAACAATACCCTTTTTCAAAGTGTGGGTGGTGAAGCTGGCACAGCTCCTACCAAAGAGGAACTTGATCTTCACTGGTGCAACAGCATGAAGCAGCATCCTGTGCTGATGAGATACACAACCTGAATTTCTTTCAAGGTGCTTTTGCCACCTCTTTTAGCTTAAGTCTCTGGAAACCAGAAAGAGAGAAGCAGCCTGGGGCAGCAGTCACCTGAACCAGATACCACAGGGGTGCACTAAGAGGAAAGTTGCCCATTGACAGAAATTGAAGCCTGTTTGTATTTAGTGGGCGGAAGAACATATTACTGAATGTTGTGCGTCACCCTAGGAAGCTGTAATAGGAATTTAGAATCATGGAATGGCTTGGGTTGGAAAAGACCCTAAAGCTCATCTCATTCCAGCCCTGCCAGAGGCAGCCTTGCACTATCCCAGGTTGTTCCAAGCCCTGTCCAGCCTGGCCTGGAACACTTCCAGAGATGGGGAGCCCAGAGCCTCTCTGGGCAGCAAGTGAGGCACCAACCCAGGACTCCAGAAACTTCCATGAGATTTGCAAGCAGCAGATGTGAAGTCCCTGCTTAGCTCCCCTGGGACACTCTAAGCCCCACACCGAGGAGTAAAGAATGAGCAGAAAGAGACGCCAAGAGCAGTGTCTGTGCCCTGATAACATCTTCACAGTTCCAAGCTGCAGCTATGTTTGTACATTTTAATTAACCTGGAGAAAGGATTCTTTTATGCAGATTATTTTACTGAGAGTTGGGACACAGCTGCAGCCCTGTAAGGCAGGAGCACTAAGAACACTAGGAGAACACATCCCAGTGGCTGAGAGGGAGGAATTCTGCCCTCAGCTTCCCTCAGCTCCATCACTGTCCTTGCTGCCAGGGATGCCCAGGACATTGCTGTCCCTGGCTGGAGCAGGCAGGACGCTGACACACAGCACAGCCTCCCCACTCTGCCCCACTCAGCACACAAAGAGGAAGCTGGCGACAGCCAGATCAGTAACTGGAAGCCACAATGACAGCCTGTCCCCAGCGCTGGACAGTTAATCCTGATGCACAACCCCCCTGTGAATTTAGAACGCTTCCTCCAGCCCCTCTCTGGCTGTGGTCAAACAGCTGATGACATGCGCTCTGACAGAGCAGCAGGGTTTCTGCTGGGGCCACAGAACACCACAGAGAGTGAAAAGTCTCCAAGGGAAAAAAAACAACAGGAGGCTTAAACCTTAAAAAATAATACAGACACTAAGTGGCTTCTAACGTTGGCTTGAAAGTAAGATACAGCAACAGAACATTTTAGGTAGATTTAATTTTTAAAATTTTTATTTTCTACAACATTATTTCTTATTACCCAGAATATGTTGAGTGTAATTATTTTGAGTATTAGGGTGCAAAGGCAGATGCCAATTTAAACCCAAGCAAACCGTTGCAAGTTCAGCTGGATGTTAAACATAAATATTTAATGGCTGAGCTAGAATACTTTCTAAAGTACTGAATATTGATTTAAATTCTGTATACTCCTTGCTTTTGAGGAGTTACACAGATAAGAATCAATGCTAACACCAACATTACAATGTACTAGTTAAATCCACTCTCTACTCATTACTTCTGTATTTCAAATTGGATTTTAGGGGCAAATTCAGAAGCAAGGTGAAGCCAGTGTAACACTGTACACACAATCACTACACACACTTGGAATTCCCCTCCTTCACACTTACTTGCCTATGCTTAATTAATTACCTCTTTATACAGATTCTCATTCTGGTTCAGTTCAGAGTCTGTGCAATTTAACCTGGCAATGATTGTCACAGATTAAAAATTAAGAAAGGAGCAAGGGAAAAGCTGTAACAGATAAGAGGACTAGTAATACCAGAAGACACATATTAAAAAGTATGTGCTTCCAAGTATAACTCACATTGCCTCCCTCTTTCTGAATGCTCAGAACTAGTTCACAGACAGCTAAATTATAATTCTGCTTCTCAGATAACAGAAACTCAATTTAATATGCTCAAAGTAAGCAGCTTCGAGACTTGGAACAGAGCTCTAGAGACCTCCGGTGCTCCTCGGGAGAAAGGAAAAGCCCAGAGCTTGCAGGAAGGACGTGCCTGCTGTACTAAAAGGCAGATGCCTTCAGAGCACTGTATGTTCAGTCATCTCTTTATCAAACCCTTAACTAATTAAACAATCCTCTTGTCAAAGAGGACAGTCACTGTTTGTGTGACCGATGCCCTGTAAACATAATGGGATAATCTGCCTTTCTCCTTTTTCTCTCCCTCAATTCTTCCAAACAGCTGGGGGATGCGCTGCCCGCTCGCCGGGAAGCCTCGGCTCATCTGTCGTTCCCCCGCTCGCGGCCGCACGCAGCATCAGAAGCCAAGCTTAGGACAATGATGCCTCAGACACTCAACAATCCATCTGATCCTGTGCCATCGCAGAGTCCCCAGCCACGGCAGGGCTGGGCAAACAATTGGGGGGGGGGAAAAAGAAGGGATTCCTGGATAGAACTGACAATTCAAACTGTATTGATCTACAATGGCAAACAATGGTCCAGCAAAAGCATTTCCAGCACCCGCCTTTGACTTAGTCCTGGGGAAGAAAGAGTCTACAAACACCAAAGCTTTGGTCAGATGGCACCAGGCTTGTTCTCACATCTGCACAGTACAGCAGCAAAAGCTGTTCTTCAGCTGCTGGAAGCTCAGCAAGTCCCATGTTCAGAGATGGCACCAGCCCCAGGTACCCAAGGGAACAGCTCAGCTCACAGTAACCCCATCTGTGGATGGGTCATGACCAACAACAGTTACAGAGGGCAGCCATTTTCTCTTGTGAAATGATGAGAGTGTTTCAGTAGGTGTCAAAATCCAAAGGTTTTCCTCTCTCTGTATTCCTGATGTGGAGGATGTCTTCCCTACAGCCCACTCTGCTTGCCCCTGTCAGCAGAGCTGCACAGCTGTGTCACCCCAGGGATAACCAGGACAAAAACCATTACCTGCCCCAGCCCTTCTTCATCAGCGTGTCTGTTTTCCTACTTACACCACAGCAGGAGTCTCCACTGATTTACTGTAAGAAATTCAAACTACCAAGTACTTGAATTTTTGAATTAAAATGTAGTGGAAACTGAATCCAAAATGAATCACTATTACAAGGTGCAGATTTTATAGGGCTCATTCCCAAGAGTGATGCAGGAAGCAGGGTAGGCAGCCCTTCCCTCCCAGGTGAGGCTCCCCAAGCCCTGGAGACACAGGCTGGGACAGTCTGTCACTCCCCTCCAGTGTGCTCTGGTGCCAAGGGCCACACACGGCTCCACTGACCAGAACAGGTGACCACGGTGTCCCTGGTCTCAGGCCATTCACTCATATGTGCTGGTTAGACTAAGGAGGGAACGCTGTTTCTGTGAGGGGTGAGGAGGAGGAGGAGGAAGGGGCACTGGGAAGGGAAGGCTGAGTAATATCTAAATGTGAAAACCCTTCAGTGCCCATCAAACATATGAAGTGGTCACAGCCCTGAGGCTGCCAGAGCTCCAGGAGCATTTGGACAATGCTCTCGGGGGGGGGATTGTTGGGGTGTCTGTGCAGGGACAGGAGCTGGACTTGAGGATCCCAGTGGGTCCCTTCCAGCTCAGGGTTTTTGGTGATTCTAATAGAAAGCCTGAGGTCCTCCACAGTCAGATCCATCCTCAACTGTATGGTCCGAGTTCCCAAATTCCCCAAATCTCTACTCACTCCCCAGGCAGTGCCTGACAGCGCCATTTCAGCAGAGAATGGAGAGTACAAAGGGCTTAGCACAAGGACAACTCTGATCTTCTCCTGAGCAACATCCCCCCTCACAGCCCAGCTTTGGGGAAGAATCCCCTCCACAGAACACTTCAGACAGGGTTCAAGGACAACCTAGAACCCCACTCCTGGCTAAAGGCAGAGTGAAACAGCCCCACCCCATCACAGATCCACAGGGACAGAACAGAGTGACAAACTTCCTCTATGTGCACACCCTTCTGAGGAACTCATGGATGTGTCCAGGTGTTCCATGTTCCCTCAGCCCTACCCTGTACAAGCTGCCAGTTGGCTTAAAGTTCCTCCAGAGGACACAACAGTGGTGTGCCCTGTGCTCAGGAGAGAACAAAGTACAGGAGACAGCACGTACAATGCAAAGTCTTTTTGCACCTCATCTAGGCCACAGCAGGGAAAAAAAAAAAAAATGCAAAACTGCTCTATTTTTAACCTACCACCAAGAGAGACTCCGTAGAGCCATGTTCAGATCCGAACAAGTTCCTCATCTCAATCCAAGTTAAACTCAGCAAGCGTAAGGCAAACATCCCAAATGGAATCTATCAAAGCCAAAATGATGTTATCCTAGCAAAATTGCAACATTTTCCATATCTGTAACCAAAAAAATAGCAATATCAGTCTTTAAGGCTCTTTTTCTTGTTCTCTCCCTTGTTTGTTTTCTCTCTTCCTACCCCATCACTGCAGCCAAGTTTTAAACAATATCCATGAAAATAGCAGCTTTCAATCTGTTCCTGGAGCAGCCAAGTTAATGAGGCCATGCGGCATCCCAGGGCGCTCCGGAGGGAAGGGCTCACACTGCTTGTTACTGCAGCCTGTGCTACTCTCAAAAATGTAAAACATTTCAAACTGGCAAGTACTTCCCTCTCTTTCTTCCCCAGTCTCCAAGTAAGAGAGAGTTCAGACTTCCAAACACATATTGTGGAAAGAATGAAGCACTTCTGGAAAAAATGGAAGACTGGTTTGCCTTTCTAAATTTAAAGATTTATAAATCAATGGAAATCTTTTTCAAAAAAAAAAAAAAAGAAAAGCCAGCCAAACACTCCCACGAGTTCTAACACAGCCATCAGAGAATTGTAGAAACAAGTACCTGTTTTTCCTGACCTACATTTGCAGACTGGCAGGAAATCAAAGTTCGTGTCAAATTACAGCAGATTTTGAACAGACTTGCATGTGCCTTCCAATCTCAGCTATTAAATCTGTTTGGGCCCCAGGAGTGAATGCTTGGTATGAAAGGTGCCACTTTCTACAGTGACACATGCAGGGTATTACCTTAATGCAGGAAGGTTGTCTTTTGTCCCACTAAAAATAGGAATGGATTTTCCATAGGAGTTGGTTCAGCTAGAGACATCTTCCTTTCCCTGAACTGCTCTATACTTTCTCTTGTATTTACCATAAAAGCCGTATGGTTAAGCAGACACAACCACAAAAACCAACGTGGAGCCTTGTCCCAAAGGCCTGGCTACAGAACGGCTCCACAGGGGAGCCCGCGTGGGCTGGGGCTGGGTAAACAGCAGCAGCCAGCAAACAGCACTGGGGGCTGAGCAGAGGCAGGCACCTAGAGCCAGGACAGCCAGGGACAGGCTCTCACCTGCACACGCCTCACCCCAGCACAGACAGCAGTCCCTCAGATTGCTGTTCTCTGAGTGGGGTTGTGCTTTACCTGCCTCGGAGTGCAGCCTGTTCTGGCATCTGTAACTCCAGCAGGGGTCTGGCCCATGCCAGGGAATGGAAAAGGGTGCAGAAGTGGAGAAGCCACAGCACCATGCTCAGCCCTTGAAATAAACCCAATCTTTCTCTTACTGCAAGATAATTTTTTTCCATTCAAGACCACTGAAGGTACAGCAGGGAGCTGGGAAATAGGGCTGCTACTGATCCACTTCATGTCTGGTATTACTTCCAGGCCCTTATTCCTACAGATGCACCTTTGCCACTATAGCTCAGTGATTCATGACCTGTCCCAGAAATCAGGGTCTGCAGTGAAGATGGTGAGTTCTTCCTGCTTTCAACTGGCTTAAAAAACACAGCAGGAAAAGAAGGCCTAGTAATCCAGATTTTCCAAATACCCAGGGAAGAACAAACCCTGTGGAATGCAAAGGAATGGACACCTCAGCCAGTTATATGAACCCCCACGCTCAGCATCTGAAATGATCTGGTTTAACATAGGCTTGCAAAAACTGTGTGATGGAAACACATTGAAAGTTTCCTTTATTTTCATGCCCATTTTCAGAACTCTGTCATTTCACAATGTCCATATTTCACTAAAATTAAAATTGCTGTGCTGCAAAACATATTCAAGACAAAAGTTTCAATTAAGCCCTTAAAAAGATGTTTTTTACAATCATGGCAGAAATTCTTTAAAACTGCATCTTCCCCAGGCCAAGTCAAACATGCCCAAAGGCTGCAGATGCAAACCCCCCAGGAATGCACTGGCAGCAGAATTCCCAGCTCTTCACATCCATGTGAATAGGAATTACCTACACTAACCATCCTGAGCCTAAAAGCCCCACCGGTACCCTGCTGAATTCCAATCACAGGCTGACATAAAGTAAAGAAGACAGACGTCCATTAGCAGCAATCTGAACAGCCCTGTGTTTTGGGGACTGCTGGTTTTGCTTGTGTTTTTTGATTTATACCTCATAACTGCAAAACTAATGAGATTCTAATGAAAAGTGGGACATTATTCATTTGGGCTCCCCCCAGGAGGTTCAGTTTATTTCCAAAAAGCATGCTGCTCATTAAAACAGGAGGTAATGGTTTTAAGAAGCTGAAACATGAACCTGTTCCCAAATGTGCATGGTCTGAAATGACACAGTGTTTTTTTCAATGGACAGTTTTACTGCCTTTATCTACATTATTTTGATCAGATAGATTTTTTTTTAAACTGGTGATTTCTAAATAAATAATAAAACATCTAATCTCTATCTCAAGTAATATAATTATTTTTAATATTTTTTTTTAAAAATCAACCCTCTGCATATTTGCTTCTTACCTGTCCTAAACAAATAAAATGTAAATAATGACTAAAATATAAAACTATTTGGAACTGTTTTTTAAAAATTGAATGGTACTTCATATTGAGAAACTAAGTTGTGCATAGATCACTAAAAATATGTATCTGTATAGTTCTCCTTACTGAAAAGGCTGGAGACACAACCTCAGCTCTCAGACAATTCCAAAGTGTACCCACAAAATGCCAGCATCAGGCAAAGCGAGCCCTTTGAAAATCCCTTCCTTATTGCCACACAGGTTTGTAGCAGAGAGGTGAAGCTGCACACACCTCTACAGCTCTGTGGAATAATTGTTGCTCAGCCATCCACCTCCCACCTCTGATCTCCAGTAGCCTTACAGAATTTGTTCGGAACCAAGAGTGCTTTGCATCGCTGCCTTCCATGGCTGGTGCAGCTCGGACAGTGCAGTGCTCCCATCCCTCCTACAGCAGGGCCATGAGAAATGAAACACTGAACCAGAGCTCTTTTGAAAGCATTTAAATTAGGAAATGAGGTCTGAAACATGGAGCATTCGAAGTGCCCATTCATCACCACTCCAAATTGGCAGTGCTGGCTTTCCAGCATGCCATCAATCCCTGACTCCTTCAGACACAAACCAGAAATGCACCAACTACAAATTGGAGACGGACAAATGTAATCGTTCATTAATGAAAGCACATTCAGTTCCTGTCTCATGGCTGTATTGCACAACCCAAATGTAAAAGATTTTGATTCCAGAGGCAAGCTTCTCTGGAGTTTAGGCTTGCCCAGTCCCTCCCCTCCAGTTTCTTCTGGTGTCTCCTAAAGAGCCAGGCTGGGAGAGCTGGGGGTAATTAGCCTGGAGAACAGAAGGTTCCAGGGAGAGCTCAGAGCCCCTGCCAGGGCCTAAAGGGGCTCCAGCAGAGCTGGAGAGGGACTGGGGACAAGGGATGGAGGGACAGCACACAGGGAATGGCTCCCAGTGCCAGAGGGCAGGGCTGGGTGGGATATTGGGATCCAGGAATTGTTCCCTGGCAGGGTGGGCAGGCCCTGGCCCAGGGTGCCCAGAGCAGCTGTGGCTGCCCCTGGATCCCTGGCAGTGCCCAAGGCCAGGCTGGACCCTGGGGCTGGAGCAGCCTGGGGGAATGGAAGGTGTCCCTGCCATGGCAGGAATGGCACTGGATGAGCTGAAAGGTGCATTCCAACACAAACCATTCCATGGTTCTATGATTCCTTCTCTTCCTAAATGTTACTAGTTGGGTACTAAAGCATGTGACCTTCAAGCATTCCACTGCAGTAAATAGCATCACCTGGGGGCTTTAGGAGAACAGACGGTTCAGTCTGCTAAATCTTAAACACCGTTTTCTTTCTGGAGAAGATAAACAGTTCAGTAAGTGATCTTGCAGCATTCACTGAAGATGAATGTCCCACAAAGCAAGCACAAGAAAGATAAGTGGTTCCACCCATCTGAACAAACATTTCCTCCCAGTCACACCCTCTACACATAAAAGCAGGAATCTTTCTAAACTCACTCTGAACAATTCTAGTGGGAGGTCACAAACAATAACAATGGATAATTAAAACAATAATCAGGCTTAGCAAGACAAAAAATTAAAAGTAAATTGCTCATCTTTTTTTTTTTTTTTTTCCGAACTGCCCAAGCCTCAGCAAGAACATGTTTTGGACAGAAGAGGATTTGAACTTTAAAAGATTACAGCAAGCTGCTGTTCATCACTAAATGAAAAGTCTCCCCACTTTTGGTGCTGTGGGATTCACTGTAGAGCTAAGGGATTTTGTGGGACAAAGGAGAACAGACTATAACAGTCTTGTTGAAGATGTAATATGCTAAAGTATTCCACACAGGAAGGAACCTCGAGGCTGAACATATCCATAGCTTGGACAGAGCTCACAGCTCATCCCACCACAGCAGTGCCCCCCTGGACTGCCCTGCTCAGCTCTCAGGGTTCCTACCTTGAAGAAGATACAGGAATGGGAGAGGTGTTTGGAATAGCATTAGGATAAAAAAAAAAAAAAAAAAAAAGAAAAAAAGGAAAAAAAG
>VWZN01003299.1:335152-367881 GCA_013396955.1 Regulus satrapa
TTTTTCTTGAAAATAGAACCAATATAATAATTTGGATTTTTCTGTGAGGAATGAAATCAGATGAAGAACAACTACAAATCTGCAGAATTACACATGAATTTTTAAATTTAAACCTGTCTTCACAAGTGCTGCCACCTTCAAAACACACCAGACTTGAGACTGGAAGCCATGGGCTGGGAGCATATCATGCAGTGTTAGCTCTGTTTTACATGGCAAACTGAAACACTGAGGGAGACAAGGCATTTCCCCTGCCACAAGGCACATGCACACCTTCAGCTCTTGGGAACGGGGAGTTATTTCTTATTTTGAAAAGCACACAGCTTAATATATACCCAAGGGATACTGGTACAGCTGTGTTGCTCCATGTTTGTCATTGAGTAGCTCTCACTAAACTACCCCAACCAAGTTGCTGGGAAAAATTATAAAACATATTAGGCAGAGCAGCACATTTTATACAGCAGAGCTGAAGGAGACATTTTGTGTCATATAAATTTCCCCCTCTATTCACGGAGGTTGTTCTACAGTTATAAACTACTTATCTGGTTCTTTCCTCCCTAAGGAGGATACCTTCATCACAGCTCTCCTTCACCAGTCCTACTCTCTGACACTACCCTTACTGTTCTCTGTTCCACAAACCCTTCGCTTTTTCCTTTCAGGGTCAATTGAATTGAAACTTTGAACATTGCTCTGAGTGTACTCAGCTTCCAGACAGCTGCCTCTGTCTGAGACCTCCATGGAGGAATTCAGAACAGAAGTCAGGTTTCTATAGAATGCAGAATTCAGAACAGAAGTCAGGTTTCTATAGAATGCAGAATTCCCTATACTCCTGGAATACACTGGTCCATGCCCTCTGCATCCCCTGGCTGGGGTGACAAGTGAGGCACAGCTGTGACAGACAAGAGCTTTCTTAATTCCCCACACCAGAGCACATCCATCTTCAACATTGGGAAAAGGCAACAGTTCCTGAGGGAAAAAGGTTGGTATGTGGTCATGTAATTAAAGCCTGTCATAGCTCACACCCACATTGTGGTAGGTTGGTGGTGTGCAGGCATCCTTAGCTCTGGATTTCCTCAGTTTAGACTCCTTGCATTAGAAATCTAAATACTGTTTTTATCATACTGCACCATAAATTATTGTGCAGAAAAAGTAGCATCCCTAAAAAACAGCATGAAAGCCCAGCTTGATGCCTTGGTAGAACGAAGCCACAATCCCAGGCTCATTCACAGCCCAGCCCTGGGACAGCAGCACATCTGTGAACATGCCTGAGCACATGAGCACTCTCACTGTGCCTGAAATGCAGCACATGATGAAGCAGCACAGCTTGCACAAACCACAGCTCTGGAGAGAACCACAGGCTGAGATCAAAGAGAGAAACTGGAATGCAAATGGATTCCTAAAGGACTTGGGCTGACACGGCCAGCATTCACGGCAGTACAGATCCAAACAGCCTTTCCATATTCTTAGAGCAGGCAATATTATTCTTCATCTTAGAGTAGAAATATTATTCTTCATCTTCTTAGATGAAGAATAATATTGACGGCATTGTGGGGGGAGGATGGGGCAGCAGCCACAGGACTGGAGGAGAAGTGGCTGTTAAGGGAACAAGCAGGAAAGGTGAAACAATAGCTAAGAAGCATCTCAACAAAAATGCACCAGACCTTGAGCTGATGCGGCGAGTAGTGGGAGCTCGGCCCTGCCCGTAAGGCGCCGCTGCGCAGGCCGGGCCGGCGGGAGTGGGGGCGACGGGGCCTGGCCTCAGCTGAGCTCCAGGACAGCGCTGGGCCCTGCAGCCTCCCAAACCAGACACAAGAGAGAGGAACGTGGAAATCACAGAGTGCCAGACTGCTTTGGGTTGGAAGGCACCTTACAGCTCATCCAGTGCCACCATGGTAGGAACCTGCCATGGCAGGAACCTCTCCCACTGTCCCAGGCTGCTCCCAGCCCCAGTGCCCAGCCTGGCCTTGGGCACTGCCAGGGATCCAGGGGCAGCCACAGCTGCTCTGGGCACCTTGGGCCAGGGCCTGCCCACCCTGCCAGGGAACAATTCCTGGATCCCAATATCCCACCCAGCCCTGCCCTCTGGCACTGGGAGCCATTCCCTGTGTCCTGTCCCTCCATCCCCTGTCCCCAGTCCCTCTCCAGCTCTCCTGGAGCCCCTTCAGGCCCTGGCAGGGGCTCTGAGCTCTCCCTGGAGCCTTCTGTTCACCAGATCCCAATTCTCTCAGCCTTTCCTCCTGGGACATGCTCTCCATCAAACTCTTCCTAAGAGCTCCTCCAAGCTCAGACCTTTCCCAGCCTTTGCTCGGTGGGCATTGTTGTAATCAGCTCTATTAAAGGTAAAACTTTAAGATCTCTTACAAAGCAAGATTTCTCAGAAGCAGACAAATCCACTCTCACAAGATCCTGTCCAGTGACCTTTACCCAAAATCTCATTCTTTCTAGGAATTACTGACAAATGCTCTGCCTGCCCTCTCTCTCATGGCTTTGCCACAGTGCACACTTGGCAGTGGATCATCTGCTCCTGCAAATCATGAGCTACAAATTGCAGAAACACACCAGGAGCTAAAATCAGTTTCCAAGAACAAAAACAGCTGGTATAGAAACAAAAGCCAAATATTCTCCTGGCTTCTGGCTGCATTTTTTTTTTCATTTAGTTTAAAACAAAATTTTTAAAATCTGTTTGGAACCCAAACAGTCTCTAGCTGAAAATGTGGTGTCTAGTCTGAAAAACAGAGGCTTGTGGACACCATGCCAACAGCACAGGATTCCCATGGACCTGGTGTTTCTCAAGCCCTTAATGTGGTTCAGCTTAGGCAAGTAGTTTCAGGATTCCCAGTGTAAAATCTACAACACACATCTGCAATTCATTCTAGTTTTTTATTTTATTTCTTACTTCTCCAACCAACTCCAAACGGTTTTATGAGTTCTCGCAATCCGGTACTAATCAGTTACTCATGGTGAGGAGTCCCCACTTCCTGCAAAGAGCTCCCTTTGCACAGGGAGCCAAGCTGTGCATTTCATCAGCTGCATTTTGCCAGAAACAGTAACTACCTGATAAAACAAGACTGTTTGGAGTGTAGTATGCCTGATTACAGGACACAGAAAGCTCCTAACATGGCACTGGGTATTTTCTACCCCTCTCCCATCAGCTCACCACATTAAATTAAAGTGATTCCTCTACTAACAAGACTAATGTCCTACTTTGGAGAAGGGGACTTCAAGTGGCTTCAGGGGAAACTTGTGAGAAATCTCCCTCCAGCTGTATGAAAAGAATTTCCATTCAAGAAACTCCACTGGCTTAAAACCTATAAAGGAAGTGTCCCAAAAATCAGATGGTCAGTATTTGCTTCCCACACATCAGCTGTGTGAGATGAAATGCTTCAGCCACTGCAAGTGAAGGCAGATACTCTCAGAAGTGATTTTGAAATACAAATACCATAATCTCTGCTTCCCTGCTCTTCTTGTTTCAAATATGACACACACACACTGCACTCCTGAGCTGTATGTGCATCCCTTATCATCACTGCACAGGAACCCCCAGACCTCGGGCACAGTAACTACAGCATTCTTCTTTTTGAATGAAGATTTTTTTTCAGACAAAACAGTTGAAGACTAACAATTCTCTTTCTGCCCTTATGAGTTTCTATTAAATTCTATCCAAACTATTACAATTAAGGGACCTTCACTAAAAACTATTTCAGAAGCTCCATTTCTCTGGATAGCAAACGTGACAGGCACAACTTCATAATCTGGGCATCTGTTATTGCTGTCCTACTCATGACACATCTGGCTCTGATCAGCACAAATGGCAGATAAATATTTCCCTTTCTTGGGGCTGAAGGACTGGTTGCTTCTTTCAGGCTTCACCAGACCAAACCAGTGAGTCTGATGTGGTCCTATGGGAGCAGACAGGAGAGTGAACATGTGGTTCTGCCACATTGTCCCAGGAATGACAACACTACAGCCAGAGGACAAATGCCACCTCATTACCAGACCAGCCTAACAAATAGCTGATAATGGAAGGATAGAAACTGCAGTCCCTCCAGTTTCCTGTTTGAGTAACCCCTGCCTGATCTCACACAACAGCAGGCTGCACCCAGGCCAGCTTTAGTGTTTCTTTCATGCTTTACTGTTTACATCCTGCCTTCACCCTCCACATGTTTCCTATCCCCAGCTCCTGAAGGTAAGTCATGAGCTTTGGCTATTGCACAACACAACCTCTCCAGGGACCTTTGATATTCTCCTCCAGATGGCTGGGTGGACAATAACCTTCTTTTATCATCCTCTACACTCTCAGATTCTGATTGGCCAATTTGATCAAACTGAAAATGTAATACAGATATAATTCCCTGATCATATTTTTATTTTCATTCTGGAAAAGGTTGGAAAATTCTGGGCCAAAAGCTTGTATTGAGTATACAGTATGTCACAGAATTTGCTTGGCATCCCTGCTATGGCAGGCAGTGATGTCAATAATGAGTGGCATGAATAAATCAAGAGAGTAAGAGAAAAGCAGATCTGGAAGGGCTCTTACAAGCTCATCTAATCTTCCTCTCTCGCCTCAAGGCAGAATTCACATCGGGCAGGAGTTTGTCCTCCACCTTCTGCCAGAACCAGATCTCACCCCTGGCTGATTATCACTAGGGCTGCCTGTGCCAGCGCCCATCCTCAATAAGCCATACCCAGGGGAAGAGCAGGAGGCATTTCCTTTTCTCCAAAGCAAAGGAAGCTGCAAAAGCAAAGGTGTTCAGCTGGTTTGCAGGTCCTGTGGAATTTTTATGCTGTGTACACTGGCTAGAAGTGCAAGACTGTACAAACACTGATGTGAACAAGTTCAGACCATAGCTTTAATTTTTCAAAAAAACCCAACCAAACCCCAACAACACCCCCCCGCCACATCTATTTGCAGCTGCACAGCATGCTCTGAGCTCTGCGGTGCTGGAGCGCAGCTGTACTTTCAGTGCCCTTCTTCTAAAGAGAACATCATGTTCCCTTCTGCAGGAGCTCTGAGGAGCCAGGATTTTTGCCCCTGTGAAAACCACATGCATGTAGCCCCCTTCCAGGCTACAACTTTTATGTATCCTGAAATGACTTCCCAGAGCGCTCTTTGAAAACCCTTCCATTAACATGAATGTCTCAGCCAAGAATGGACTTTTCTGGATCTCACTCACAGACTGTTGCTAAAAATTGCAGCAACACATTTTTCTAGCCTCTAGGAATACTGCATGTGACTGCCTTTTATTTCTGTAAGGCTCTGCCCTAGAATCATTCTTAAAAACTACTTCCAGTCCTTGGAAGCATCTCACAAGTAATGTCTTTCCAAAATCCCAAATTAGATTATCACTGCGCACAGTGAATAAAAACTGAGATCTCTACAAAAATGCTTATAAACCTATGTTGGGAGGATTACAGAAACCATAATGTGATCGAAATTTGATCAACACAACTTCAGCAAAAGTTAACTCTAAATCATACCTATTGGAAACTGTCCCTGCCTACGGCGGAGGGTTGGAACAAGATTATCATTAAGGTCCTTTCCAACCCAAACCAATCTGTAGTTCTGTGATACCATTTATTCTCACCAACTCTCGCAATTCTCATGTGACTCTTGGAACAGGTACCCAAGCTCCAGCTCAGAATGGTACTGCTGTACATGTCTCACTTCCACTTGTTTGACAAGAACAAATAAGTAACAAATTAAATGTATCCTCTATGGGTAGGACTGTTCCTCCATGATCCTGGGTGGGCAGTAAATAATATTACCTCGCAATCAAGTAAGGGATTTTAAAAAAGGATTGATGCTCTTTAGTAACTTGCAACACAACTTCTTCCAGTAGTTGTGTTTAATTAGTTTTAATTAATTTTAATTAGTTTAATTAATTAACAGTACCTGCTATGAGCATTTTAAGAAAGAGAGAGTACATGAGAGGCAAAACCAAAAATCTTTCCTGGTTTGCACATTGGCTGCAGTGGTGGTGACACAGCAGCTCCTGGAGCCAAAGGGCAGCCAAGAAAAGAACACTCATTTCCAGGAGCATCCTGACTGCAGAGCTTCTATCCTGTGCAGTTCCTCCCTGCACTTACAGCCAAGCAGAACGAAGTCACAAACCCTCCTGACTGGCCCTTTACAACGTAATTCCCACTATGTGGAGTCTCATGTGGCCTTGAATGACAGGAAAGCTCCCTCTTCCTGAAGGCTGCCATCAGTACTGGAGATCCCACTGACAACACTTGCTCGCAAGCACAAGGACAGGCAGTGTCCTTTACAGCTCCACCTCCTGCAAATGAGGGAGCACTAAAGAAAAGCTGGAGCTTAGATTACCTAAAACTGCTGGATTTACAGCCTGAGCAACCCTCAGGCCAATGGCACAAGGGAAGTAATGCAGTTGGTCTAACTGTCCTCAGAATCCTCGCCATCCTGTGGTAATGTTTTACTGATTGTGTCATTGAAACCTGGGATTATTTCTGCACCTGGCTCAGTTCACTAACTTGGGCAAAGAACCTCAGGTGCCATTTGCCATCTGCAAAGTGGGAAGGGTGTTTTCCCCTGCCTCGGCGTGGCACAGTGAGGGTGCAGGGAACAAGGACACTGCCAGAGCAGATCTCCCAAAGCCCTCAGTGCCAGCACCTCCCCTTGGGAACAATGGCACTGCATGGCTGTTGGGACCTTTTGGAATGCTGGGACAGACATGTTAAGGATTGTTGCATCGCTCTTTCCAAATTGGGGCACTTCAGGTTCTCATGGCACAGGCTTTGTATTCCTTTCCAAAAAACATGCATTTCACTGAGCACACACATCAGCTCTCACCTGAGCACAGCCTAGGAAGGACCAGCCAGAGGCACTTTTCCTCTGTACCAGCCTGGGCAAGAGGATCTCCGGGAGAGAGAAGGGGCTTAACCTCACCCATGTACCTGTGCCTTTCCTCCCTTGCAGAAAGTACCTGCTGAACAGGAGTTCTCAGTGAGGAGCAACCCCATCACACACTTTCCAAGTGAACACATGGACAGAAATATTTTACTGCACTCTGGTTCTTTTAAGACTTTTTAAAGGAGCAAATTTTAGTTGTGTAGAGGGAGTAACAAATTTAATTTCAGTTCCTACCTGCCACAGCTTATGCTGATAACCTCAGCCAAACATTATCACTTCTGAAGAAATATTTTCATATAAGGCAGAGAAAAAATAGACCAGTAAAAATAAACTGGAAAATTATTTCACTATTTAACCTTGCAGGTTAAAGGGGAAGAAATATTCTGGAGGCAACTCAAGGCTCAGACACTACCAGTGCTCTTCCTCAAAGCCAAATTATTTTAACATACATGCTAAAAACAAAGATAAGATATGTTGTCCTAGCAAGCATTTGCTGGCTGCTTCTGTCCACACCTGTGGGCAGAAACACTGACGGAGACATAAAAAAGAATGAGTTACACATTAACTCCCCCATCTCTCCCAGTACTCTGCTTTTAGATCTCAGTGCAACACAAGGGTCAGTGTCAAAGCTAATTGTTTTTTTAATCCTGAAACATTTTTCATATTGTGCTTGTGACATGACACTTGCAGTTTTCTCTTGGTATCAACAAGAGATTATACATTATAAAGAGATTTATTATTTATACATTATAAGAGATTTACATTACAAATTGGATGCTGATGAAAACAGAATCAATGACTTAATTCTTTATGTTTGCAATTTGCTTCAATAAATTTAGGAATTTTTTTAAGTGATCAACAAACCCTAGAGAGGTTCCTGAAAAATAAACCATACCCAGACTAACTGAAAGAACACATTTTGCTTTTTTAAAAACCTGCAAAATTCGGGTAAAACGTCATAATTCAAAATTTTGTAGTTAATAATTATTGAGAATCCTTTGGAAATATCTTGCTGCTGGCTTCATCTTTGACAACTCTAAAGAACTGAAAAATACATTAAAAAATTGAGCAGATGATCCTTATTGAAATAATTTGGCAGAAGGCCACAGAAATATAGTAACCCTGTGTAACCTCAAGCTTACCAATGAAAAACAAAGGAGGTCTGAGAAAAAAAGTAAACTAAAGACACTGCAGAGAAATATCCTTAAATAAATTGATAACCAAGACCATGTAATTGTGTGGTGGCTCCGGAGGGTTCACAGAACATGGGGTGACACAGACTCTGTGAAAATCTGTGCTCTGGGCTGCACATGTACAAGTGCTCTAGAAGCCGATTCCAGCTGTGTGGGTACTACAGGCATCTCCTGAACACTTGGTATCTCACCAGTAAAACACTGCTGCAGAGCCTGCTTGAGCCAACACCATCACATGATCCCCTGAGCTGGAAGGGACCCCCAGGATGATCCAGCCCAGCCCCTGGCCCTGCCCAGACCCCCCCCCCAACCCCACCCTGTCCATCCCTGGCAGCGCTGGCCAAAGGCTCCTGGAGCTCTGGCAGCCTCGGGGCCGTGCCCATTCCCTGGGGAGCCTGGGCAGTGCCAGCACCCTCTGGGGAAGAACCTGGCCCTGCTCTGCAGCCTGAGCCTGCCCTGCCCAGCTCCAGCTGTCCCCTGGCTCCTATCCCTGTCACAGAGATCAGAGCTGCCCCACAGGATGAAGCTCAGACTGTTCCAGGAACAGGAGACAGGTGGAAGCAGAACCTGAGCACAGTGGGAGACCCAACATAAAGAACGCAATCCTGGACTTCACAGGCAATACCAACAGACAGGTAGCAAAAAAATGAACCAAGAGCAGAAGGTAGGCTGAGTATCTGGGAAAAAAATTCTGAGAGTGAGAACCAATATAAGGAATTAGTCCTCAGGGAAACAGTGGAAGCGCTTTTGCGTGGGTATTTTGTGAGACTGGGCACACCACCAACAAATGTACTGCAGGAAAGAATCAGACAATGGCAAGGAAATGGATTAAACGTGTTAGCAAGACAATTTCCAGATCCGATTTCTGTGAAGAAAAGACCATGACCTCACCACTGGATTTGTGGTGTTACCATTAAGTGCTGCCCCATACGAGCCCCAAGCCCCTCACTAGCATGGGTATGGTCTTAAGACAGACCACATCAAAGACTGAAAGGGATCTGGGAGTGTCTCTTCATTGTTGTTTTATTTTCGTATTAATGATGGGTCAATTTATGTCCACAGATTTTGTAAGACAGAATTCACCAGGGATACTGAGGAGGGGAAAACTGAGACACAGACTAAAGCTTTTGGGGAAAACAAGAAGGCTGAAGTTGATTAAAAGAGAAAAAAAACAAAACAGAGGAACATAATATTTAAAAACACATATGTGGGAGAAGCTACTCTTTTCCAAGGACACATGGCAGCAATGGAAACATGGAAAATGGCTGGCTGGCCAAACTGCTTTTCTGTATTTGTCTCATCCTTTCCAGTTCACTCCAGTTCACTGCAGCACAGCAGAAGCACCAGAAGCTCTTCCTTGTGTAGGGTTCCCACCAGTGTAAAAAGCACAGAATCCATTTCAGCACCAACCAGGATCCTATCAGGCCTCTATGAAGCACTGTCTGACATCCAAATCAGAGCAGCCACTGCAGATGCAGCTGTGGGAGAAACCAAAGGCCAGAGCTTCCCTTTCACTTGTTGGTTGATGGGGGTTGGACACAACATCCAAATAAGCAGGCACTTACCAAAGGGATAAAGTGTTAAATCCAGGGATGAGCTCTCTATAAACACACACAGGCCCATTAAAACCCCTTCCCCTCCTGCAGGAAGGAATTGTTCCCTCAGGTTGAATTTACTGGCATCTCAGTGAAGCAGCCCAGAAAATGATGGAGCTGATGAAGTTGGCCATTGGGAGAGAGGACTAGACCAAAGCTGTCATGTAAAACCAGCATCAAACACACAAAACTCATCTCAATATTCTGAGTTTCAGTCAGCTTTACACTGGCAGCTGTGCAGAATGAGGCACCCTCCTTCACACCAAGGGTTCACATAAGCCTGCAACAGTATCTTAATATTTAACATTTTGGGTAGGAAGCCCATCTTCTTGCCTAGAGATAATGATTAAGACTCTCTTTGATCTGTATTTCACCATGTCTTTATTTTTTTGTCATCTTTTTTTGTGTGTGTGGGTTCCCCAAGGTACCAGTCCTTTCTGTTAGCTCCCGGCTGGGTTACCGCAGAGAAGACCATGAAGGACGCTTCACTGGAGAGCAGAGCATTTCCTGCCTTCCCATGGCCCTTCCAGATCGAGGAACCATTGAGCCATGTTCTGTCTCCAAAGTTCTCCAAAGCTGGGCAATAGCAGATGCCAAGGAATAATAGTAAAACAGAACATATGGAAACAGATACTTCCCTGACATTCTCCCAGCCTCTAGAAATCTGCTAGACAGAGATTGAGACTGTGTTCATAAAAGTGTTTGATGGTGTTTTTTTGTTCAGTTGTTTCTTGCATTCACATGAGCTTTAGCATTTGCACCATCCCACACCACGGATTTCCGCAGTTCATCCATGGTGCATGAAAAGGTATGTCCTTATGATGGATGTAGAGAGACCTAAACCTTTCCACTGTTATTCTGAAGATCCACAACTCTGGTATTAGAAGAGATTGGTCACAATCCCTTGCATCTCCTGTTCCTTATTTCTATAATAACCAACTGTATACAGCAGATGGGAGCCACAGCATCAAACCCAGCCCCATCCCACTGAAATGTCAGAAGAGCTGAAAAGCAGCTGAGAACAAAGAAACAAAATACAGAACTGAATGTTGAGAATGGACAGGCTTCTAAATTTGAGCCATTTTTCAGAGGAACAAAGTTTTAATCAGCAGATATTTCAGGAACGCTGAAAGATCAGATTTCATGAATATAAGGCTCTGGGGAAGTTTCCTTTATTTTCTTTTGGCTGTTACATCAGATGAAAAACTCCAGCAATTTCTTTTGTTCTAATATTTCCAGAAAAAGAACAGACAAGAACACCAGATTAATCCATTTTTGTGATTAAGAAGAATCTGAACATGGATGATTCTGTAAAGCTTTGGGAAGCACATGGATTTCCACTATCCCAGGCACATGGCTCACTACATTTACTGGTGCCTTGGAAGGATTTGGAGAGATGAATGCTGAGTTCTGGTGGAGGCTGTAAGAGAGTTCATGTCTTGCTCTCCTTTCCATGAATTTCAGCAGTAGTTGCTGAGGCAATGGGATAAATCCTGTTATCTTTAAGACAGTAGAATCATCAGACATTCACTGTAGTATCTACCAATAAACTTCTCTAGGCCATCAGCCTGAAGGCAGAAAAGAGTAAGGTTTCAGTCAAATAAATCTGCTGAAGCCCTCCATGCCTTGTTTCACTATTTTAATATGTAGCCCAAAATGATGAAAAAGAAGTCCTCAGCCATGAAACTGAATGTGTATCTTCCTCTACATTTAATGCTGCTTTTTCTTGAGGAGTTAATAAATATCAAATGAATAGAAGAGCTTTGAGTCTGCCACCAGCATGGATTGTCATTTAAATCCTTTCCAATTACAAGAACAATGAGAGCATGTGCCTGGAAAGGACTTCAGGGAGCCATATCCTTTTAACCTCCTGCAGTTCTTTGGTCAAGGGCTCTCCAGGGAATTTAGCAGCTTGGCAGCACTGGGAACATCCACGTCCTGCACCCGGCCACACCAAGCAGTAGGACAGGAGCACTGCCAGAAATTACAGACAGGCCTAATTCCAAGAGAGGGCTTAATCTTCAGCAACAGCTAGTTAGGTAAGAAAAGATCCTGGTCTCCATTTTATCTGGACTGTATTAACCAGACTGACTGCAACTGTTACTGAGAAAAGAAGGAAAGTCAAACAAACCATTTATACAATTTCCATGCCCCACTGATTCCAATATGCTCCCTAAAGCCCCAGAAAAGCACCTCAATCAAAGCACATCAATCTGCAAAATCTACTTTTAAATCTTGAAGTTAAGAAATACTTGAAAGAAACACAGGTTTTGGGGCACTATCAGGTCAGGCTCAAAGCTACCTGACATCCTGCGTTAATTGTGATTTCCATTCATTTTGTTCTGTTCAATATAAGTGGATAATTGAAAAATGCACTTTCTTTCTATCCTGCATTGACTCCATAACTCAATCATTAAATTAACTAATGGAGTGATTTAGCAGCTTTGGTGTTGCTGCACTGTTATAGCTCCAGAAGGCAGGATGGGGAATACTCAGGAAGACAAGCAACACTTCTGCCAGTCACAGATCAATTAAAGAGGACCTCTATACTACTCTCATTTTTTATTCTTCATATTCCTTTGTATTTTTTTTAATGTTCATGAATGCTCCATAATCCAAGGATGCATTTTATGAATGCTTATAAATGACATAAATATTTCCTGGTAACATGAAGAATATGGATGAGTTAACAGGAAATAGAAAATATCCATCTTCCAGAGAATGAAATGGAGTTTCCATCTACAGATGGTTCAATGACACTTGGGTACCTGCCAGCTCCTTTTTGGCAATTAGGGGACCAGTAAGAATAAATAAAGCTTTATAAGCACCAGTGTACACCTGCTTATTCCATTACTTTGGCAAGGATGGGTCCAAAACTCCCAAGAAATCTCCCTTCAGATCTCCACGGACTAACACAGAGCACTTCAGCCATCATTTCCAGAGCACAGACATGTCCAGTTCTTGAAAGTTACACTGACATATGCCCTGGTGGCCAGGGAAGGGTGTCCCCCCCACCTCAAAACCCACCCTGGGCTCACTGAAACAGATCCAGTACATGCATCTACTGAACCATTTCAGCAAAATGTTGGCTAAGAGATATTGTATGATTTGTCAGCTGGAATGGACTAGCTAGAACCACCTCATTACAGCCTCCTGCTGTATTCCACAATCTCTCATCCCATCCCCAGGGAAGTGGAGTCACCAGGATCCTGCGTGTCTCCTGTTGGGCAAGGCTGTCCAGCCATATTCCCATGGGGTTTGGTGCCAGCACACATGGGAGGTGGAAGGAAAAATGAAGCATATTTGCTTTGCACCCCACCCTGCCTTGGGGGTTCTGGCAAACCTCCTTGTATATATGGCAGCATTTGGTTTGTCTACGGTTAAACCTCAGCGGCTCCTTGACAAGTGCTGTAACAACAATACAGGGTATGGAAACCAGTGCCAGAAGGGACAGGAAATGGGGAAAGCGCTCTCAAGGACTTTGCTCTGAAAGCAATTTCCCATTGTTTACTAAATAGAAACATTTGAATTCACTGATTTGGTTTTAGCAGGTCTTTTTTTGGCAGGGTATGTTGCCTCGTTTTCTCCTCTACTTCATTTAAGACATCTCCTACAGTTAGTCCCGTAGTCAGAGGACACACACTTCTAGGAGAGCCTTCATTTTTGGATACAACTCATGCCCTAGACACTTCTCCGTGCTGGCTGCACAGATCCTGGGCTGAGCCACAGCAGATGTCAACCTTCACTCTCTCCCAGGGACTACTCACTCAATCCAAAAATACAGTGTCTGGTCTCACTCCAGGCAATGGGAAGAGGTGCAGGATCCAGGACATCACTCACAGACCCATAAGCACTACAGTTCTCCTGGACTGGAGCACCAAAGGGAGGGGTGGCATTTAAAACGGGACCCAAAAGAGACTAAAAAATCCAATGTAGCACCACACCACACATACAGCAGAGCAGCAGAAGGCCAATACTGAAACATAAACACAATGAGTTGATTCCAACCTATTTCCCATTCTATAAAAGGCATAAATCATTATAAACCAGGCTTACAGCAGCACTGTAATGCCCTTGTGATCTGAAATTGCTCATAATTTCAAAAAACATTATCTCAGCGGATATTTCCTTGATGGAAATTGCAGACTGAATTACTTGAGAAAATACCTTCATGAGCATTTCCTCCATTTCTGAAACACCTATCTTTTCCATACCCAGATGTGGCATTTTATAATGTCTCATTAAAATCTCTGAAAATCAGGCCAAGTTGAGAGCCCCAGAAAAACCTTCCTTTGTGACTGCTCAGTGAAGAACAGCTAGAGGGTCAAATTTCTTTGGGGGCCCTAAATTCCTCTTGCTATTACTGTCATAAGGTACTACTGAACAGATTTCCTTCATCGCACTTGTGCCCTGCATGCCAAAATGCAGAACTAGATACTGACCATGGGATGACATTTGAAGGTCATTCCTGTCCCCAACAGCTACCAGAGAACATTGCTGCACTCTTATCATCATCATCATCATCATCATCATCATCATCATCATCATCATCATCAAACCTGAACACACACCAGGGCAGGGAATCTAAATCCTTGCTCCTTCTGCCACCCCGGTCTCTTTTTTATTGACCAACAGCTTCTCACTTGCCAGCTGACCTCACCTTGGCTGACCTCAGCCAAGGGCTGGTCAATCACAGGTTACCCAAGTCTCTCCCTCTGTCACAAAAAGCAGCAACTGCACCAGCACATCTTCTGCAGACCCTGGCACATCACCATGGCCAGTATTCTCGCCCCATCACTAACTGTGCTTTTGGTAATACTTCCTTTGAGGAGACTCTTCAAATCACCCAGATTCCCTTACTCCTGAGCATCTCTCTTTCTCTTGGGCACTCTGGCAGGTTCCCTCACCACCTTCTGGTTTTACCTCTGAGTTGAACCTAAACAAAGTCCCATCTGCTCCTGACACACTCTGACAGGGTGATCATGCATCAGCAAACTCCATGAGGTCCTTCTGGAGCATTCCAACATCTCAAAGTTACACACCATGAAATCAGAGAGGTGGGAAAAGACCTGGTCCAATGCTTGACAAACCTTTCCATGAAAAGCATTTTCCTAATATCCAGCCTAAATCTCCCCTGGCACAACTTGAAGGCGTTTCCTCTTGTCCTGTCACTTGTCACCTAGAGAAAAGACTGACCCACAAGCTCCTGTCAGAGAGTTGCAGAGAGCAACAAGAGAAAAGCAAAGCCTTGTCTCTGCCTTGCTTTTGGTAGTTTGCACAGACACAAAAAGGAAACGTTAGCCAACTTTAGCCTGGAGCAATCAACAGGCACCTGGAGCATCTCAAGGCTCTTCCCACACTCAGAAGAGCCCAGTACTGAAGCAAAGTCTGTGGCCTTTATGTACGAGAAGAAATCAGTTCTAGAATCCTGCAAACTTCACTCCATTGTTCCTATTTCATTCACTTCTACTGGTGATGGAAATGCTGGGAACTAGAAAGTAGACAAAATGAGACCTAGCACAATTTGCATTCCCAAATAAGCATGTTTTCACACAGAAGACAAGGAGCAAACAACCTCCACATCACGACTCCCAGTAACTTTTTCCTGCAGTGATAAAACAGTTCAATTCCCAGTCAAAGAATCAAAAGATGAGGCAGAGTTTTACCTACTCCGCAGGGAAAGGTGGAGGCACATAGGCTGAGTCAGAAGACAGAGGTGACTACTCCTTCCTGCCACTTACCGCTTCACCAACACTTTTATCTATGTTGAGTTTACAAGTGCCTTAATCAACGTACAGCACATCTCCTCAAACCTGGCTTTCTCAGCCTCAAGTGTGAAATTAAAATCATCCTCAAGGAGGCCATCTGTGCAAGGCAGCCTATAGGAAATGGAGCTTGCACAGATGGGACTTATCACACACTCCCTCGTGTCATATCAACACACCAGCTCTGCAAATCTGCCCTAAATAAACCAGAATTGACAACACGTTCTGTCTGAGGCCAGCACGGCTGTGTAAGCCTAGCATGTACTTGGCAGGGGCTACATTGTTCTCTCCACTTTTAACAAATAACTCCCTCATAAATGGAAAACTTGTGAACGTTCAAGTCTTGTACTGCGTTCAAATGTCTGGAGGATTGTGTTCAGCAAAGTCTCCTGGAGGGATCAACTAATTTGCCTTCAAATTCCTAGACATAGGTTGCTTAAAAACTAGCAGGACATGACATGGCCTCCTCACAATCCACAGTGCGGACAGACATTGCTCTGGAACATTTTCTAATTCCATTAACTCTTCACCAACACATAAAAATAACATTTTAAAGATGTTTATTTTTACAAGTTACATTAGGTGAATAATATAGCTGAACAATATGGCTGAACACATATGGAAACACTTAAGCAGCAGCTCTATTTTCTGTCCAAGCAGTCTGTAGACAAACACAATAAATTGAAGTTACACACATAGAAACTCAATGTCCTATATGAAAAAAAAAGACAAAAAAGTGTGTTTTTATTTTTAAAAAACCTTTTCTTTTCTTTTTTTTTTTTTTTATTTTGGTTTGGGTTTTTTTGTTTTGTTTGTTGTTTTTATTTTTTGTAAGAAGAGCATCTGAGAGAAAAGGGAGTAGCTTAAAACAGGCAAGCACAGAAACAACAAAATGCAGTTCAGGAGAATAAGGCACTGAAGAGGAGCCTTCCCAGGTCAGATCACAGCTTTACCTGGCCAGTGCCATGTCTCAGACAGTGGCCTAAGGGAGAGAACTGGGAGCTGTGTCCCCAGCTCATCCTGACTCTATAGCAGCCTACGGTTTAAGATTTCCACATGCCAGCTCTTCTGTACAGGTACAACACAGACTTTGTTGACCTTTCTTCCAAGAATGCATCCAAGCACTTTCCTGCAAACCCTCAGCACCAGAGTCATGTTGCAGCAGGCACCACATTGTACTCAACAGGCAAAGCAGTGTTTCCTTTTCTTTTTTCTGAACTTCCATTTGATGTCCATACTTTTGCTTAGGAAATTAAGGAGAAATGGAGAACAACTGCTTATCTTTTGTCCCACTCCTTTATGCAGGCCCAGATGTTCTGCATTTGCAAGCTGTCCTGGGATGTGTTCCTGGGGAAAGCAGTATCCCCTTTAGTTATAGCTTTCTCACACTTTTCTCCACATTTACTGACCCAAAGTTTAACCTGCTACTTTGTTTTCCAATCCCACAGGACCAGAAGGTAGGTACTTCTACAGCTTTAGATCTGACTATGCCAAAGCTTCAAATTCCCTCAGATTTTGTTATTTCTCCATTCATTGCCTCCCTCAGGTCTGCTAAGACTTCCCTGACATTCTCAGGGTAACTGCTCTCAGGGGTAACAGCCATCACTGCCACACCTTTTCTCACCTTTTAACCAGTCACTTGTTTCCTAAAGAACATTATCTTATTCCCAGGAAAGCAGGTACTCAAAGGTGATGTGACAAAGGACCATGTCAGGAGCTGCTAGAAAATCTGAGGACACCACACACACTGGAACACCCAAATCCAGATGTTTATCCTTGAAGATCCCTCAAGTGCAGCTTCTTTTTACAAAAGACATGCTGACTCCTCCACATCTACATCTACATCAAGTGCCAGCTCATTCTGATCTATACTATTTTTTTTGACAGTGCTGCACAATACAAAGCCAGATCTCTGTCTGCTGCTCTCCAAGCTCCCTGGAACTCTCTTGCAAGTTGGCATTGTATCAGCCCTGTCAGTTTTCTAACAGGAGTAAGGAGATTTTACTGAAAAGTAGCATACAAATGTTAATTATTCAACAGTTCCTCTCCTGACTCCTTCCTAGGCTCTGACATCTTGGTCCTTGCAGGCAGGTATTGCTTACTCTGTTCTTAAATTCTTAAATTAGTAGTTGGGTTTGAGATGTCTCAGAAACTCAGCATTTCTTTCTGCTCCACCTCCTGATTTTTCACACCCTGGTCTCCATGGGTTTCTTCAAGCTTTTGGACAAGATTCTTATTCCAAACGTATTTGGAAAAAAAGTACTTTTTATACTTTCTGAAAGCCTTTGGAAGTGTTTATTCTTTTCTATCTTCTTCCCTTGGTCATGACTTCAGCTCTTGGAAGGATGCCCCTGCCTCTCCAGCCTTCCTTCCCTGCTGCTTCACATCAGAACTTCTCTCTCTCACAACAATTGATAGAATTGAGGCATTTCCTCTGCAGCACAGAGCCTTTAAATCAGCTTCAGCTCCCTACAAAGGTTTCACCCTTGTCACTGCTCCTTTCAGTTTCTTTTTAATCCACCGCCTCATTCTGATATATTTTCCCTTTGCAAATCAAGGGATTTCGCTTCACTGAAGTTTTTGGCTTGGGTTATTTCTGCAGGATCTGTAAGTGCACTTGTGTTCACTGGCAGTACAATTCTGTACCAAATCCTACACAATTCCCAGAAGAAAGTAAAAATTATCTTCCCCTCTCTAGATTCCTTCACCAGATGTTTCCCAAGGATGTCATTCTTGGAGTGGGGTGCCAGTTTTCTCCCATTGTTTTTCCTGTTTTAAAGCTCCATACTTAACTATTCTATACTTTTCCTATCTCGAATACCAGGTATTTCAGCTTATTGCTTGGTTTATCATGTTGTGTTTTCTTTCTTTGTTCTGCAGAAAATGTGAGGGCTAATTATGCTTCAAGAAAGGTAATTAGCATTTAGCTATTATTCATCATGTAAATGCATAATAATTGTTTGCATTGCTTCTACTTCATTTTCCTTAATATACACACAAACATCCAAAAAGATGAATCCACAGGACAGATCCCAGTTCTTCTCATACAAGGAATTAAAAATAATTGCTCTCTTTGGAATTTCAGAATGGAATATATCCGTGAATTAAATATTTTCTTTAGAACCTGAGAGAAAAGCAAGAAATGACAGGACTTTGCAAGCAGTTTATTATTGCTCACTGAATAATAACTGTGACAGTTATTTAACCCTCACTCAACTCTTCCTGTTGATATTGATGCTGATCATGTTTGACACCTCAAACCAGCATGTCAGTAAGAAAATAAGCTATAACTGAAAACTCCTCATTAAGTATAAATCTGTTTTTTAAACACCTGTTATGGGAGTAACACTGCCTTTAACTGCAGTGGGAAATGAGCAAGGTAAAGAAATTGCTGAAGATCTGAATGCCAGACAGAATGATACAGATTGTATTTTTAGGTCAAAGGCTAAATCTTTACAGAACAAAAGACAAAGTTACTGCAGAGAGAACAAAAAGCATCAGCCCTAATATTGCATACACTCATTAAACGTGTCAGTTGGCTGGACAGAGAGGTATGAAATGGGATTTAGGTACCAATCAATATTCAGTGCTACTGTTCCTTCAGCTGAGCCCCCCATTTCCCTGTCTCTGCTCCTGAAGCTGCTGAGGTTATGGCGACAATGATTCCCTTATTGTACTTGTACTTCTGTGACAGAATCTCCTGAGCTGAAAGGGACCCAGAAGGACCACAGAGTCCAGCCCCCGGCCTTGCACAGGCATCCCAACAATCCCACCCTAACAACAGCCTGGAGTGTTGTCCAAATGCTCCTGGAGCTCTGGCAGCCTCAGTGCCAAAGCCATTTTGCCTCTTGAGGGAAGAACCTGGCTCCTGTCCCTGTCACAGCCAGCAAAGATCGGAGCTGCCCCTCTGCTTCCCCTCACCAGGAAGCTGTAACTGCAATGAGTCTCCCCTCAGTCTTCTTCTCCAGGTTGAACAGACCAAGTGACTTAAGTAAGAACTACTGCCTGCTCCTCTAAATCACACCAGAGAAGCCACAGAACATGCCAGGCCATTCTTCAGCACTGACTCAGCACCAGAAGGAAAACTTTGAGCCTGCAGTTACACATTTTCCAGGGTTTGAGTGTACAATACCCAGTCATGAAAACAGAGAAAGGCAAGATCCCAGCAAGCCAGACCCCATCACTTTCTATGGCTTCTGCTACTCAAAGGAATTTGAGTAATCCCTGGATAGGCTTTCTATCACAGCTCTGATCAGGCTGCAGGGACAGTGCCTGACCCACACTCACACAGAACTCTCCTGTTCAGGATTCCAGCTGCATGTTTGAGATCACACCCTCATTTCTTATGGATCAAGCCTACCCCGCGGGATAATACACACCAAAGGTGGCAAATCAACATCAAAATAAAGCTACATACAAGACACCCTGGGAACAGGTTTGAGGAAGAGGGGAAATGTTTTACATTATCTCCCAGAGTAAGCTGATGGAATTCCCTATGCTTGGGACAAGGGAATTCGTAATGAGAGAGAAATAAATTCCTTCACCTCTGGGTTGAAATCCAAGTCAGGCTGGTAGTAGCCAAGACCCATTAGCTCAACATCTGCTAGTTGTTTGGCAGCCCATGTGAAGTGAGTTATATTCCTCAGTGTCCGCATCCCCGTCGCACTAATTGGCACCACATTGGCAATCTAAACACAGAGGTTAAGGTCTGAGCACACAGCAGGCAGCAACTCTGAGATCAGGCAGCTTCAGTTGGGAGGACACATGTGATAAATTACACTTCTGGTATATGGAACTCCATTTAATTGCCCCGCCATCCTGTCCTGCCCTCAGAATAAAATTGTAGATTCAGGCGAGCCAGCGAACTGTCAGCAATCCCTTGCCCAGCACACAGCTCCTGCAGCAGTAACACACATTATTAGGTCCATTACCAGCCAAAGCAACTTAAACAACTGCTTAAATTTTAAGCAAAATGCTGTAGAGCATGAAGTTAAGTATGAGCTAAAGTGTTTGGATAATAACTACCAATATTCATAAAAACAGTATCTTTCCCTCAACTCCAGTTTTTAACACAAAAATGCAACGCTCGCTAAAAAGGCAGTAACAATATAATCTTATAGATCCCAAATAACAAGGCTCTTTTCTTTTTGTTTTTCCTTCTTCTGCAGCTTTCCAACAAAGAGTGCATAGGACCAAAGCAGATTTGAAAACACAACCCATGACTTTTAGGGAATTATGCTTTTTATTGCACCATGGTACAAACATTTCTCTCTGAGGATAAAAAAAAAAAAATTACAAAATTTTAAAAATTGTTAGCTCTTAATACATAGTAATAAAGAAAATTTTACTTTTCATATTATCTGAATATGGCAGCATAAAAAAGTCTAAACTATGAGGGAAGGAAACTCCTGTTACAGTTTAGAGACTCTTCCTGAAAATTTACACATCACTTCAGTTCAAAGAACTGCTTATGATGGGAACACGATGAAAGCTGTTGAGCATGAAGAGAAATGGAAATGAAGTAAAAAAAAGCATCTTTGCCAGAACTCCACAAGGAAAGAGAATCAGAGTCAGTTACTTTGGGAGGAACCTCTGGAGTTTTCCAATCCAACCAGCTGCTCAAAGAATGGCCAACTTCAAAGTGGCCAAAAAAGTCAAAGTGGGGTGAAGTTGCCCAAAGATATCGTATATGAAAGCATGATATAGGATAGTGCCCTGCAAAATCCACCTGTGAAGAAATTTTTCTTGCAAGCCAGATCTCCTCTTCATTTGCCACTGCTCTGGAAACGATTCCACTCTAAGCTGTTCTGAGAAGCAATAGTGCCAGCAGCCATCAGGAAGAGGAATACACTGCAAAGGAGACAAACCTAATCTGAGCACCCAGTAAGACCAAGGAATGGAGAACTTCAGCTGCTAGAATGCAGCCTTGGGTACAGGAGACTCTGAGAGAGCTTGGGAAGTCCAGTCCTCCCAAGATATCTGTGTATTATTTTATCTTACATTAGAGAGGTATGCTCAGCCTGTGAGAAAAAGGCAGCTGTGACATACAGCCTGTGTGCATGAAAACAAACCCAACCCCCAGTCTGCATTCCACAGCCACACTCAAAGGAGAGGCTTTCCTTCTTCTGCAAGGAGCATTCGAATAGCTCACAGCCAGGGGTTCAATTGTCTCTCAGCTACCTCATACAGGAACAGCCTGCTGTTTTGGCACAGCTCTGCCAGCACTGCCTGCTTGGCCACTGACAGGGCCAGGCCAGTCTGACTGCCACCACCAAAAGGTGCAGCAAGCCCACAGGGCACGCTCAAGTTGTTGAGGATTCTCTCCCTCTGCTCTGCCCCCGTGAGACCCCACCTGCAGTGCTGTGCCCAGCTTTGGAGGCCTCAGCACTGAAAATACGGGGAGCTGCTGGAGCAGTCCAGAGGAGGCCAGAGAGATGCTCCAAGGTCTGCAGCCACTCTGCCCTGGGGGGTGCTCACCTGGTGAAAAGAAGGCTCCTTGGAGACCCTAGAGCCCCTTCTAGGGCCTAAAGAAGGCTTGTAAAAATGAGAGACAGATTTTCTTATACAGGTAGATAGTGAAAGAACAAGGGGGAATGGCTTCACACTGCCAGAGGGTGGGATTAAATTAGTGATTAGGAAGAAATTCTTCCCTGGGAGGGAGGTGAGGCTCTGGCCCACGGTGCCCAGAGAAGCTGTGGCTTCCCCAGGATCCCTGGAAGTGTCCAAGGCCAGGCTGGATGGGGCTTGAAGCAGTCTGGGATAGTAGAAAATGTCTCTGTCCATGGCAGAGGTGGGACTGGATGAGCTTTAAGGTCCCTTCAACCCTAAACGAAGTCTGAAGTTCTGTGCTTCAAGATGGACCAAGGGATTTGACCTCTCCTTCCCCACTGCTCCAGTATCCCTGCCAGGCTATCCCTGCATCTACTTCTGGTAGCAAGGACACAACCTTCACTATTTAAGACTTAAGGGCGGACTTTTTTTCCTCTGTTCTATACTTTTGAGGAGAGAAGTAGAATAGGCTCATGTCACATTTTTTAAATGCCAGATTAATTCCTTCTGTTTTAGGACATGCTATTAGCAGCTTCTTTTAAAACCACACCACTGCAAATTATTAGATTGACACTTGAGGCAGGACCTGCTGTGCTGACATCTGTAAGAGAATTAAAGGGGACTGTGATGACTGCCAGGAGTCCAGCACCAGCTGGAAGAAACCAGGTTGGCACCAAAAACATCAATACTGGGACTGCTCTGCTTTTGGCCATGTTCAAGTCCCAAGCTGCCAGCTCAGGAGGTGCTGAGATGATTCAACACTAATTCCTGATGCTGCAGGACTCAGTGGAGTGACAGGGCCAAGCAAAGGTTATCCTCATGTGATGTAGTGAGCTGCTTCACTGAGCAGCTCTCACATGCACTTCTGAATCCTCATGCAGGTATAAAGCAAGCATTATACTCAAAATAAATGTTTTCTCACAAAACCAAGTATAGGAATAATACCAAACTCCTCAGTTTCCTGAGAGTAATCCCTCTCCATTCAGAAAACAGGAGGGGTCCGAGAAATAACTTCTCTGCAGGGGAGGAAGGCAGGAAGGAAGGAAATGTGAATTACATACACTTCTAGGTAAGTTCCCCTTTAAAAAAAAGGAAGAAAATTAGAGTTAACTAAAAAGAGAATGTTTAGCATCACTGCACAAGCTGGGGAAAAAAACCTCGGAAATCCTGGCCAAAGATAATGCTGCCTCCTCCTGTCCCTGCCGAGCTTGCCACAGTCACTGCCCCAGGCAGAGGGGAAAGGCCATTTTTCACCCTTTTATGGGCACCACCACTTTGAAGTTACAAATCAGAGTCACCATTTGATGATCACCTCTCCCTACATCATTGTAGCTTTCTTTGTAATAAGGCTGTTTAAAAACATGTGTTTTTACTTGTTTTTATTATTATTAAAAAAGAATAACTCATAACTGAGCAGAGACAAAGGCTCTGTTGATACAACAACATGTGGATTAAATCTGAAAGGAGAAAGAAAGCTGTTCTAATAAAATGACAATCCTGCTCAGAGGCCTTATCCAGATTAGTGTAATAAATCATGAGGAAAGATTTCTCTTTGGCTGAAACAACCATTTACTTAGGCATGAAACAAGTATTTTAGAATCGCTCTGGACAGTGTACACAAAAGACTTTCTCCATTTTTGTTCTTTTTTGTTTGTACATTTTCTGCTGAGTTTTAAGCATTTACCCAAAGTTTTGCATTTGCTTTACTTAAAAATGGTTACTTTTTGGTGCTTAAACCTCTGACAAGTCAGCCAGACAGTACCACTGGGCTCCTACAGAAACAAGAGGGAAAAAAAAAGAAAAAGGAAAAAGTGGTTCTTGCTCCACTGCATCATCACATTAGGCAGAAAACTGCCCAAAATTTAGGCTTTCACCATTATGCTCCCCTCGTGTCTTTTCAGAGTTGTATTTGTTCCTTTAACCTCTATTAGCAGGGGTTTTTTTCACTCTTTTTTTAAGCAGGAGACACTGCACTATTGCTGCATTTCCCTATCACACACAAATTGTCCCACAGTGGCTTCTGAGCCCAGCACAAGAACCTGCCCTGTCAGAGCATCACCCTGGAGCAGGTGAGCAGCAGGGAGGGGCTCCAGAAACCCCAGTCACATCAGCAGCCCCAAAACACTGCTCAGAACCAGCACTGGGCCTCCAGAGCCCTCTGTGCTGCTGGGCAAAAATCTGAGTTTGGCAGATTTTGAGAACAACACTGAACTGTAACTATAGATGGGACTAAGAACTACACCATGTTGGTTAATAAAAATCTAATTTGTACCTGGAACTATTTCAGAGCTAAACTACCAATTCCCCTTAATTCTTCCCACATTGTGCTGTGGGGATGGCATTGCCCAACTCAGGCAAACATGTTACCACAGAACACAGCTGGCCTTCAAACAATGACAAAAACCAAACCATCATCACCATAAAACAGATCTTTCAGTTCCACAGAAATGTTCTGTGAGAAAATTTCTAAGAGATATTACTCAAAACTGGAAGAAAGTGTTTCCTACAAGCAGGGTAGAGCTCCTCTTAAGTATGTTCTGTAATGTCTCTGGCTTCTGGATTATCATGATTTTTTAGAACACCCAAACTGTGGTAAAACATGAGAGGGATCTGGATATGGGATGAGGATAACACTAAAGGGGAGAAGATTTTGGCTCAAGCCTCTGCCATTCACAGTGTCAGGTTCCAACTCCCTGAAAGAATCTGGGGTCCACACATCAGCCCCGATCAGGGCTGGGCTGCTCTGTACCACACCCACTCTCTTTGACCAGAGCAGCTGAGCCACCCTCCAGGAGAGCAGTGGGAGCTGGGAAGTGCAGAGTGCCAGCCTTTGTCCCAGGGCTACTCTGCCAGGATGCCCAGCCTAGCCCGGCAGGGGCTTTCACCCTGTGCCATCAGCTGCCTCACGGACTGCAGGATCTCCCCAAGTGCTGCTTCCCACACACCTGCAGCTATCCACATGGCTCAGCTCAGCTCCTGCTGCCTCCTCCTGTGCTCTCCCACAGAGGGATGCTGGAGAACCTCTGAGCAGGAACAGCTCTGCCTCTCTTCTATCCCCTCTTTGTCAAAAAGCTACCAAGGGGATGGAAAGTTCTGGGGGGACAGAAAAGGAAAGTGCAAGAGGAGATTAAAACTAGGGAAGGACAAAGAAGGCCTGACCAGGACTTTTCTACTTTTATTGTGGAGAATGAAGTCTTCTGGCCAACAGAGCTCATAAAAGGCCTGCAGAGTGATTCAGACTCCAAAGAAAGTGCTGTCTCCTGGCTGAAGCACGGAACGTGCTTTGATAAACACTCTTGTGGTCGATGTTTACTGTCCTTACCCTATGGACAGTAATGCTGCCCTTGGAGTACAGCTCCCTGGCAGGACATACATGGAAGAGTCTGGAAAGAGCTGGTCAGTCAGCCGGACAGCTGGCTCTGTTCACAGGTGTCCCTGCCCTGTGACCTGTCACATCACCCCCATGCCTCCTCTCCCATCCTGGAGAGGCACAGGAGCAGCCACCGCCACTGCACCGCATTCCCACCACAGCCGCAATTCAGAGGCTGGGTGGAGCCATCCCTTAAAGACGAGCTTTGTGCCCTGCAGGGATAGCTCCAGCCGAGGAAACCCGGCCTGGGTTCTGCCAAGCCTCCCCAGGGTGGGGATGAGTCAGTGCTAAGTGCTCAGAAAGCTTCTGGGTCCCACCGGTTTGGTTTGGTTTTGTAAAAGCAAAACAAGGTATGTTTGGACAAAGGCAAGATTATGTTTGTGTTTACAATCTGACTCCTGCATATAAAGAATGTTGTTCCTTGGACAAAAACCAAAAAACATCAGGAAATCAAAAGTAATGCAAATGATCTGGCTCTATAGTCTTGCCAGAAGAGAAGTGCCACCAAAGCAGTTCAACAATAATCATGGTCTTAAATTTGACTTCTCTGACTCCTGCTTTGTTCAATATTTTAATTATATTTAAAAAAAAAAATTAAACCACTTCAAATTTCAAAGCATATTTATCTACACTGATTATTTCTCCTAAGGTAAAAATCATTATTTTATTTTTGACACAAGGAAAGTGAAAGGAGACACAACAAACTATTTGTCAAAAGCACAGATAGAACTGGTGGAAGAGCGGGTACTAAAAGCCAAGAATTTCTGAAGCACCTTGTATTTTTATCAATAATTTACTTTTTTAAGGACATTAGCAACCAAAAAAATTCCAAAATGGATATATATTTAGGATCAGGGCAGATTATGGGATAAAGGCCACGAGAAAAGCAAGTTCATTAATTCACATTTGGAAAACTGCATTGAATTCTCTAATAAATTGTTGCTATGTTCCATGTAGAGCACAAGCATGAAAATCAGCCCATAGCACAGGCAGTCTTGCCTTGGATCACCAGTACCCAGGGTAATCCAGCTCTGCCCTGGGGGCAAAGGACAAATCTGCGGGAGGATTTCTCTGGAGAGCTGATGGGGAATGTGGCTGCTCAGCTCCCTGGGTGATTGCAGAGTGCCCTCTAACGAGGCTGCAGCTGCATTTCACACACACATGGACACCAGGAAAACTCAAAATGAGCCTTGTTTCCACTTGAAAAGGGGAAAGCAGATAGCAAACACTAACTGGTGACTGCTCCTCCACATGTATTTTATAGTGCCCTGCACTGTGCAAACCCTCGTTGGTAAATACTTCTGTAGGCAGCAGGACTGCAGAGAAAGATGGGAAAATTCAGAGTTCTCCCATTCCAAGAGAAGAAAGGATATGGAGTCAGATGAAACAAGAAGAAAGGATATGGAGTCAGTGCAGCTTTTTAAGAAAAACTTGAGTTTTACGCATTCTGTAAAGAATTACTGGGTAACTTTTCAACATATGATGTAGTTAAATCAAACTTCACCAAAAAAAGTGAGTATCATCAATGAAGTTCACAAATCAAAATGGAATCTCCTTGAATTTATTCCTTAATACACTGGTGTACCATAAAATACTGACTATTTGGTCAGCACCCAAAAATGGTCACACCAGCTGCAGTGGTGGAACAGGACAGGCTACAAGTTCATACAGCAGACACATGGTTTATTGCCCAGCTCCCTTTCAGCCACCTAAATATAAACTAATAAGCTATCCTGCAAACCAAAGGAGTTCTTATTGAGACATAAACCCCATGCTGATCCTCAGAACAGAAATTCACATTAATAATCTCAGCTTACATTGTCAGAATGGGGCTGTTCCTTCCCCTTGAAGCTGTACCTATGCCAGGAGAGCACAGGTGCTCAGCATAGGCTCAGAAGAGTCACAGCAGCTCCTGTGCAGGTCCTGTCTCCTCCCTACCACCAACCTGCACCAAGGCACCCTACTCAGGTGTCCCTCAACACCCCAGCTGGGAACAGAAGGTGCAAATGATCCTTTCCCAAGTTCTAACAAGACAGAATGGAAAGGGGGAGAAGTTCCTGAAGCTGCACTGTCCCTATCCTGCCAGGCGTGCTTCAAAAGCCTCTGAACAGACCTGGCAAACTCAGCCCAATCGGAAAACTCACCCTGAGGGAGGACGGTGAAGGTGTCAGCTGCTGGGTGATGTCTGGGGGATCCTGCTGCCACCAGGAGCTGCGAGGAAGCAAACAGGCCTGTGAGCACTTGTACAGCTGGCAACTCAACACCTCAGCCCCACGGCCCCCAGCAGGCACCTGGCTAATGCAGGCTGGGAGACAGACATTGGTAGGCATCACATTCTTCCTTGAACCCGTCTCACATGCTTGCCAACTTCTTGCTAAGCACCTTACTGTAATGTTAAGATTATGAGGTGCAATGAGGGGAGACCTCGAAGAAATCTGTGGCTCCCCTGGGGGGACAGTGGAGGGATAGCTCCTGTCTCTGCTCTCCATGACAGGGACAGCAGCCAGGGAGCGGCTGGAGCTGGGCAGGGCAGGCTCAGGCTGCAGAGCAGGGCCAGGCTCTTCCCCAGAGGGTGCTGGCACTGCCCAGGCTCCCCAGGGAATGGGCACGGCCCCGAGGCTGCCAGAGCTCCAGGAGCCTTTGGCCAGCGCTGCCAGGGATGGACAGGGTAGGGTTGGGGGGGCTGGGCAGGGCCAGGGGCTGGGCTGGGTGATGGTGGTGGGTCCCTTCCAGCTCAGGGTTTGATCAGCTATGATTCCATTTGGGTTGCCAAAGACTAAGAAAACCTTACCATGTGATGAGCCATGCAGGGAACCAGCACCCTGACCCACATAGGTTATCCAACAAGCACAGCACTTCAGGAAAACTCCACTCCATGCCTGGAAAGGCCCAGTAGCCACCACTGCTCACGAACAGCCCTGGACAATGACACCCTCAGCTGCACAGGTGACAAAACCCTGCCCTGCTGTGGCTGAAACTGCAACTTGAGCTTGTACAGCCCAACTGCACTGCCCTTCTCAAACAGCCAAACTATTTTCCTTTCAGCTTCTAACACTGGGAGATTTGAATCCCAAAGGAATGATTTCCAAAACCATACAGGCAACTGTGTAACCCAAGAAACCCAGGAGGAGCAGTTGGATAGAGACAGGGTTTCCCAGGCAGCGCTGAGTCCCTCCAGTGTATTCATTCACATGTTCAAACATTCCTCAAAGCACTGCTACATTCCAGCCAACTCTCCTCCTGACAAAACAGCTTATTCCTTGAGGAGGTTCAGGCAGAGTTTGACATTACAAAGATCAGCAGTGGCCAGACACTGTCCTGGCTGTTTTGAAAAAGAGACTTTTCTTTCATGAACATGTAACCCAAATAAGGCTCAGTGAATTGACGTAAAAATCAAAAATTATCAGAAAATCTCTTCTGAACAAGACCTGCATCCTATTCAGCACACAATAAAAAGTGCAGAAAAATGCAAGAGAAAATTAATTGCTGAAATGAGCAAGTGAACCATAGTTGTGTGCAGAGCTGTAAGGGTAACCCCTTATTAGGTACTCTGCCTTTGAAGGCAAAATGAGCAATAGCCAAGAATAAATCACATTGTGTGGGTATCACAGGCCACAAAATGAGGGAAAAAAACCCAAAACAACAAACAAACAAACAAAAAAAGGTGATACATTAATCAAAGGTCCAAAATGACAGCAGCCATATATTTAGACTTAAGATGAAGTGTGACCATACCCTTGGAAGAGCTGGAGATGCAGTAAAGAGGAAACTATTTAAAAGCATTAAATCCCAGGCTCAGTAACATGGGACAAGGATCACAGTAATGCCCAGCTCAGCGACCTGCACAGGAGCCAGAGCTCACCTGTGTAGACACACCTGCAGCTTTGCTCCCTCAAACAGACTCAGAGATGGACTGAAGCACTAGGCAGAGAATTTGGCTGCTATATTATGACAGGGAAAAGAGACTTTGATGCATTTTTTTTGTCAGATGCTACAACAATCAGGAGCAGGTATGGCCTGCAGGAACAGCAGCCCCAGAGCAGGACACCAACAGGAACCACTCCTGCTGTCAGCTTCACATTGGTTTCTGGGCTGTTACTGTTCAAATGTTTACACATTAGAAATTAAACATTTTTTCCCCTTTGCTTAATTCTTCCATTCTTCTTATTTATATCTACTTTTTCTTCATTACCAAATTCTCTCTTCACATTCACAGTATGGCAAGTACAAGGAATACCCAACCTTGTCCATGGGATACAGTCAGAGAAGGCACAGAACTCTCCTGTGTTACAGGTGATCAGAGAGAAGTTTAAGAGTTTTTAACTGCTTCTGGTCTGATCAGATTCCAAAACACTTCCTCTTTCTTTACCTGCATTTCCACCTACTTCCTGCAGAAGAAACTGCAAGGAGGATTATTCTGCAAGAATTAGCAACACACGGATTTTTTTTCTGCTGTAGAAATGTCTTTAACAGAAGCAATTGCCTCAACCCTCAAACAGGTCTGTTCCTGCTTAGAGCCAGCACCTGGGGCTCTGCCCAGAGCAACAGCCCTGTCCAGTGGCAGAGCTGAAACTGAATAAGCTGTTAATGACACAAGCAGGGTTTATTGCCTGATTTTCACCTGCAGCCCACAAAGGATTTGCCCCAGGTCTCCCAGCAGGGAGTTCAGTCAGCACAGGTGGGAAAAGGACACGCTGCTCCTGACCTCAAACACCTGGACAAGGCTCTCACCTGCCAGGCCAAAGTTGATGCCATTTGGTCACACTGCCACACCAAGCCTCCACGTGTATTCCAAAAGAGCCAAAGACTTGTACTCTCTGGGAAAACACCTTTCCAGACTTCCAATATCCCACATATACAAAACCCTTCTTTCATTTTTCTGCAGGACTTTTTCAGACGTTTACCACTGACATCTGCCATAGCTCCTTCAACTTATGACCCGTTCATTCAGATGAGAGATGAACGTGTGAATGTGCAGGATGTTCAGTCCTCGGCACATGTCCTGTTTCTGTTCACATATTTCTGTTTCTCAGCTCCTCTGTGATCCAGCCGTCCCTCCAGTGCCCCTGGTTACCAAGGGAGCTGCTTGAGGAGGCTGCCAGAGCACCAAGAATCCTCAGAGAGCTACAAAAAATATATTTATACTTAAAGACATATTACGCAGACTCAATAATTAGTTTTTGAATTAAATAAATAAAACTTGGTTCAGAACAACACTTAATTCCAATAAAATGTCTCTCATTAGCTCAGAGGTGCCCTAGGTCATTTCCTCTCCTCCCAGGTTACATCACTGCACACATCAGCAAGTTATTTCTTGCACATCTGGGTAAATTATTTATTCACAGGAGCAGTTGCTTTGATTGTCTGAGTATAACTGAGCCTCTGTGACCTGGCATCCACTTGTGTGTGAGGATCCCACTGCATCCCCTCAGAGCTGAGAGCTCCCGGCACAGGGAGCACGCCCTGCTGCCTCACACCTCTCTCCATGCTGCCTCTGGAGAATCCCACAAGTTGCACTTGTTCCAGCTGTGCCAGATGCCATTTGCAGTGTTTGAAGTGTTGAGTTCTTCTGTGTCTGCACCCCATGCTGACCTGAGGGGCTCTGTGTGAGCGGCACTGCCACTGCCCCAACAGAGAGGAGTGTTCTGCACTGCTGAACTGCAACCACCACAACTCTGTGCAGGTGAGTGGCAGCAATTTTACAGGCAGCACTGTGGCCTTAGGAGCTCCAGACAGAGCTCTTCTGATGGAGCATTTACATTCCAGAAGATGCAATTTGCTGTTTTTGCTCCAAATGTTAAAATTTGATTGTTTCTGCCCTATTGCTTGCACAAACTAGCCTGACCCCCAAGACTGCCCAGGAGTCTGCTCTGAACACCTTCAGCTGAGGAGCTCCCAACATTGACAGGCCTTCCCCTCTCCCCAAACTCCTCCTGTAATTACCACCCACCACTGCTGGGAAACTGGGTTACATTTAACAGAATTTGTGGAGCTCTGCCTCAGTTCCCAGACCCTGCTGTGTGTTTTGGAAAGGCTGACAGGGTCCAGCTGCAGGATAACATCCCCCAGGCACGGATTTCCAGAGTGCCCGAGTCACTCCTCAGCTCTGTTCTCTTGAATGTGTCTCAGTAAACTGAACTTACTCAGTTACTTACTCGGCTTGTTTTCCAGGACCACAGCATTTTTGTGGCCTACCCTGAACTCCCCAGTATTTTTTTATCTCACTGGAGAGCTCCTGGAACCAGAGATGCCCGGGTGGCCCGTTCTAACCACACTGTCACTATAGCTTGATTTTCTTTAGAAAAACTAAAAACCATACAAGCAATCAACTCCTCCTCCAGCAGTGCAGCTCAGATTGTGCCACTGATGCAGCTGTGTCCTGCCAGCACCCCCCACCTCCAGCAGTGGCTGTGGGGGAAGCTGTCATGGTATCAAGATCCTCCTGCCACGTGGAACCACCCAGCCAGTCCAGGGCACAGCAGCAGCCCCTCGTCCCTGTCACATCCCCTCTGTGCCAGCAGAGCCCCCGAGCAGCCAAGGTGACACAGCTGCTCCGGGCTCAGCCAGGCACTGAACTAAGATGTGGGAAGCAGCTGGATCCCTCTCACCCACAGCTTCCATTTAGCAGCTGAGGCACGGTTTGCCCTAAGGCTGTTTTTAAACTTTGTATGCCAACACCAGCTTGTTTAATTAACTTGTCGGGTTGCACAAGAGTTTAATTCCTCGGAATATCCAAATGTGTGGTTCTAAGCACTCATCAGTTGACCCAGACAGATGCTGAAATTCCTTCCCAAGGAGGTACAGCAGTGGGGAATCTCCTTTCCAACCACGTGTGGTTTAGTCTTTAATATCTACATTCGTGACGTCTGCAGGATCTAATTATACACAAAATTTCACCCGCTCATTTTACTCCACACCTTCTGTTGACATCACGTTAACAAACTGTCTTTCTTTTTCTAAACCACATTTTATCTTTCCATGTGCGGACAATCCTCGCGGTACTTCCAATTCCACTGACTCTTCTTTTCCATTCCCCGCAACCTTTCAAATCAGTAGCGGAAAGCCCAACCGGTCTGTTCCAAAGTGGAGCCTGCCAGTTCCACCGCTGCCTGGCGCAGGGCTGCCGCGGGTTTCTTTGGTTTGTTAACTTGCAATTGACTCGCTCAAAGTCCGTCCCGCCGCCCCGCGGAGCTGAGGGCGCAACCACCGCAAATCCCGACCCTGCTCTCTCCGCCCCGCTCCCCGCACGCCCGGTCTCCTGGGCCTGGCCACGGCTCTGCCGCACCGGCCCGGGCCGGGCCCGCTCCCCGAGGGCCGCTCCGGTGCGGGCCGCCCGGGCCGGGCCCGCCCGGGACTCACCTGGCAGCGACCGGAACCGCCTGCACCGGC
>VWZN01003299.1:368296-385987 GCA_013396955.1 Regulus satrapa
GAGTGGCCGCTGCCCGTGCCCGCCCTGGCCGGTGAGGCGGCGCGGCCTGGCCATGGCGTACCGGGAGCTGCTGCGGCGCTGGCACGAGGCCGTGCGGGCGGCGGACCGCGGGCACTGGGACGCTGCCCTGGACACCTTCGGCGGCATCGCGGAGCCTCCGGCCAGGATCTGCTTCAACGTGGGCTGCGTGCAGCTGCTGGCCGGGCGGCCCGAGGCGGCCCTGAGGGTGAGCGAGCGCCGGGGCAGAGGGGCGATCGCGGGGACGGGCGGCTCGGCTCCCCCGGGCCCGTCTCGCAGCGAGCGATGCTGAAACTAGGTTTGGAATCCGGAGTTCGGTGTCCTGCGTGTCCAGCGGGAATGCGAGCGGGGATGTTGAAGGGTGTTTGAGGAAAAGGTTTAGCAGGGTGAATCGCAGAAAAATGAAAATGGTTGAAGTTAAAAAGGGAGACGTGGCCGTTGAGGACTGGGTTCAGTGGTAAACTCGGTGATGCCGGGTTAACAGTTGGACTCGATCTTTGAGGCCTTTTCCAACCTTAATGATTCTGTGATTCCATAGTTCTCTAACTGCTATGAAAATCTAGAAGCATGGGCAGAATAATTTTGAAACAAGATAATAGAGACATAGAGTACTTAAATTAGATACTAGAAACTGCATCTGGCAATGTACCTTAAGTTTTGTATAACCGAAATAATTTTAAATAGTGTCGTTTAGGTGAACTTAGCTCATTATTATGTGAAAACCACACCTCCGTTCAGCCTGCCTGATTCCAAGTGAAGACCTTAACCCACTGGACGTGCACAATAAATTTAAAATGTATTGTAGCTTTAAATCAAACCAGGAAAAAGATTGTCCAATAGCTGTTCTGTATGGGTTTAGATGTGAGATGGGTGTATTTTGAAAGTACAAATATGTTGCTTGGCAGTGGAGACTGCCAGAACAAAGCTGTCATGCTGGAAAGCCACTGCCCTTGGGAAGGGAGAGGAGGTGCCCTGAGGAAAAGCCTTTTTGTGACAGCACCTGGCACATCCATCCATCCATCCATCCATCCATCCATCCATCCATCCATCCATCCATCCATCCATCCATCCATCCATCCATCCATCATCTCCAGTGAGGAGGTGCAGATAAACCTTTCCTCAGACGCGTAAGGGAGAGCTGAGGCTGTGCTGGAGGGGCTGGGGGGCAGTGCCGTGGAGCTCTGGGCAGGGCAGTGGCTGTTTGGACACAGTGAGCACGTGGCAATGGTGCCATGGAGAGGAGGGAGAGAGCTCAGGAGAGATTTCTGAGCCTCAGTCAAGAGGCAGTGACTGGAAAGAAGCTCAGCTCTACTTCCGTGTGGATCAACGGTTGGTTGTTTCATTTATGGCCCAGTGAGGCAGACATTCCAGCACGGTGTGTGTGGGCTCACGGAGACTCATCTCCACCTGCAGCGCTGTCCCTGTGCAGGCAGCATCAGGGAGGGCTGGCCTTTCAGCAGCTGTTATTCCCACAAGCTGTCTGCAGTGGGAAGGAGCACACCCCTGCTGCTGCCTCAGGAGGACTCTGGTTCTCCCAGCACGCTGAACCATGAGCTGCTGCCAGCTCTGCAGCACTGCCTGTATTTAGCTGGGGCACAGAAACAGTTACTGACTTAGAGGTCATTGTGGGAAGCCCTGCAGCTTCCTCCCTTTCACTCTTTCCTGGCCAGTCCCCCTGCTCCCACTAGCCTGGCCAACTCTGCTTCCAGCTACAGTTTTCCCATTTTAAGAAGCCAGATGGCCAATGCAGCTGATTTATGTCCAGTCCTTTCTAGCAAGGAGCTCCATTAAAGCCTGAAGCTCAGCTCACACAGAGCCAAGACCTGAAGGATGACTGGGAGCTGTGCCTGGCCCCTCGGAACTGGGCAAGAGCCCAGGGATTGCCCCTATGAGGGCAGCTGGGAACATGTCTGGCTACATGTATGTCCCTGGACATTGACAGGGCAGATCCCAGCTGATCCTTGGGATGTGCCTGTGTTTTTCTCCTCAGGCATTTGATAAAACCATTGAGAAGGACAATTCCCTGGCTGTGGGCTACTTCCAGAGAGGCTTTGTCCACCTGCAGCTGGAAATGTGAGTGAGGTGCACAGTCAGTGCAGCCTTTGATTCTCTCCTTTCAATCCTGCTTTATTTCTAAACCTAAATGATTATTTTATTCCAAAATTTACTTAAAGCAACCTTACACGGTTCACAGAGTCTGCTTTAGCTTTGCAAACCCTGTCACAGGTCAGCAAGTCTTATCTCTGCTAAGAGAGCACAACTCTGGGGCCCCAGTGGTGGCTGACACAAAACATTGCTGTCCCCTACACACAGAGACTCCTGGATGCAAGGCTGCCACAATGTTATGTTGCCATTCAGATTTTCTTTGGGAATTAAAAAAAATATAATTGTGCCGCTTGGTGTGTCTTCACATGACACACATGAGTCTGGCCTTCCTAAAAATGCAGCCTGCACACTCTCCTGCCAGCAGACTTTGGGGGCCTTATCTCAGTCTCACTGGTAAAATTCTGAGATTGCTCCGGACATGTCATGGGATAGATTACTCATTGTTTCCACTGTAAATCACAGTGACATCCTCCTCAGGGAGCTGGGTGAAGTATTTTACAGATCTTGTCTTACCTTTGAGCTCAGTTATTTTCCTTCCTATTGCTTTCCCCATATTTTCCTGACCTTAATCTCCACGAAATGCTTGTTTTTATTTCTGAGAGGGTGATAAAGTGAGCAGTTCTGGCTTGTGCAGTGGAGGGGCTGTGCCTGGGGCTGGTGGAGCCGCTCCACCACTAGCAGGAGCAAATGTGCCCCGAGCACACCCACTGCACAGGCAGCACAGCTTGGCTAATGCCTCCTGCCCAAAGAGCTGATGGCCTCCAGAGCCCCAGGGCTCCTTCCTTCATCAGAAGCTGCTCCCACCCACCCGCACCCACCTGGACACCTTCTCTTGGTTGGGTGCCCACTGCACAGCCCTTCCTGGGCCCTTCCTTTCACCACCTGCAGCCTCAGTTCACACCTGCTTGGATTTCAGTTGCATAGCTGGTGTAAATTTAGACTAATCCCCTCCTTATCCTCTATATTTCTAAGTGTTGGGGTTGTAAATGTTGAGTTTGTCAGTTCTGATGCTCTGGCCATGCGTGTCCCCTCCCTGGTGTCCCATCAGCCAGGTTCCCAACTCTCGATCCTCCCGAGACACGTGCTGGGACAGGCAGGGAGCTCCCAGCAGTGGATAATCTTTGTCCTTTACAAAGATGACACAGCTCTCCCTGCACAGGCTGCAGTTCAGAATACATGTTATTTGCTAGTGTGTTTTTTCAGCTTCTTAAACAGTCTCCAGCTTTTTTAGGCTCAGTTTCTTGTGCCACCTCTGTGTTGCAGGTATGAAGAAGCTCTCTCTGACTATCACATGGCTTTCAGTCACCTAAGACAAAATCCCTTCATCGATTACAAGCAGCTGGGGCTGAGGCACATCCTCTATGCCTGGGAGGTAAGAGCCAGCCTGGCTCAGCAATCCTTCCCCACTGTTGGGGGTGTCAGTAGCAGGCATTAGTGACCAAGGCTTTTTCAAAAAAAGTACATTCAAACTGTAAAAAGATTTTGCTTACACTTTGTTTAAAGTAAATTAATCATAAAAGTTGTAAACCAACATCATCTCTGGAAAGTTTAGCAAATTATGCAGTTTGAAAAATAAAATTGTTCAGAGCAGATGCACAGGAATTTCTGTAATGAGGGGTTTTTATTTTCTCTAAATGTAGACAAAGAAGTGGCTGCCCCATACATAGAAGTGTCCAGGGCCAGGCTGGACAGGGCTTGGAGCAACCTGGTCTGTAGAAGGTGTAGAAGTGGGATCTTTAAGGAACTTCCCAACCCAAACCAGTCTGAAATTCCATATAATATTTACACTTTCACATAAATACACATGTAAGTTCAGTGAAGGCCTCAGGTCTCAGAGCTGAAAGATGTTGAAAGACTGACAAATGAGAACAGAACTGATGCATAATGCAGACTCCAGGAAATTCAGGTGCATGAAAGCCTCTTTCCAACTGCAGCAACTGATCTTAATATTCCTTCTGAGCCTGAACTTACACTCTGTGCTCAGGCTGTGTATGTAATGCTTCATCCTGCACCTGTTACTGTCAAACAGAGCCAACCTGCCACATCCTGTTCAAGGAAGTTTAAAGGCTGAACTGACTGTACATTTTTGTAATATTTGGACGTATGTAAAGGATTCCTAGAAGCTGTCTTTACTGGAAAGGTTCGTTTTGTTTTCTCTGAGTCCACATGCACAGATTGAAAAGTAGATACAGGAAAGAGGATTTAACTCCTTACTTCCGTGAGAGTGAGGAGTCATTGTGTAACTCCAGTCAAGCATCTCAGGCAATTTTCATGTACCTGGCAGGAGGAAGCTATCCTTGGCATCCGTGGTATTACCCAAACCTCCCTGGCTTTAACCGCTTCAGTGCCACGGCACTGCCTTCTCTTGGAAGGGAGCAGTTCCCTGCGAAGGGGGCAGGGCTCAGGAGTGTCCCGAGGAGGCTGAGGCCCTTCCCACAGAGGCCCTTCCTCACTCCAGGCATGACCAGGACATGTGCTGGCACCGTGCTGGCTCTCCAGATTTGGGATCAGCATCCTGATTCAGCTGTATCTCATTCTTACCTGGAGCTCATTTTTCAAAATACACAAACATCATCCTCCGGCAGAATTGTGCCATCAGCTTTCCCATGCATGGCCTCTCACATGCTGCAGCTGATCTTCTCCTGAGAGATACATGCGTGGTTTGAAAACCCAGAAATATTTGCATCTTGCAAGCTGTGACACTTCTGATTGAGTGAGAACTGCTGCCTTGCCTCCCGAGAGGGCCCATCCCTGAAGTTCCTGTACATGTTCAGGGCTGCCATTCCCACACTCCCAAACAGAGTCTTCTACTGCCATGATTAAGGAATAAAGGAAAAGCATCCTATGAACTCCGGCCTTGTCCTGATCAGGGCATGCAGCTAGGTACACACCTCAATTCCCAGCTGATAACTCTATCACAGGAGATAAGGAGCTGTCTGACAGTGCTCTCTGCCTGTGGCCCAGCAGCTTTCCCACACACTGAGTGCTGGCCAGTGACAGGGAGATATTTCCCACTCAATATAGACCACAGCTCCCCAACACTCTGTCTGCAACACTCCTACAGCCTGCGCTTCCCCAGGAACAGACTGACATGGTGCTGAAGGGTGACAAGCTACAGCTGACAATTTGCACATTCACAGCCCACTACAAATTGAAATAGTTTCAGTTAAGTTATTTTGCAGTGACAGGGAGTCAGGATTACAAAAATCATTGCCTAGTTGCATGCAGAAAGAAATGCAAGAAAAGCTTCCTGGCCTTTTGTATGCAGGACGGATCAGATATAAACAGTGTGGTACCAGAGTCTTCACCTGCTGTCCCCATGTGTCTCCGCACCTTTATCAGCAGCTCCAGCACACACACAAGCTTTTTTTTTTTTTCCTTTCTGATTGTGAAATTTTCCCAGCTATGCTGCTCAGAGTGCCTTTCCTGTTGCTGAATTTTTGGTGTTTTAGTCCCTGTTTCTTGGCTGAGTTCAGGATTGGTGTTGGGTGTCCCTTGGTCCTGGCCCTATGAGTCCCTTCCCTATGCCCACTCCAGGTGCTGTACAGCACTGCAGCAGTGCAGTGCCACCTGCAGCAGTGGCAGGAGGCCAGAGTCACCCTAGAGAAGGCTGTTGTGTGGAGACCTGAAAGAAGAACAGCAGTCCTGGAGCTGGCCCTTGAGCGGGTGCAGGTAAGGCCACCTTTGTGTGTGTATCGAGCTTCAGCTCAGGGATGTGTGCTAAAAGTTGTCTGTTTGAGAGCTCCTGACACCTGCATGTTCCTGCCATCTGCCCTCCTGCTTGGCCACCTGCTAAGTGGCCACAGTCTAAGCCATTTGCACAAGATGCTTTGCCAAACCAGTGCTTCATGTGACTGAGGAACTCCATCACCCCCAAGCGCTTCACTGCCCAGAAACTCCATAGTGGAGAATTTTGGGATGACCTCTGAGGCTAGGGATGTGGCTTTAGGAGCTCAGTTCCATTTGTTCTGAAAAACCAGTTGCCTGGTTGGTGCAGTGTTTCAAGTGCACAACCCCTATAATTGTAGGTCTGGAGAGTCTCCCTTGTCATGGCACTGGCTGACTTTTTTTTTCAGTCCCTTTGGCCTCAGGACCAATTGCTGGCAGCTCAGATATTAATGTCAATCACTTCTAGAGCTTAAGTAGGGTGTGAAAGTGTTTCTAGGGCTGCTTCTGAGTAAGTTTTCTGTTAGACTCCTCATCCTTTTATTATCTGAAAGCATTTGCCTGTTCCTGATTTACTCTTCCTGAAGGATTCTTTAGTTTGATACTGGCATACTTTATAAGAGAGTCATACTTTGTTTTTAATCTGATCATTTCTTCTGGCATCACATTTGTGCTTTATTTATATTTGCTATTAGCACGCTACTCAGTGGTTGAACAGAAAATATCTGAAGTCAAACAGAAATGTGGTTTGGAAGATTTGCTTGATAAATCTTCCTGCACTGCCCCCCTTGCCACCCCATGCCAGCAGTGTCAGTCCTTGCCTCCACACTGGGGAGGGGCTGCTGAGCTCTCAGTTTGCTTATGCTTTTGTGAAGCCTTAAGTGGTCTTTGTCGAGTTCATAGCTGAAATTTTTGCCTCAATGTCTTCCTGGAGCTGCTTTTACACACCTAAGCTATATTTGCTTTTCATTGCTCTTATGTTTCATTCAGTGTGAATTGATGGCTTTTCTTTTACCTGCTTTCCCCACCCCAGGACCACCTGTTTTTAGAGCCCATGCTGGTTCCTCTCGGGGAACTTTCAGACCACGAAAGAAGGAGATTGAGCAGCTGGATTCAAAAGATTTCCTGGGTAAACCCAAGGTAACAGGCATGCAATTGTCACGATTAATAGCAGCAGAAAAAAATCCTGTCTCTGCCATCTCCAGAGAGCCGTGCTGTGCGGGGACCCTGAGCAGGATGGGCAGAGCTTGCAGCCAGTCCAGGCAGTCAGGACACAGAAGCCAAAAATTTGTTAGAATTGCCACCCTTTCTATCAAAAAATGCACTTTGGCACTAAAATACCTTCTCAATCTTGGTCACTTTAAAGTCTGAAAGGGCTGAGCAGGTACTCTGGGAACCGTGGTTTTGCTGACAATGACCTTTTAAAGAGGGGCACATTGTACCAGCATGCTGCTGCTAAATCCTGCATTCCCAGGGAACAGGTGGGCACTTGGGAGATAAATACTTTGTCAAATCCCTTAATACAAGGCAGCAGAGAATTTCTCTGACCCCTTCTGTGACCAGTACAGTCTGAACAGAGATCTCTAAGGCAAATAAAGGAAAAGGAAAGTAATAAATTCACATGCTTCTAAAGAAACCTTGGAAAGTCTAAAAAACTGGGACACAAATGGTTGAAGCTGTCTTGGGACTCCAGCTCTGCCTTTTCCACTGTGAGCACAACTCCACATTTTGCCTGACCTCGAGATGCCAGAAGAAAATGGATCTGAGCAGATAATCTTGGATGAAGTTTGGGGGTCTCTTTGTCCAACCTAGATGCACTCATTGCTTTGTTCTCTGACAGGTGATCTCATCCATCATTCCTAACGATGAGTACATTGGCTTCGAGCCTCTCAGGCCTCAGGTGAGCAGGACAGACCTGTGAAAGGAGGAATGGAGCTGTCGTGGTGCTCCAGAAAGGGCTCGGATCCAAACCATCGGGGAGGGGTGGACTCTTGGTAAAACCAGTGTAATACCAGCCTGGATCCATGGGGACATTCAGAGCCAGGCTCAGCACTGGCTGTAAGAGACTCAGTGATGGGAATCTCCAGCCCTTTAAAAATGCATTTTTGGCTCTTCACCTTGTCAAAACAGCAGTGCTTTGCTGTGCTTAACCTATCTCTGCTTATCACTTCAGTAAATGTGTCAGTGAGCACAGCTGCCTCACATTGTGCTGGGAGTCCCTTGGAACCAGGGGAGGGAGAAGAGATTGTGTTACTTCCTGATGAGATAAAGAAGGAGGGGAAGGAGGAGAAGGTACATCCTGGTAAGGTGTGGAGCAGCAGACGTTTTCTGGGTGGTGTGGAATGACAAATGGGGTCAAGAGTAAAGATTAAATAGCACAGTCAGTAAGTAAGGTGGCACTGCTGCTGTAGGAGGCACTGTTACGAACAGATTCTGTTTCTCCCACAGAAACAGGGCTTTTATGAACCCAGTGCGGATGCTCTGCGGTGAGTGTTCAGTCCCAATTTGGTTTTACCCTTCTCTCACTACTGTTCAGAAAGTCTTTTGTTTTGCCGCACCTTTGTGTGAAGACTCCAGAGATTCACACCCACTTCTCACCCGGGTGGAGTGAATGACAAACACACAAAGGCTTCTGTGGCTGCAAAGGACACTGCGGGTCCCTGGCATCTCTGCAAGAGCTTCTGGCCAGTTTGCAGGACTTGATTCAGTAGTCTTGGGAGACAGGCATGGATCATGGATCGTGGCATGCCTGGGGAATGGAAGCAAACAGAGGTTGTGGGATCTGCCGAGGTCTGTGGCAGAGGATGGTCAGCTTTCCCATCTTAATTCCCAGGACAATTCCAAATACTACCAGTCCTAATGTCCTGAGCCAAAATCATGTTCAAACCCAAAAAAAATATTTTGTTTTGGTGATATTGCACCAGCAGTACTTCTGGGCTGTGTTAAATAATTGTTTTGATCTTGACAGTGTTTATCAGTACAATGAAAATGCAGTTGCATTTGTGAAATCAGTGTTTTCCAACCCACTTTTGTTCCCCTTTGGACCAAAGAGCAGCAAAGGAAATCATGATTTCCCAGTACCCACACCTTCCAGCCCGTGCCAGCTGGGGATGGTGCGGTGGCTCAGAGCCATCAGCACCCACGCCCCAGGCCGGTGCAGTGCTCTCCTCTCCCCACAGGGATGCCGAGTCCGGCTACCACCGAGTGGTGTCCCGGTACTGCCCCGAGGAGGAGCCGGCGGGGCCAGAGGTGGCGGCCGGGAGCCTGGTGTTTGTGCTGAGCAGAGCAGCAGACGGCTGGGCCACGGCCATCCACGACGGGCAGGTGAGGAACACGGCCCCGTGGGCAGGGAGGGATGCGGCCCCGTGGGCAGGGCTTGGCTCCAGCCCCTCTGAGCACAGTCCTCAGGAGCTCATTTCCACACACCCCAGATTTCCTGACACTGGGCTCTCACTGGTCTCTGCCATTCACCTCTGTTGATCCACAAAGATGGCTTTTGGATCTCTCCACCATAGGGGATCCTACTGTGGTGTTGTAGGATATCAGACCTCACCAAGGCCCACCATTTAGAGCAGGAATTATCTCCTGCGAGTTCTGACGGAGCTGAGGAGATGAGCTGGTCCTTACCTGATCTGTAGTGCCTCTGTTTAATGAACTTTGGGAAGGTTTAGGGAGGGTTTCCGCTGTACAGGCAGGTTTTATGAAGGGGTCTAGAGAAGTCCTAAGGACTTAGAGCTCAGCAAATCTGACATCTTCCTGCAGGCCAGGGAGCTGTAGTGTAAACAGACTGAATAGAAACAGATAAACACAACATGGAAAAATCTTTTTTTGGCAGAAGCCATTTCTCACCTTTCTACTTCTGTTTTTGAAAGAGCCATTGTATACCTGGATTAAGTTCAGTGGATGTGTTACCTGCCTATCTTTCAAAACAGTCACAAGATTCTTCACAGGACCACTATAAACCAGTGAGGTGTTTGAGTAAGAGAGGCAGTGCTCTCAGGACTGGTAAAAATATAGAATTAAAAGTTGGGCATAAATGAACAGGTTTTCTTTCTCTTCATTTTTAAAAAGGAAGGATGTCCCCACAGCAAATCCTAGAATTTAGCATATTCTAAATGATACAGAAATAGGGGTAGAGCCTGAAGCATCTGGAGCTAACAGGAACAGTTACACAAGTATTTGGATGTGCTGGCTGACTTCTCAGTGAATTGCCAGGTGAAATTCAATGTAGAAAAAAAATTAAAATAGACTCTCGACAGAAAAAAAGCATTATAAGCAAAAAGATTACAATTCTCAGTTGGAATGAGCGGCAGTGTTTGTCAGAAGACACAGAAACATTGCTGGACTGGTATCCCTGGGCATTCCTTGTTGCTCTCTGCCTGAGCATCTGTCTTGGGAGCGGGAGATTTGGTGGGTATTTGGCCTGTTCCACTGCAGCCACTCCAGCAGCAGATCTGCTCCCAGCAGGAAAACCTGCAGAAGGACCATTGGATTTTGTCCAGCAGTTTGTGAGCACTGGCACTTGGTGCCTGGGGGTGACCCCAGCCCCCCAGGCATATTCGTGTGACCATAGGCTGACAGGCAAGGCTGGGGTTGCTGGGCTCCTCTTTCACCCTGCTCTGCTCTGTGTCCCTCTGCAGAAGTTGCACATCCCGAGCTCTCTACTGGAGCCTGCCTCAAGGATGGATAAATGGGTGAGCTGTCAATCTTGCAACCAGGGGGAGGGAGAGACCATGCATTTGGGACATTTATCTGTAAGAGTATCACAGGATAGGACAACTGTAAGAGAAACGTAGAGTATGAAACACTGAGATTATTGGCTGAAGACCAAATGCTCTTGAATGGGAACAACAGAAAAGTTAGGAGCAGGAAAAATCTCTTTGACTCGTGAGAACTTCATCTCCCATCACCACAGGCATAGCCACACAGTATCCCAGTCATTTTCCATCCGAACCCAATGTGGAAGGGTGCAGCTCAGCCCCCTGTTTCCTGTGAGGGAGTTTTCAAGTACATAGTTTTTCTGATGCTGCTATGATTTTTTTTGGTCATTTTTTCCCCCTCCAAATGAATCCCTGGTACACACCTTGGGCATTTGCACCATGGCATTGTCACTGTGAAGCAGCAGGTGGGGAGAGCCCTCAGCACAGTGTGAGCAGCTTCCTTCTGTTCCAGTACCAACCCAGCAGGGAACAGGGGCCAGGAAAGTGTCCCCAAACCTTCTCCTCTGCCCACAAGAGCCTGAATGGTTCACCTTATCCAACCATTTAACGAGCAGCTCTCCCTGGGGCTCTCCCTGGGCTTCCACCCACAAATCTGTAGCTGGCTGTAGATTGTCACACACCAGCCTTGTCCAGGCTCCTATGTTTTCTGCCTTCTACTTTCTGATGCTGTTCTGTTGCAGAAGATCAGCACTGGGATTCCCCTTCCTCCTGCACAGGTGCCTCCCAGCTGCCTCCATGTGAAGCAGAAGCCAGGTAATCTCTAAGGAGGGACTTCAGTGGGTGAAGCTGTGCCCAAAGCCCATTCTTTAGAGGGTGGGAAGAGGTGGTGGCCCCACTGCAGCCTCTGCTGGCTGCAAGGCTGTTCCCCTGTTTTTGTGCTGTTCTGCAGATCCTCCTGGGGAAGAAAACGCCTATTCCAGTGATGCCAGTGCTCACATGGACTCCAAGGTGAGGTGTTCCACAGGCTGAAGCTGGCACAGCCTCAGACCAGAATTGGGAAAAGTGAAAGATTCTTGCCCAAAATTCCTGAGCTGCTCCCAAATCACTGGGAATAAAACTCCTTCCTCTGGTCACTTTTCCATTCTAGAGAAAGCTCCCATGTGATCTTTCCTCCCAGTTTGGGGCCATCCCACTTTGTGAGACAGCCTAAGGTTGACCTGTTGCCACCCTCTGAGGCAGCAGGAGCACCGAATACTTCAGAGTTCTTGTGCACATGCTTTACAGCCCACTTTGCAAGAGGCAGTTGTCTTTGAACACCCTGCTGTCCCTTCCCCCCTCTTCCTGTGTTCCATTTACTGTCCCTATCAACTGGATAGCACAGTTCATTCAAATTTGCCCTGTTGTGTAATGTCCTTTGAGGCACTTCCATGCTGTTGCCAGTTCCTGCATATGATGGCCCTGTAATGACACCTGTGTCCCTCGGGGGATACCACCTCTGTCTACAGCTGCAGGTCAGCTCTGCCACCCCTCTTTTTAGGGCTTTTGGGGTAACTTTTTCAGGTGTAGTTCAGCCAAAAGGCAACACAGCAGAGGAATGTGGCTGTTCCTTCCCAGCTGGCTGGAGGAATTTGGGGTCTGCTTACATAATTTTGGGTTTAGGAGGTACCTGTAAAATCAGAGCCAAAAACAGAATTCCTGGGTCATGGGAGGAACATTTGACCCCAGGCTTTAAATCCAGAGTTCCTCCTTTGAAATTCAGGTCTGCATTTTGATTATGTTCTCCTGTGACACGGCAGCACAGAGATGAGGGAATGTGTCTGTGTCACCTCTCTTTGTATGAGACCAGATATTGGCAGTAGGGTTTGTTAGAGTCAGTCATGGTTCTTCTTAGTCCATGAACTTCATAGTCAGTCTGGGTTCTGCCCCAGAGGGTGCTGGCACTGCCCAGGCTCCCCAGGGAATGGGCACAGCCCCGAGGCTGCCAGAGCTCCAGGAGCCTTTGGCCAGCGCTGCCAGGGATGGACAGGGTGGGGTTGGTGGGGGGTCTGGGCAGGGCCAGGGGCTGGACTCATGATTCCTGGGGGTTCCTTCCAGCTCAGCATACTCTGATTCTCCACTCTGACTAACCCTGTCTCCCCACAGGTTCCCCCGGGGTGTGGGGAGGCCTCCGTGGGCACGGCCAGGCCGGCGGTGCTGCGGCTGCGCTGTGAGTGCTCTCTGGTGCTGCGGGCGGGCAAGGCCCCGGCCCTGCCAGCCCTGCGGGCCCTGCTGCGGGACAGGCTGGCACAGCAGGCACAGCGGGGCACGCTCAGGTACGGAGCTGTGGGGTGTGATAGGGCAGCAGCCATTCCCCTCAGGACACGGGCATCCAGCTGCCTCTGGACTCCTGGGAACGTTTATCTGGGGCCAAAACCCCGGATCCATCAAAGGTGTGACCACACAGTCTGCCTAGAGGGCAAACCTCACCGTGACCTTTGGGCTGGACAGCAGCATGATCTCCGTGGGGAAGCACATGCTGTTCCTCCTGTAATGCCCTCCCAGTACATAAAAGGATCAGGGAGGGCTGGGCTGGAGAGGGACTTATGACAAAGGCATGGAATGACAGGACAAGGGAGAATGGCTTCAAACTGACAGAGGGTAGGGTTGGATGGGATATTAGGAAGAAACTCCTTAATATAAGAGTGATGAGGCCTTGGCACAGGTTGCCCAGAGACCTGTTCAAGCCCAGATTAGATGGGGTTTGGAGCAACCTGGTGTAGTGAAAGCTTGTCTGCCCATGGCAGGAGGTTGAAACAAAATTATCTTTAAGGCCCTTCCAAGCTAAACCATTCTATGATTCTGTGGTTCTATGGGCCTTGGAAACCTAAAGGATCTTTCCTAGGAAACTGTACCATGGTCAAGAAAAAGGGAGAACAGAAGGAAAAACTCTGTGCTGATGCAGATTGGATATTGTCCCACTCGGTTTAGCCTTTGCAGTAACAAGGATCAATGCAGAGCAATCTGGGACTCAGGCAGAAGATCCTGGGGTGAGGTCTCTCTGATTGGGACACACAGTGGCATCAGGAGAGTTTAGGATCTTTCCCTCAAGTTCATGTGTGAGGAGGTGACAGTGTCACTCCCCACAGTGCCATTTCTGCCCACTGAGCATGTGGGGTGGCCTGTGCAAGGGGACAAGCTCAGAGCTGGCCTGCAAGGGTGACTATGAAGACTGAGGATGGCTGGACTTGCCTCCAAGTTTGGCTTTAAAGGAGCTGATTTGCTCACCATCAATGAATCCTTGCAGCTACAGGCTTCTGGATGGCACAGAGCTGGGGACAGTGTCAGGACAGGAGGATCTGGAGAAAGTATGGCAGCAGCTGACGGATGGCAGGCTGACACTCTGCTGCCAGGTATGTGGGCTGGGACAATGCCTCTGCTGGACTGGGCTCCAGTCTCTGCTTTGCTTTGCAATCTTCATGCTGTTTTATTCTGCAGGGTTCAGACTCCCACTCGGGTAGACCCGTTCTCTACCGGATGCTGGCTCAACACTCTTACCTGGCACAGGGACCGGGTGACCTGGAGTTCAGCAAGGGAGATATGCTGGATATCCTCTCTGAAGGTAGCTGTCAGGTCCTGCTGCTGGGCCAGGCTTTTGGAGTCTGCTGTGGGGAGGCACTGGGGAAAATGTGGCCTCTCCAGTGCTGTCTCAGGTTCATACTCTCAGGAGTTACAGACTTGCACTGGGTTTTGCCCAGAGTTAAATTCCAGCGATGAAAACTCTCACTAACCTCACTCATATGGGCTAGGGCTCATTCCTGCTCTTTTATGTTTTCCAGTGAACAAGGACTGGCTTGAAGGACGCTGCAATGGCAAGACTGGCATCTTCCCCAAATGCTTTGCCACCCAGACCAGCTGTGGTGCTGCCTTCCTATAGCAAACAGGAGCCTTTTCCTGCCTGACTGCACCCCCAGGGGTGGGAGACACTAACCCCAGCTCATTTGGGCCCCAGCCAGCAGAGCCAGGAGCTCTCCATACCTGGACATGGGATATCTCCCACTCAGATCCATGGGGACAGTTCAAGCAGTGATGGCATTTCCTACAGCCTGTTCCCTGACCTGGAATTTTTGTCTCGTGCTTACAGTGTCAAAGATGTGTCTGTGCAGAGCAGAGAGCAAGGGAGAGGGCTCTGGAGTTTGGCTGTGGGAATTGTCCATGTTGTCCACGTGGCAGCTCAGGCTGCTGGGTAGGAAAAGGTTCCCCTGGGTGGGAAAAATTTCCCTTGGTTTGAAGTCTTCATGCCCTCTCCCTTGTTGCTCGTGTTGAGGCTGGGAAGGCTGAGCCTCACTCCCGAAACCAAGGGTGGCTTGCTGGGAGCAGGGGCAGAGCCCTGTTTCCCCAGACTCTCAGGTCACATAACCTTATCTCCACCAGCCAGAGATGCTGCTGTTTTAGAAAGCTTTTGGAACCAGTTTGCAGTGGGATTAATGGGATAACACCATGAGTTGAGACCACTGTCTTCCATAGCAAATAGCCTATGGACCTGACAATTCCTTGGCCAGATTCCTTGGGCACTTTTCTTAAGCCATAAGGCCAAGGTGGGATCTTGGAGCGCAGAGAAGAGGTAATTGTGGAAATCCCCACTGCTCAGAGCACCTTTGGGCTGTGGGAGAGCCCTGGTGGTCCTGGGGAATGGGCTGGCTGGGAAGTAGAGTGCTGGGCTGTTCCTGCAAGGACTGAAAGCTCCGTCTGATTCCTGCAGCTGGGCTGGGCTAGGCTCTGCTGATCTAAATAAAACACTCAAGTGCCTGGAGCTGGAGTTTCTTCTGGATTTGGTGTCTTGACAAAACTTGTCTATGTAACTTGAATATAAAATAAACCCTGAGCCAGAGTTGGCAGCTCTGAAATCAACTTCCATTTGTGTTTTTCTGCTGAGATATGCCAGTAAGTATTTTTAATGACAGCTGACAGTGTCCTTAGGAAGAAATTCTGTCACGTACTACAAAAATACTGCACATCTTGCACAGGGCAGGATTCAGATGATGTCATCCCTCTGCTCAGAGTTAAGTGCCCGCCATGGCTTTCCATTGCCAGTTGCCTCCCAGAGCTGTTGGAAGAGCAGCCCAACAGGATTGGGAATGCCAAGGAATCTGCTAGGCTGAGCAGTGACATTAATATTTGAAAAAATTATTTTATTTCTAGTTTGAATTTTTCTGTCTTCATTCAGCCAGTAAGTCTCAATCATTTTTTGACAGTCAGATTAAAGGAGTCTTTCTCTTGGAGAGAGATCAAGTCATCTTCCACATTCACAGAGATGACCCAGTCAGATCTGAGCAGCGAAGATGGGTCTAATGTCTTCCTTCTCCACTTCCGACCTCTTCTGAACCACTTCCCTGCCTGGTTTAGTGGGCAGGATACCTCTAGTCAGGAGGCTGGGAGTTACTTTGTTTTCCAGAAGAAGTGTAGGAAAACAGCCACCAGGCCTGCCACAATGGCCAGCACAAGGAAGGAGACGGCCCCTGCCCACAGGCTGGGCTGGTGGCCCTTGACGTGCTGCAGAGCCTCGGCAGGGATCATGTTGGTGAAGTTCAGCATGAAGCCCAGTGTCCACCCGATGTCTGTGTTTGCTGCCTGAGGGGAGACAGCACAGGGCAAAAAGCACCTCTTCCAGGCACCAGCAGCTTGGTGTGAGGGGTTGAGGGGCACCTCTCCCCTGAGCTGTCCCAGCTGCTATTTCACATGGGGACCAGGCTGTGGTGAGCCTGATCTTGCACAAAGAGCTTTCCTCTCCCCCCTCCCCCAGGGCTAAGGGATAGCTGAACATGGATGACTGTTCTGATCCAGGTGTGCCTCTGTGACCTGCATGTGATTTCAGATCTGGGCTTTCCTCCATCCCCATAATCCTTCTAATTTGGCTGCAGAATCTGTAAGGTAAAGATCTTTCAGATCATTGAGTCCAGCCATCAGCCCAGCGCCACCACCATGTTTGTCACTGAGCTGTGTCCTCAAGAGCCACATCCACATGTTGTTTGAACACTTCCTGGGATGGTGACTCCACCACTGCCCTGGGCAGCCTGTTCCAAAGCCTGACCCTTTCCATGAAAAAAAACATTCCTAATACCTAACCCCAGCACAACTTGAGGCTGTCTCCTCCCATCCTGGAAATCTTCTGGCGAGGCCATACTCTGGTTCTAAGTGGTCATGGGGCCACCATCACCTCTTAGATAACAACACCAGAGACCAAAGTGGACAAATCCTACTCTGCTTTTCTCTGACCCCCTTAAAATCAGTTACATTCACAGCAGGGAAAGAGACATAAGCTGGGTCAGAGGTTTGGGGTTGGCTAAGAGAGAGCAAAGCTCTCCTGGGATCCCTGGGGAGCAGCCATGAAACAGGGACACATTTCTGGCACAGAGGACTCCAGAGATGTTGCTCCTGAACATGTCCATCCTCTCCACAGTTGTTTACCTGCCTGCTGAAGTGGATGTTGCTCCAGGTGTGCTCATTGAACTTGTAGCCATCGAGCAGCAGTGTCAGGATGTAAATTGCCACGGAGCAGTAGGTGTGCAGGTACTTCAAATCTTGTGGGAAGCTCTGCACCAGCTGTGGGGCCATCGGAGACACAGTGCAACAGGGAATAAAAAATGCTCAGAAACCCTCCCTAGCCCAGAGAACAGCAGGGCTTGTACTCCAAGGGCAGAGATTTGGGACAGGACAAGGACAAGGCTCCTGGCTTCACAGGACTCTCACCTCTGCCCAGTTCCTCCTGCAAAAGGACAGGACTGTGGTGTTGACTTCACTCAGAGATTGCTGGCGGGTCAAGTTCAGGAAGTGGAAGGTGTAGTAGAACCCAGCAAAAGCCTGGGGGAAAAGGGGACATGTTGAAAACTATACATCCTTCTTCACCTGAGAAAAGACCATGGGGCCCATCTTGCTTGGAGAGTCCCAAGCAATTCTCAGGGTTCTACATCTAGCACCCCCTTGATGGTCTATCAGAAAGTCTCAGAGCTGGCTGACAACCTTGGAACTGCTCTTGCATCCTGAGCTAGCTCAGACATGCTGCCTCAGACAATGCCTTCCCATTTCCCACAGGGAAAGCTGGGGCAGGGCTGGAGGCAGAAGCCACCTCCAAGAATAGAAGAGGTTTGCAGACAGAACCACCACTGAGGATCATTCTCTCCCTGCTCCATTCCACAATCAGTGTCAGAGGAGACTCCCAATCTTTGCCTTCACCCCCCCAAGTGTGGCGATGGAGGCTCCTTAC
>VWZN01003300.1:0-11104 GCA_013396955.1 Regulus satrapa
AAACGGAGATCTCAGGTAAACAGTGCAACAGTAAATTCGTTGTGTCCTGATATAGAAAACAAAACTAAATTTTTCTTACTGCCAGCAATATCTTGAAGCCTATTGTTTTTATGTCTTTCTCATTTTTCGTGGATTTTTCCTTTGGATTTCTGTAATTTTGCTCAGTTTCAAACAGTAGCATCTCAAAGGCCTTTGCAAGATTAGTGAATGATTGGTCAAGTGCTCTTAAAATGATGTTGCAGATAAGAAGAAAGATAGAAAACCATCGCAGTTTTAGAATTTATGTGGGGAGGTTATACCTATTTCTCAAGGTTGCTGCAGAGTTAGTTGGAAATCGTAGATGTATCAGGTAAGATGGCTTCCAAGAGGCATTCCTCTTATTTTCCCAGGGGTGGAAATGAGAGTGACTTCTGTGTAGGTCCTTGAGTTATCCTTCTGGCTGTAAGATTTACCTTTCTGAAATCATTGGGAAATCCCCCCAGGGTTCAAAGCCTTTCAAAGACAATAAGCAGCAGTCTCATGATGAGGCCAGTCAGCTCTCATGGGACTCTCAGAAGGATCCTATTTATTCCGATGGACTTGGATGAGTTAGAGAACTGCACCCAAGCAGAGGAAAAGAAATTGTGGCTGTGTTAAGATGGGAAATGGCAATTGTGGAGGAAACAAGTGAGTTTTGTGACCTCTGAAATAAACATAGATAAGTCAAAAATGGAATTTTGAACTCACTTGGTTAAAAAAAAAAAAAAAGAAAACTCCATCTAGTAGCTACCCTACCAATCAGATGTTTTAGCCTGATATTCTCCAGATAGCTGGGGTACTTCTGATGCAGGTATGTGGAGAGGAGAAGTGGGGTATAAATGTGAAGAGAGAAGGGTGAACTGAACAGAGCACAGTTATTTGAAATACTCCAGCTGTAGAACTCTCTCTGTCTAGCAATTTTTCCCTCCCCTGCCATATGTTTGTAGAAATGTTTTTAATCTGGTATGTCCTGGACTGTGGACCATTTTTGGGTTATCTGTGGCTGTTTGAATTGATGGAGGTAAGAGCTGCTTATGTGGTGTTTGGTTGTTTGGGGGGTTTTTTTGCAACAAACTGATCTCCAATTTGGTTGCATTCAGTCTGTATAAAAACTACAAATTAAAACATAAGCATAAGCTGAATAAAGTAATGTAGGTGATTTTAATAGCTTGTATGCAAAGAATCTTACTATTTTGCAAAGAAAATACAAAAAAAAAGGTGGTCTGAGATATCATAATTAAGTTTTTGTAGTGCTCTTGGAGTGCCAATAAGTTTGCAAACTCAAACTCAAGTGATTGCATTTTATAACGTGCATATTTCTTTGTTGTATTTGTACTTTGCCAGTGGAATTTCCCACAACAACTACCATTGAGCTGGGTTTTAAATTAGGTTTTTAAATAGAGGGGGTTTTAAATAAGGACAATAGAATTATGCATAGTTAAAATAGATGATAGGTTAGGATCATGGGGGATGGAAGCCTCATGCGTTAGAACTTAGGCCAAGAATTTTGAGCCAACTGCTATTCATTACAAATTTTGTTGCTCCTCTCTCAGAGGCTCCCAGTCCAGATCACTGTTGGCAACCAGAAGAATCAAAGTTCTGATTCACTACTGCAAATCCCAGGTACTCTCCTACAGCTGAAGTCTGCAATGGCTGGCTTCCTAAAATTAACTTTTATTCTGTTTTATTCTGCAGCTATGAAAAGGCTGTAGAATTGTTGAGCTTCTGGTTATTGTGAGGTTTGTCCAGCTAACATTACTTTTCAGCTTAAACTGTAGATTCTCTCATGAATATATACCCATTTTTATACACATTGTGCAGTGTTGCAGTTCCTGAGCTATATGGCTATTTTGCTATGGTTCAAAATAAGCTTGGATGATGACATGTTGGGCTGATAGTAACTCCTGGTGTATTTTATTGTCATTGATCTCTTAAAAAAAATCACATCAGATATGGACTATTGATTTGCCTGAGAGGTCAGAAGTTATAGTAGGTGTGTGTAATTTTGCACACACTTAGCTAATTTTGTAGAAAGATCTAATGTTTGGCACCCATGTAGGTTGTTTTTATTCATCTGGCATGCTTCCATTCAAATACCCATTCAATGTGGTCACCAACTATAGAAATAGTTAAACAGTACTGTAAATGGACATGTTTTCTTTGTAGGGATGATCGCTGACACACTGAGTTCTTTTCATTAAGTAATTTGACCACAAACATCTCTTTACTTTGGAAAAAGGAGGAAAAAAGCTCCAGCAAATACACTTCCTTTCAGTTTTCATATTTGCAATGTTTATATAGGGGGATATAATTAGAACTTCAGGATAAATTGCATAAGGTATTGGAAGAAAATCAAGACTAAAATAAACATTCAATTCCTCTTTTTTTTTTTTTTTAATTTTTTTTTATTTGACCATTGTGCACAAACATTTGGTTATAAATAGATACCTCATTTGTGTTGGAGTAACATTTTACATTCAAAGTAGGATTCTGGAAAAGAAAATCCTTTTCAAAGTGTTCTGAAGCAAACATGCAATTTGAAACCTTTGGTTAGTTTATGAATTTTTACTACAATTGGATTACATTTATATGCTCTGTAGTAAACACCAAAAAACCCTCTGAAGTAAAATATGTTGCAGCTGAATAAGCCTTACTGAAAGAACTTGCAACTGCAGTTGTTTTTAGCTCTTGATAAGTTTGCATTAGCAGGGCATTGTGTACTGTTGGTATACAAAATAGCTACTCTTACAAGAATAAACACCACTGGCATGTACACTGTCAAGCTGACAGACATAATTCAGCTAATCAATTTCATGCTTGCACTTACCTTATCTGAAAGAAGTGGGGTCACTCAAGTTCTGAGGAGAACACAGTGCCATTCTGTGTCTACTATCCTTATACAGAATTTGCTACTCTAGGTGGAGATTGCTAGAAAATACAGTTTTAAGTTTTTCCTTGTGAATCTAATCCTGAAGAATGTTAGTGCCTCTCTGAAGACCTGTTAACCAGGAAACGTTAGGCACACACATTCACAAAGCTGCTAGGAATTAATACTTATCTTCCTCTACAGAGAAGAGTCAGTGCAGTGCAGAAGACAGTAAGATAATGTTTTCAGCTGGTGTTCTCAAGTTGTGCTTTTGAAGAGTAGTGCTTTCTGCCTGGATGATCAAGTTCACTAGATTAAGTTCTTATACGAAGCACAGCAGGTTTCTGTAAGTGTTGTCTGACTCCTAGTTGTATGAATCCATCGTCCGTTTATTGAGAAAGAGTAGAAAATACCTTTATTTGGTAGTTTGCTGGTTTGAACCAAGAAAATCAAAGCTGAATTTGACACCCATGAAACCATATAGGAAGAAATTACTCAAAGCAGTAAATGCCAGAAAGTGTTAGTTTAATTCTAATCAATACTCCAGACCTTGCTGTGCTGTCACTCTGTGAGGAGTGAGAAACTCAGGTTCTGAGATGCAGAAGGAATCTATAGAAATTTCTATAAGAGATGTGCCTAGGGCACACTGATACAGTATTCCCTGGGGGTTGCACACACTGTATAAAGTTGCCCCAGAAGTTTTCATTCACCACTGCTATTGATGTTGGGGAAATGATTCATAAAGTAAATGAATTACAAGTTTAGGACAACTAGGTTTGGCTTCAATGTTTGTTTGAATACAAAAATGCTTTATTTAGGGATGACTACGCTATCTAATACTACACTACTTCTCTGAGATCTTGTTTGTTTGTTTGTTTTTACTTAAAACATGAACAGTTTATTTCTAAATAAATTTCTAGCTTCACAGAGGTTTCACCGGGTCCTGATCTGTTTAACATCTTTGTTACTGAACTGGCTGATGTTGCATGTGTGCTCTCAGCAAGTTTGCTGATGAACCCAAACTGAGAGGGTGGCTGACATGCCACAGGGTCGTGCTGCCATCCAGAGGGGCCTCGACAGGCTGGAGCAATGGGCTGGCAAGGGCTCTATGCAGTTCAAGTAAGGAAAGTGCAGAGTTCTGCACCTGCAGAGGAACAAGCCCATGCACTGCACGCCGACAGCTTTGCAGAAAGGAGCCTGGGGGTCCCGGTGGACACCAGGCTGAACAGGAGGCAGCAGTATGACCATGCTGCAAAGGCAGTGTCCTGGGCTACAACACCAGGATTGCTGCCAGCAGGCCAAGGGGGGGGTGATCCTTCCCCTTTGTTCAACACTGGTAAGGCCATTCCTGGATTGCTGGGTCTATCCCTGGGCTATCCAAAGAGAGGTACAAAGCTACTGGAGAGGAGTCCAGCAAAGGACCACAAAATGTTTAGAGGACAAGAGGAAAGGATGAGTGAAACAGGACTCTTTAGCCTAAAAGATGAGAAGGCTTGGGGGAATTTTATCAGTGTGGAATAACACCTGAAAGGAAGGTGGTGTAAAGCACATGGAGCCATGTACTTGCCAATAGTGACAAGACAAGAGCTATGGACTCTATCAGGAGATTCCACCTGAACGTGAGGAAACACTTTTTCATTGTGAGGGGGACTGAATACTGACATGGGCTGCCCAGAGAGGTTGAGGCGTCTTCATCCTTGGAACTGTTCAAAAGCTCCCTGGACATGGTCCTGGGCAAGCAGCTGTAGGTGACCCTGTTTGAGGAGGGAGGTTGGACCAGGTGACCAACAGAGGTCCCTTTCAGTCTCAGTTATTCTTTCAGAGTTTTCAGAGTTTAATATAAAGCTGAACACAGGAGCTAGGTCAACAATATCAAAACTAAATGGAAACTCTTCCTCAGAGCATCTGCTGTAGGTTTTCCTGCCTACTACTTCCACTTGGTATCTCAAAATATACTAGGAATTTTCTGTATATCAAAACAAGATTAAAATAAAATAAAGAGTTCCACTATACACAGCCATTTCCCCCTTGATAATAGCAATTTAAATTAATTTATATAAGCAGTTTTAGGTCAATTTATCCGCAACCATGACCAGAGGATGCATGTCATTACAAACTATAGCTAAGCTTAGGCAAGCAAAGATGCAGTACCTGAAACCAAACAAAACTGAGGGAAAACCAGGACCAAGAGTGATTTATTTTTTTCTCAGCTAATTTACTCCATCTTTGCTAGAATTTATGTAGAGATTCAGGTTCATTATGAAAAAAAAAAAACAAACAATAATAATCAACAGCCTAAAGGACCAGGTTAAGGTAGTGCTTGATCATTTCTCTCTGGAAAAGCATTGTCATAATTTATAATTTATATAGGAAGACTGGGCAGCATACCCATACTTGCCCTCCCCCCAGCATTGGCAATGAGCCCAAGGCACCGGAGAAAAACAAAGTTATGAGAACTGTTTGACAGTCTAAGCTGGTACCTTAGGCAGTTGTGAATAAATTTCTTCTGGTTCTGCATCTCCCAGAGTATTTCTAGCTGGAAAGGACCATAATTCATGAGCAGGAACAATTGAATCCATGCTGCACCATATTATTTACTGCTGTTGTCATAAAGACAATTCTGGTAACTTTTCAGGTTGATTTATGGCTCTCCCTTATATATGAAAATTCTTATTCAACCCAAGAAGTCCTAGCTTGCAGTTTTGGCTCATGAAAGAGAAAGCTTAGTTGAAGTCCATATTTTTTTTTTTTTTCAGGTAATATACAAAACTGTTTGATCCAATACAGTTCCTATTAAAATTATGATCAAGAACATGTCTTCATGCGAATCTCTTCTGTTCATGTTACCTTTTCCTTTTGTTGAAATTATAGCAGAAATTGTGAGGTTAAGTTTGATAGGAACTCACACATTTGTGGTTTTTTATTCTTAAAAGCTTTTAAATATTTATCTTCTGCATGACATATGTGACTCTTTTTCTGTTTTATTTATATTTTATTTAGTTATGGAGAGTAATCTGGTGATTACATTTTTGGGTTTTTGGATTTTTTTCTTTTTTAAAGAATCTGTCATCTGCCTCTAATGTTGTTGAACAGAAGGGTTTCATGCACCTCTTCCCCATGAAAAAGACAGTGCACTATTGATCCTAAGTGCTGATGAGTATATATTTTCTTGCCATATAAATGATATTTCTTTGGTAAATTCCACTAAGGTTGAATGTCTTACCTCAGATCAGAAAAGTGCCTCAGATCTGAAAAACACATGCTGTAAAGTTGTATTTGACTCAGTGTATTACTGGAACAGTAGAACCTTACAAAAATTACAGGGAAAGAAGTGAGGCAATGTAGACTGACTCCCTAATGAACAGGGTAATGTTAAATTTGGGGGATTATCATTCTGATTCCCTGTGCAAAATATGTTTGGCATTAAAATTGATAATGTGGAGAGCTAGAAATATTTTTAAATTATATATGCATATTTCATACATATGAAATTTTACAGGGACTTGAAAAGCAAATTATTGTTTACTTACAGGGGAAGATAACTTCATTGCACTGTAAAACATGCAGTAAACTTCAACACAAATATTACTCATAGTTTTAAAAGAAGGATTAAGTATGTGTGGAAAAACTTACTGGAAAAAAACAAATTAATTCGGAATATTTCATGCAGAAAAAGCATATGAAAGTTTTTGAACTAATATCCAAAGCAAAAGTTTATCTGTAAAGAAGGTAATTGGATACTACAGTATCTGACTTTGGATTGGGTTGGATGACTTTCTTACCCTTTAAAGAAGGTTTACTAAGAGACAGCTGGAGTGCAGGGGTGATTCAGCTGATTGAATTGCTGTATTCCCTTGATACCTTATAGTTTTCTTACTAGCATGGGGCTCACAGAGATTCTTACCTGTCATGTGATGGTATATTTACTTAATAAGTTTTACTTAACATTTGCTTAATAAATTAAGTATATTTACTTAATATATTTTACTTTTAAATATACTACATAATTGCATAACCCCAGAGGAGAAGTAATGACACTGAATGTCTCAGAGAAAACAGACTTGAATTCTTTCCTTCCATTCCATTTTGTCAGAGGTATACATGTTACATTAGCAGTGCAAACGCAGACTGTGATCCAGCTTGCCATTAACTGCAAATTGAGTGGTTTTTACACAAGTTGTGCTGTGATTTAGTGACTTGGGATAGTGCGGGATTTGTGGTCAACTTTCTCAGCATCAACAAGGGTGAAATACCTAGAAAAGAGGAAGCATGGATTTATGGTTTAAGTATGAAATTGCAAAACAGGAGATCTATTCCTGGTTTGATTACAGATTATTTGACTTGTGGAAAAGCAGTTTTCTGTTCCTTAATTCTGCTTATGTAAATGCGAGTGTCATTGACTGATTCTGCTGAATAGAGGACTTGATTTATTAACATTCATAATGTGCTTTAAGACAAGGAAGAAGTCAGTATTAGGAAAGTAGACTCAAAACAACTTACTTAAAAGCTTTCTCAAAGAAAAGTTACTTTGTCAGTAGAATACCCTGAAAGCAGTATCTTCTATTGGTATGTTTATGTCCAATTCATAGGTATGTGTAAGAATGAAGACAAATTTTAAAGTTCTTTCTGTGTGATTTTTGTAATATCTACTATATTCTGTCATCTACCATATTTACCAACATCTGACAGTCTAAAATATCTGCCACTTGTATCTTTTTAGCTCTTATTTTTTTCAATATTGTCTGTCCAGATGATGCCAGGAAGTATTCCAGAAACTGTTTCTGTTCTGTTGGTTTTCCCCCTTGGGAGTGGTTATAGCAACAAAGAGCATACAAAAACCTGGAGTTCATCCTGCAGCAGTTTGGAACACAGACTGACGGGCACAGCCCACCCCAGGTGAAATAAAAGTAGTGCTGTTAGAGAAGAGCAGGTCTCACACACACAAGGAAGGTCCATTTCAGTAGACAAAAAATGTAAATAAGCTTATCTTACTTAGAACTGGGTTTTCTGTTGTTTACACGTGTTTTTAGTTGATGTTCCTTGTATTACCATTTACATGTATGGCTCATGACAGTGATTCTTGATTCTTTAATGGAGTATGCATTGCAAATATGCTCTGCACTGTACTGCTGTGGATTTTTGAAACATCACTACTGTCCTGAGCAGTGCATTGAACACGTTCCCGTGTGCGTAGTTAAACTGCCGTGTGCCAGACTCTGAGCACTCTGTCACACTCGCCATCCCAGAAGCAAGAGTTGCCCTCACCACCTTTACCCTCCCTGCAGCAGAATTAGCAAGCCCCTCTCTCAAAGCAGTTCTTCACTCTCTGGCGCCTTATCACCAGAATTCAGTTTTCTGTGCAGTCAGACGTGCCTCCATCACTTAGGGGGCAGAATACAGGAATAGAATATATACCTGGGACTTCATTCCCTGGGAAATTATAGATAATTCAGAACCTAATGGACTTGCTAATGGCATATTCAGCTGCAAGTATTTTCAGCTGTAGGATCTTGATTTGCATGGAAGGGTCTCAATCTGAGCTCAGTTTATCCTTGAGACTAGAAGCCTGAGATGAAGATCATGACAAATAGTGTGGTTTTTTTGGCACAAGACACATAAAGATAATTATGGAGAAATGGAGAAGAGTAGCAGGAAGGATCACTATGCTTGCATATAATGAACACCTTTTCAGGCAAAATTTACCTTCCTAATAGTTTTGACGTTTTTATACACAAGGATAGCAGCACAGCTGGTCAAAATACTGTCATCCTCTGTGTTTCTGCTTCATTGTTGCTAATTTGAAGTTAAAACCTGGCTATCATGTTATGCTTAAACAAGTGTCTTACCAGTGTCTTTAAAAAAAGATTCTTGGACACTTGTTCTAGTCAGTCATCTGAGGGCTTGATGCACAGCTGCTGTACTTCTATTGTTAGTTAAATCTTGCTGGTCATCAGGGTAGCCCACCTGATAGCATCAACATTTTGCCAGAATTTCATACTGCTTCACTAAACATAAGGCAACAAAAGTGGTTTTTGTTGCCATGCTGCCAACAACTTCTCCATCTCCATCTTCTATAAAGTTTCCTGATGCATACCCACACAAGTTAATACACCTTTAACTCATCGAGAGATCTGGTTCTTTGATGTCTCACTATCTAATCCTTCTACTGACGTGGATATGAGAAACTGCCTTGTTAAGAGAACTCCACTAGTGATGATAAACCATTGCCAAAACAAAGTGAGTGCATGTTCAGTTCTGCTGATGGGTATGGAAGTGTAACATGTGATCTTTCAGTGACTGGTTAACTGCTTTTTTGGGCTGATGTTCCAAAACAAATTGTAAAGGCAGCAGAAATTAACCAAGAGCAGACAATCTCAATTAGTGTAGGCACCATGTCTGACCAGCACACCAGTATTAACATACAAAAGAGCCAAAGAGGCTGCTGAGGAAGTCTTAAATACTCAGTGCAGTCTGGAGAGATTAAATGATACTGCCATTTGTGAGTGAACACGCTTTAAAGGAATAGTGTGTGCTTTAAAGTTACAGTGTACATTAAGTACCATAATGCAGCATGGCATTAAAGGAATTGATTTTATGACATGTCCCTTTGGACATGAGAGGGAAAGTGTCAGGTTGCCCTAGTCCTTAATTCAGAGTGATGTTCAAATGTTGTTTTTGGCACTTGTCCTGGACTTAGCTGTGGTGAAATTTGTGGGCATTCTTTTTCTACAACTTGGAAAGGCTCATGCAGATGCTATTACCAGAAAGAAATCCTTGTGATTATCACAAATAGGTTATCTTCCCTTTTGCCCATTAAATCTGGCCAGTGATTTCACTGTGCACAGTCTGTTATACCACATCACACATCCAAGTGAAAAAAAACCCAAGCAACAATTATCAATCAGTCAAAAGCTGGCAATCAGCTCCATATTTCAGCAAGGATCTAATACAAGCCAGATGCTCTTCTGTCCTTCCCAAACAGCACTGTGTCATTGTATTCACTGCTTGTCTATCAGCTTCTCGTGTGAATAGAGGGAACCAGGCTTGGTCCTCAGTGCAGTTTTATATCTGAGTCCTCTAAGGGGGTTTGCATGGTATCTGAGCACAGGTACAAACATCTTGCAGCATCATCCCCTTGTAGCTTCTAAAGTTGTTTTTTCTCTGCGTCTGAAAAGTTCTGGGCTGATGCTGTGGAGAGAAAGCTTACCATGGGGATTGTATGGTCATGAAAAGACAAAAAAAAGAGGGTAAGAATGATCATTGGAGGGGTCCTCTGCTCAAGTGTGAGTAGAAAGTGGTAAAACCATTCTGAGGAGAAGTATAATTTTTGAAGGCTTACTGGCACAGTTTGTATCTTGTGCAAAAAATGACCACCTTTGTGCAGTATTACTTGAATTATCTGTGAAGCATTTTGAGGGTGGAAAATGCTCTGCACAGAGCTACCAGCTGAAACCTGAAGCTTTAAGTCGTGGTTGGCATCAACTGCTTCCTGAAGGGTTTGGCTTTGTGTTACAGCACAAACCAGAGAAAATCCTTATTTTCTGCTTCTGAGCTACAGCCAGAACCTTGTAGGGGCAGCTGATGAGCTTTAGCCTTGATCTAGGCACAAATCAAACAAATACTGCAACCCATTCCAAGTGGCTGACCCCATCTGTCTGTAATCAGAGAGATCTCAGAACAGCTCTGACCCTAAACTGGTGACAAGCTGCTATTGGAAGCGTCCCTTGGTAAGTACCAAAGCCGTAGTTCATAGAAACCAAACAAAAATAAGGGCTGTATTTTAACATGTTAGCGGTGAGTACAGATGCAGTCATTGCTGTTGGTAGTGGTACAAGCATATTGTATGCTGTGTGGTTAGTTGGTTAGTGTTTAAATGTCTCCCTTTTTCTTCTGGACAAGGGCAGGGACACCTGATGTCACACACACCAACACCCGAGAGCTATTAATGGGAGTGTTTGAGACAGAAAAAAACACATACACCTTGTAAGTCTTTCAAAAAAAGCTTTGCTGTTGGGGAGGTTTGGTTGGTAAAAGAAGGCCAAAGCATAAGGCTCTTAGCTTTAGACGGGAACTTTGCAGGGAGGAGGGCGTAACCATCTTTCTTCAGGAAGTTCAAGACACAAAAGCTCATGACAAGGCAGCCCACCCTTCTCAGTGCCCCCAGACTGCGGTTTGTGCCTCGCTGCCGGCAGCAGCCGGGGCTCGCAGTCGCTCTCTCCC
>VWZN01003300.1:11495-68123 GCA_013396955.1 Regulus satrapa
CCGTGTCGAGCCGGGCCGGGCCGTGCCAGGTGTCGCGGCAGCGAGCGGGCGCTGCGCCGTGCGGGGCAAGCGGCCAGCGCGACCCCCGCCCTCCCCGCGGCTTCTTCGTTTTCTTCGCAGGAGTTGTTCAAATGCGGCGCTCACGGGATCTCAGCCTGTCGCTAAAAGGCTGATTCCTGTCAGTGGGTTATAAGTGCACGAGGCCGTGGTGTCTTTTCCTTGCAACAAGTTATCACACCAGGGAAGACTGCAGCTCTCCTTTTATATTTAATTTGTGTTTAGCGGTCCTTTATATTCTTCTTCTTTTTTTTTTTTTTTTTTTTTTTTTTTTTTTTTTTTTTCTGGGTGGAGCAATTTGNTTTTTTTTTCTTTAATGATTCAGTGAGGAAGTTTGGCCGTATCAGTGAGAAAATTTTGCCGTATGTTGTGAACTAAAACAATGCCTAAACTTTGTGATGGCGTTTATTCCATGCTATAAATTCTGTTTCAGGCTTCTTAACTTCTGTTCAGTGCCAGCCTGGGAGTGGCAGCAGTGAGCGTACTGCAAAGCATGTCAGCTTTTTCAGGTTTTGCTCGGTTATCCTAATTATCTTTTCCCTTCTTCACCTGTTGTCGTTTGCATTTTTCGAACTGAACAAAGTATTAATGCTAAAAAATACCCTGTGAGCAGTTAACTCTCTTCAAAAAAAAGTTTTAAAAAGCTCCATTCTATGCAGATGAGGTTTTTGCTGTTCTTTGTCTTTTGGGGTTAGTTGGTTGGTAGGTTTGTTTTTTGGGCTTGGTTGGTTTTTTTTTTTTCTCTAGGTTTATTTTAGCTACTTTCACAATGTTTTACCAGGCTTTGTTGAACTCTCTTATCCAGGTGGCCCAGACAAATAGTCTCATCTGCGGGACTGTGTCGGTTTGGGAGCAGAATTGACTGCTGCTGGGGCTGGGCCCGAGTGTCCTGGGGACAGTGCCAACGTGAGTATCACTGCTGCTGGGGCTTCTAGTCACTTGTAGAGGAGGCTTGTACACACCTAGTCACGTCTTCACGTGTTCACACACATCCTCACAATGCAGGGCTGGGCTCTTGCACGTGTGAGCCTGACTGGCTTAGAAGGATGCTGTCATGTTAAAATTCTGTCTGTTTTTAGCAGTGCTAAAAATGGTTGCAGCCAAGTAAGGTAAAATGGAGTTAGGGCAGTGAGAAATTGGAAGTTTCTTTTTGGTTTCTGCTTAATTTCTTGCTCTGATTGTATAACCTGGTGTAACTACACTGTGTCATGTTACAGGCACTGCAGGGTGATAAATATCCAAGATGGATCAAAATTACTGATATTTCACTTGGAAAATTGATGGAAGTGTTCCAATTAAGTATTAAACTCAAACATTCTTTCAGTAACCCTAAAGTAAGGGAATAAATCTGCCTGACAGCATCCTTTTACTGGGTCATACGTGAAGAGAAACGTCTCTGAGGTTCTCACATCTATCTAGGCTCTTTGATATGACTGCAGGATTAACCAGTAGATAAGTCTTTATCATTAACTTCACCTTCAATAGGAATTCTGTGCAGGCAGCTAGTACTGTGTAGAAGTTAAAATTGTTAGGAGTGATGTAAAGACCTCAGTTTATTGAAATTATAACCTTTGATACTGGAGATGCTTACTCATGTGTTTAACACTCATACATGAGGGATATCCTGAAGTTTTTGCAGGAGCAAGACTATAAACACTGGTCCTTAGCTTATTTTATTTTATTTTTTTAATTCACACACAAAAGTATGTGGATGAGGTAATTTTTTGCCAAGCCATTTTCAAAATAAAACAGGTGTTAAATGCTGTAAGTTTCATAGTCTGCAGGGCAAATATCTGGCAAAAGATAGGAAAAACTCTGGAAATGCAACTCTCAGCAAAGGTTTTGTTCAAATCTGTAAGCAGCAAGAGTGATTTCTCTCTTCCCAAGTATGTTACAAGCCCACAAGTTTTAAAAGATACATAAGAAATTAGTAAAAAAACTGTGGAAGTACATCTGGAATACAACATCCCTGATACTGTTTCTTTGATGCAGAGTTCTCAGGTTGATGCCTCTCAGGCCATACCTTGAATGGTTTTGATTCTTAGGGCTCTAATTGGTAACAAGTAGCTCTTTCCTTGGCATGAATGTTTATGAAGAAGTAGGAATATGTAGTAGATTGATTGAGGCTACTCCAGAGGCAATAGGATCTATGTTGACCTTTCAGTCGATGCAGTTTTATTTGAAAATAATTGTGTTTTTCAATGTTTAAGGCTATGAAGGATTAACTGGCAAATATCAATAATTTGCATCATTTAAAAAAACCAAAAGAGTCCAGACTACTGTGTCACTGTGGCCCTTTTCTTAGACAAGTTGTCTCCCATGTTGTGACCATAAATTATAGCTAATATTTAGGTGGGAGTCAATTTCTCATTATTACCAAAACTCTTTTGTGTTTGCATTTTTATGATCTTGGGAAACAGGAATAGCATCAAGTGGTACTATCAAAAGATTTGTAATTAAAAATTGGAAATGAGACAAAAGTAATAATATACAGAAAGTGTAATTTGTTTTTCTTCTTTGAATTTTGTCAGTGAGGTAATTTTTAGTGGTAGCTTCTCTAGATACTATAAATACATTTTTTTCTTCCTTAAGACTAAAGGTAGGTGAATTGTCACCTCTTTCCACTGCAGTTTAGTCCATTATTCACAAATTTGTCTCCATGCACATTTAGAAGACATGTACAGAGAGATTTTCTGGGATCATCTCCAGTAATTTGGACCAGACTTTCAAAAGAATACAGTTATCACTTAGATATCAAAAAGCATTTCTCCCCCTTTTTTTTTCTTTACATACTGATAGTTTTTGAATTGCTGGGTCAGACAAATCTCAGATATTTAGGTGAAAATTTTACTAAAACCAGCAGCAGTTCCTTTGTTTTAAATGGGAGGCACGCTATTGGCAAAATAAAAAATGAAAATATGCCCCAGTTGTGGGTGGTGAAAATTCCAGACATATCACTAAGCAGGAGATTACACTAAATGAAAGTGAATCTCTCTAGTGCTTGCAGCCAAATAGAAAATCTGTAGTCAACTCTCCACCTTGGGAATGTGGCACCCAGTATGAAGGATTAACCTGGCACAGAAAGTAACATTCCTGGCCTCAAAGGAAAACCTGTGTATTTTACTGTACAAAGGAATATTGCTGAAAATTCTCCATAAAGCCAAGTACGTAATGATTTCTTCGGCTTTTTCTTTGGTCAAAGGTAGAGCTCTTAGCCCTGTCCCCAAAATGAGTGGCATAAATAGATTTCAGATATTCTCCACTAGATGTATGTTTTCTTTGATGTTTTAGTATAAGTTCTCTTTGCACAAGGAAAACAAGTACTGAGTCAGGTTTAAAAATTAGTAGTTAGACCCAGTTTATAAATGTCACCAAAAAAAGAAGCTTCAAATATTTAGGCAACAATCCTGAGCGCTTTCTTAGTGAGTTGGAACTGCTGTTTATCAAACCAGCTTGAGCCATCCTTGGTATGTCTGCAACTGCTACAGCACCTTTGGACTCTCACCTGCTTACTCATGCACAATTTACCATGCAGGCCCTAGTTGTCTCCGAATTTGTTCTTCTGACAGCAAATGTAATGTGAGAGCCATGCTGGAGCCAGAGTGGAGCAGGCACGCAGGTACATGACAGGGTGGTCCCAGTTTGCAGGGACCTCTGAACTGTGATGAGCAAAGGGCAAGTGGTCACTAAGACACCTGCGTATGTTTTCTGCAGTCCAGCTGAGCTGCTCCACCGAGCTTGTGTGGGCGTGCCCTCTGCCCACAGCTGTTGAGGAAAATCTGTTTGTTTAAACCAGCTGTGTGATCCAAAGCACTGGTTTAACTGTGACATGCTGAAGTCTGGATATGTCATCTCTAACAGAGCAGGCGTGTGGCGCAGCTGACGAGCGTCATTAGGGCCTTAAGCCTTGGTGACTCTGTGCTCCTGATCTTCCATCCATAATCCAGCCTAAGATTTGCAAATGGAAACGCAGCTGTGTTAGCTAAACTTGGTTTTGTGAAGTGTGAAGTTATTCCTTTTACGTCCCTCTGGCTGGCAAAGGAGTGCACGTGGAGCATAATCGTGTTTAGTGCTGCTTAGCAACGCTGCTCAGCATAACTCAGCTGTCTTCTGCTCTTATAAACATGTAGGAAGAAGATGAAATAGGGCCCTTCTTTAATTTACACTTCTTTCTTTACAACATCCTCTGTCTCCTCTTTGCCCCAATCAAGACTTGTGCATGCATGTAGGTCTGATCTGTCTGTAAACTTGCTTCCAGAGCCTGTCAATGTCAGCTGTAACATCTCAGCCAGTAGAAATATTTGCTCTGCACTGACATGACATTCCCTTCCCAAATGCCCTTTCAAATTCAATTTAATGTGCTTAGTAGGTGTCCTTCAAACTGAAATAATCAAGAACTTTGGAACAAGTTGGATTTTTTTTTTCCTATTTCTTTCTTGCAGATGTTGAACATCCAAATGAGATCCATGTTTAGGCAACTAGATGCATTTTGAGATTGATAGAAATATAGGCATATTTTATAAGGGTCTAAACAAATGTAACTTAAATTCCTTGGCATATCTTAGTCCTTGCAAATTGAAAATCTATCCACACTGGTTTAGTGGCTTAGATTTAGAACTGTGCATATCTTCCATCATTAACATAATGAAGTAGCTTTTCTTAGATTTTGATTTGGTATGTAAACCAGATTAATTAATTAAACCTAATGTGTAGAAAGGCTAATTTGGAAGCAACAGAAATTATGTTTAAATACCAACTGTTAGCTTCCATGAAGTGCCCTCATCATTGATAAGCTGATCCTTTACACTGAGGCACTCACAGCATCAATAAAGTTAGATTTTAAATATCCCACTTGAAATTAGTAAAAAAAAAAATCTCATGTTGTTGCCCAGCCTGTGGGATTTACTCACACTTTAATTAGCAGGAGTGGGAGTAATAGCTGTAAGTGGGAGTAATCACACAAAAGCTCTGTGAAAGATGGTATGTTGATAAAATACCTTATTAAATATATGTAAAAATAGGGTTGTTGTTGACTTGCTTTATGTCTTACTGTTGTACACGCAGCTGAGCTATAACTCAGAGCAAAAGTGAGGATAGAAAGTTTCTTCTGGATTTCTTTTCTCAGAGCAGGGAAGGTGACTTCCTGTGACAGAGTACTTTTAGTGAAAGCAGCTATCAATAGTGCATTTTTAATTCCTAAATGCTTTTGCATTGTAGGGCAACTGCATCTGTGGTGCTGAATGTGCTGTCCTAACCCAGAGCCCATTCAAGGGGCTTTAAAGGATACAGGGAAAACCAAGTCAGGACACGTGTGCTTGAAAGCATCTTGCACAAATGCAAGAAGTAATTATTTGTGGGTATTTTTGCCACTCATCTACCCAGGTTCCCTCTAGACTATTCTTAAAACTACCGGTCTGTCTGCCTCTTTTAGGTGGCTTACAAGTACCTCTGCAGTTCTTTCAAAAGCTATAAAAATGGTTTCTGTCTCTGTGTGTCTTTCATAAACAAAATGCTCCTGCTTTGAACCTGGCTGTGTGTTCTGCTTGTAATTGATTTGTACACCAGTTATATGTAGTCAAGGTACACTACAGCTATAAAGATTGTTTCAAAATTTTAGCTGCAGTTTAACAGCAAAAAAACTGTATAAAGAGACAGTACTTTAATGTAGATTTAAAAGGTTAAGCAGGATTTTTAAAAGAAAAGCAATATGAAGTGGCTAGAATTCTCATTCTGCATTACAGTTTGGACAACTCCTTTGCTAGAGGTGATGGCAAAAATGGTTCCTTTTCCTGTGTTAATGTAGATACAGATGAGAAGACTAGATTGGAGCTTCTATAAACAAATGCAGATCTACAGTCAGATCCTCTGCTAACTGGAGTCTGCGTGTCAGTTAGAGTCAGCAGATTATGTCTGATGGATAGAAAGTTTGACCAGCAGAAGAAGATGCTTGACAAGAATAAGATTTAACTGAACATGGGTTTGATAAGCAGTGATATTTGACCCATTTCTATGTGTAATTCTCCTTAAACAGTAAGAAAATCTCTGCAGTCTGTCTCAGGAAGGGGTGGTGAAGCTGAGTGTGCTCTTTCAGAGAGCCCACCAGTTGTAACCCCCTCTGGTTGTCTCCCCGTGCTGAGGTTTGAGTGCTAGAAGCAAACCCAGAATAGGTCAACAAAGTAGTTTCCCACCACAATTGGCTTCAAGGCCTAGGGACAGAACAGTCAAGAAAGTATAAAGTCAAACCATCAGCTTACACATCCCTTTAGCTTTGCATCATTAAAAAAGTGTTAATTGAAGGATGACAGGCTGGCATATAGATGTAGCCAAACCCAGTAGAAGGCACATAATTTCAGGCAGTTCTAAAGAGGACTTGGAAGAGAGAGGAGCTTGTCCAAGTTGATGTATAGCAGATGCAGGCATAACTGAGTGCTTTGCTGGGAACTGTGCATGCTGCTGCCTTCTTGCAACCCTTGGGAAGGCTCTTGCAGTGTCTGTGCTGCTGCTCCTGTCCTCGTGAGCTCCAAGGCTGTGTACCTGTTCTGTGCAGCCTCTTAGAGGTCTGGGAGGGGGAGGAAGCGATGGCTGTGCTCTCATTGATGCATAGAAGGAGATTTTGTATAGCTCACAATAAAGTTGATGGGAGCTTACCCATATAAATCATCCGAGACATCAATGGGAGAGGAGGCCAGGGGCTGGGCTGCTTATGACTTCTGTTTTCTGCACATAACATTGCTTTCGGTGGAAATGGCAATTCTGTATAGCCCGTGATGCACAAAAATAAAACCGTGATTGTGTCGATAATGAGCTGTGAAAATACTGGTTTCTAGGAGGCTGCACCACTAGCAGAAACATCCCTAAAAGTCAGTAAAAGTTTTGCTACTGAATTTGTGGTTGCAAGATCGCAGTCTGAATTAATGCATTATGTTGGTGGTGTTTAATACTGATATGAAGCATGTCTGCTTCTTATAAAATGACTGATATTTTTGTGCATCCTTAGTACTTTTCAAAGAAAAGGCATTTTATACAGAATTGCAATACCGCTTTACACTGCTATTCAAGAATAAAAATGAGGTTTTGCTATTTTTATTCAGTTTTTTTTTTTCCCGCAGTTTAGAGCCTTTATGCCTTTAAAGCATGACATTACTGTGTTAAAGATACAGTATCCTTTTCCATTTCCCTACTGCATTCCTCGTGGATATCATATGCAGATTGGTAGTTTTGCAGTCCACTTTTTTCGAAGGAAAAGTCATCAGTAACATTACTTGACCAATTACAGCAATACTATATTCATAATTGTACCTTCTGTGAAAGCCCAGCAACAACCTGAGGAGCTTCCTTCCACTGTAACCAGAGTTAAAGGATTTCCTAGTTAAAACTAATTTTAACTGGTGTAAGTTTCAATAATAGAAAACCCTTCAAGTGTTGGTCACACACTACTTAAAATACAAAAAGCTGCTGTTGCTCAATTCCTAGCTTGCTATCACAAGGCTGTGTAGCCTAACAGGTCATGCTGCCAACATTCAATTTATTGGCAAATAAATTGATTTCAAATAGCCTGAAACACATATCTGTGTTTTCATCTTGTTTAAGCTTTGTGGCATATATTGTTTCATGTGGTAACAAGAACTTAAAAGGTTCCTAAGTATTTCTAATTTAGATGATGTTATGTTTTTAAACATTATAAAAATGACCAGTAAATTTGTATGCCAACATGTTTATTGGTTGCAGATGTTCAGATACATATAAATGGGTGTAATTTTCATTGCTCTCAAATTAGCATCCAGATGCTAAGCCTTTGTGTTTGAGCTGTGGAGATGCAGCTGTAAATTAAAAATATATACTCAAAGGATACTGTGTCTTTAAGAAAAGTATTTGTGTTCTGTTGATGGAAACACTGAACCTGAACTGTGAAACATGAGAATTTTTACAACTACTTACTGTATGAATTTGACTAAGTGTAGTTCCTTAGTTGGTTGAATAAGAATAGCATCACATCATTATATTTAATTACTCTTATGTACCAGAATGTGTTTGTTAAATCTCAAAATGAAATACTGATGTAAGGTATTTCCATTTTTTAAATGTGTACCAGATTTTTTTTTATTTCAGAAAAGCTCTGAGTGTTGAATGTATGTAATTCTCCAGGAATGTAACAAGTTGATAAAAACCACAGCCAAGTCCATCCTCCTTACAGAGAAAAAAAAAAAAAAGCTGGAATTTCTCTTTTGGATATTTGTTTTGCAGCGTTCTACGTCTTAAGGCAGAGAATAGCCAGCCTAAGGTGCCAGCCCAAAGGTTAGCTGAACATATTTTTTGAAATAATTTTGGCAAGGTTGGAGTTATGGCCTTGAAGTAATAAGTTTACCTGAAAATTATAATATGTGATGAGAAGAAAATTTTTTGTTGTTTTTCTTTTTTTAAAAACATTTGATCTGGGGAAGATGAGGGGGTAAAGAAATTGACAGGGCTATTTTATCCCAGATGCCTATACAATCATACACTTTTCTACAATACAGTGCTTTCCCCTTTTCAATCCCTTTCTTTATTTTACCCTCAAGTTTTGTGCAGTTTTCTTCCCTTTGTGCAAATTGTCTGTACTCTCAGCAATGCATTTACAAGCTGTTGGACCTAGGAGGCCTAATTTGCTTTCATGGCATAGAATCATGTGCAGTGGGAGGTTATTTTGGGATTGCTGAGGCACTTATTGCCCCCCACTGCCTGCTTTGCCCTTCAACTTCAGGTTGTCCTTCCCAGAACAGGAGAAATTTACAGCCCTTGGTCTCCAGCAGTGTAGAACCTGGCATGTTAGAGCAAAATGAAATCAATGTAGTTTACTTTGCTACCCAGGGCTGTAGTCTGCTGCTGCTTAGGAATTGATGTGTCTTGTTAGTTCCTGGCTCACTGCTGATGTTCCAGAGGACTGGAAGCTGGCCGATGTGACACCCATTCACAAAAAGGGTGGGAAGGAGGATCCTGGTAATTATAGGCCAGCCAGCCTGACCTCAGTACCCGGTGAGGTTAGGGAACAGTTTATACTGAGTGTCACCACACAGCATGTACAGGATGGCCAGGGAATCAGACCCAGCCAGCACGGGTTTAGGAGGGGTAGGTCGTGTCTGACCAACGCAGTGGATGCAGGAAAGGCTGTGGATGTTGTCTGTTTGGACTTCAGCAAGGCCTTTGACACTGTCCCCCACAGCACACTCCTGGAAAAGCTGCAGCCCTTGGACAGGAGCACTCTTTGCTGGGTTAGGAACTGATGGATGGCTGGGCCCAGGGGGCTGCATCCAGCTGGCAGCCAGTGACCGTGTCATGAGTCACCGTGGCATTCCTCAGAGCTCTGTGCTGGGCCAATTCTGTTCAATATCTTTACTGGTGACATGGATGAGGATATTGAGTCTTTCATCAGTAAATTTGCAGATGACGCGGAGCTGGGAGCGTGTGTCGCTCTGTTGGAAGGTAAGAGGGCTCTGCAGAGAGGCCTGGAATGGTTGGATGGATGGGCAGAGCCCAATAAGATGGGGTTTATTAGCTCCAAGTGCCGAGTCCTGCATTTTGGCTGCAATAACCCCTGCAATGTTACAGGCTGGGGACAGTGAGGCTGGAAAGTGCCCAGGCAGAAAGGGACCTGGGGGGCACTGGTCGAGAGCAGGCTGAACATGAGCCAGCAGGTGGCCAAGAAGGCCAATGGCATCCTGGATCAGGAATGGCGTGGCCAGCAGGAGCAGGGAGGCCATTCTTCACAGGTGAGGCCACACCTCGAGTGCCGTGTCCAGTTCTGGCCCCTCAGTTTGGGAAGGACGTTGGGACACTTGAGCGCGTCCAGAGGAGGGAAACCAAGCTGGTGAGGGGCTTGGAACACAAACCCTGTGAGGAACAACTGAGGGAGCTGGGGCTGTTTGGCCTGGAGAAAAGGAGACTCAGGGGTGACCTTACCACTCTCCACAGCTCCCTGAAAGGTGGTTGTACCCAGGTGGGGGTTGGTCTGTTTCTCCAGGCAGCAGCTGACAGAACGAGAGGACAGCCTTAAGCTGTGCCAAGGGAAATATAGGTTGGATATTAGGAGAAAGTTTTTTATGGACGGAGTGATAAAGTACTGGAATGGTCTGCCTTGGGTGGTGGTGGAGTCACCATCCCTGGATGTGTTTAAAAGAGACTGGATATGGCACTCGGGGCCATGGTTTAGTTGAGGTGTTAGGGCATGGGTTGGACTTGATGATCTCGAAGGTCTCTTCCAACCTAGAGATTCTGTGATTCTGTTTGCATATTCCTGTGGCGGAGGCAGAAGTCTCAGACAGGGAGGAGCAGAGCACTCAGCCTTTCATCTGTCTGCAAAATCAGCTTTGTTACTGTGTTAAAGAAGTTACTCTGCTGAAGCCAGTGATGTTTTATATTTGAATAAATCAAATTATAAGACCTGGCTTGTCTTCTGTCATCACACAGAGACACTCATGCCATCCTGTTTCTACCTGTTGGAATTCCATAGACAGAGAAAAATTCAGGTAACAGTCATTTGAGATGATAAGCACCATACCTTAAGCAGTTTTAGCCAACCGCTTGAAATGCAAACATGAAGCTTGACAAAGCGTGAAATATTTCTTGCTTTTCTAATTTTTCATGTGTTAGATCAGATTTTTACTGATATTTAAAAAAGAGTATTTAAGTATATTAGCATTAGATTAACTTCTACTGACCTCATTAAGTCCAGTGGATTTCAGTGTTACCCATGCTTAAGTTATGCATGCTGTGTAGTGCTGTTCTGAATAGCAAGGCATTCATAAACCAGGGTCTGGATTTGTCTGTGGTTTAGAAACACATTTGGCAGCAGTCATGGCCAAGCCAAGAATTCACTGCAGTGAATGGCCCACACTGGTTGCAGTTTGTCATGTTAATGTGCTGTTACTAGAATCATATGTGCAAGCTGAGTAACTGATTTACTCAGGCAAGTGTTGGAGCTGTACATGAAAAATAAGGAGCCGCTTACTTAATGGAATGTTTGTTTCATATGAAAACTTAAGCATGCTTTTTTACAACATGAATGTCACAAATAAGGGCAAGTAATTCCTGAAAAAATATTCAGGCAGTAGATACTACCATTTTGGCTGATGTTATTGTCAGTTTCTAGTTACAGAAGTTGGTCAAGGACATTTATTATCTTGAGGAAAAAAACAGAGTAAGAAGTGTTGTGTAGATCAAATTATCTGAAAATTAATACCCTGTTGCCCTAGTCAGACTTATTATTCTCTGCAGAGATATGTTCTGTAACCACTAACACACTTGTTTGGGAAGCAAAGTCACTTTTTCAGAAGTAATTATCTAATGTGAGTTAGGAGTCTGATGTGTTTTTACCACCGTCTAGTAACTTTGAGGTGGGATAAGCTTTGTGCATTCTCTTGCAATTGTGCGTAATTGAAGTAAGTAGTTGAACAAAAAANAATTGTGAGTAATTGAAGTATGTAGTTGAACAAAAAAAAAAAAAAAGGCAACTCTGAAAGACCTACAATTATTTATCTTACAGATTAGCTCATGCCTTTGGGATCCTAGATCAAAATTACTGTGAATAAGGCAGTTTCATTTTCCTGAGCATGTTTATGTGATTGCATAATTTATAAAGAATTGCAAAAAGTAAGCAGAGAGATGGGAGCTGCAGCTGACTCGGAGAAGTATTATGGAACTTGGTGCTGTGGTCTGTGAGCACCACAGGAGAAAGGCAGCCAGGTTCAGGTGAAGGAGGCAGCATAGAGGAAAGCTTCTTTCCCCCACATGGAAGCCTTATTAGAAAGCTGGCACTGGGGGGAATGTAAGAAACGATCTGAAGATGGGAAATGGGTTCTGCAATCAGCAGTGTAAGAGGATCCAATGAAGGTTTGTGAAGCTGAATACATTATGCAATCATTTCTGGGCTGCTGCACAAATTGCTTGCTGTGCCTGAACAAATTGAATTTTAAGGAGCTGGAATCTGGAGTCAGAATAAATAGGGGGCTGTATGTTACTTGGGAAGAGAGGGCAGAAACAAAGCCATTCAGGCATATGGTTAGCATAGTTTGTTTCAGATGCAGGTATTTTTGTGCATAATTTTAGACTTCAGAGAGATGGAAAAGTTCAGAAACTGGGAGGCAAAGCAGAGAACAAGAATATAAGAATTATACTCAATGCTGTTTAATTGCTAGAGGTAGTCCATCAAGAAAGCTCAGGGATTTCCATTGTTGGGCACAAATGAAGAGGAATTAGTGAGGTAGGAAACAGGCAGTGCAATTTTCAGGTTAGGACTCCACCAAATGGTGTTTGGTAGTCAGTAAATAGATAATTAATATTAAAATTCTAGAAGAGAAGGAACAGAGTGGACAGCATATGGTAGTCACCCGTGCCCTCAAAAGTGGGCAGCTTAGTGCAGAGGAACTGAGTCTGAGGGATACTGCCAAAGCAGTTCTGAGGGAACTGTGTGCAGTGAGAAAATACAGATGAAATGAAAAAGAAACCCCAGCACTACAGACCTATAATGAATTTGTTGAATGTGCTTTTCATGTGTTGTATTTATGCAAAAATTTAAAAATAATAATTCCAAATGATTGAGTCCTGCTTGGATACCACCAAGAGCAAGAACTGCCTGGGAAGATTGGTGGCTTCTGGCTTTTGCAAAAGCCAGATGTATGCTAACAGCATGTGCATTTCACCAGAAATTCTTTCTTCCACTCTCCTACTGTTGAAAAAAAGAAAAAAACAAACAACAATCCATCATAAACCCAAACCACTCATTCACATTTCAATTCCTTGTGCTATTTTTACAGGAAGTTTTCTTTGTCCTGGAGTTCAAAATTTTTATTTTAAAAATGTGGTATCTCCTTATTTTGGAGGAAAAAGGTAGTTATTGCCAACCTTGAAAATAAGTACTCAGACTTATGGCCAAATAAAAGCCTCTAGGATACCTTCTTGAAGTTAATGCAAATTGAGAGCAAATCTTCACATCTGACCCCAAAAAAAGCATTTAAAATGTTCCAACTGAAATGAATAATCATGAGACCAGAGGGGTTTTTTTTCCAGTTATCTCTTTAATGAGTTGGTCAATAAAGTGAAAAGGAAAGTTCAGTTATAGTTTATTCTATGGCACAGACAAAAAAGCAAGACTTAAGATAAAAATTGCTGTGCTTAGGATATTTTTTTTTCTATCTGTGTCAGTCCACATTCCTACCCAATGGGAGTGCAGCCTAACAGCTTTCAGAGACTAATCCTTGGAGATGTGGTAGGTCTGTTTTGATACAGTTTAAACAGTAAATTAGCAGTCTCATTTTGAGTGGCACGTCTATGCAAGTATAATTTTAACTTTTATTTACAACAACAGTTACTATTATAAGGACTAGAAAGTTTTTACTGATTTTGGCAGCCTTTTCCAGATTTCACTCCCCTATGTTTGTAAGAGAGTGACTTTCTCTGCCTGGTGTAACCCTTCTGTCTACATTTCCTTCTTCCCTAGTAGGGAAGCAGGTGTTACATGACAGGCTGAAATCCAGGGATACGGGTTATTTCAGTCATTGTAAATGTGGGTCACTTGGAAGGAAATAATGCTTTATTGGTTGTGGAGATATTTTTAAATTTTCAAGAAGAAAAAGTAGTAATTGGGAGCCTTTTTTTTTCCTCTATTGCTTCTAAGTCTACTTATTTTCAAAAAAAATGCAGAAACTATTTGTCTGTGTGTGAGTGGAGTGACTGAAGTATCCTGTTGGATCTGGAGCTTTGCAGGAAAACAAGTAGAGTAGAGAACTATAACACCCAGTCACATCAGCACATGTAGTGTGAGCTCAGACTCATGCCAAAGAGCTGAAATAATTGTCTGCTATTAAAAGAAATGCTGAAAGTCTGGCTTAAGCTTATTTTTGTACCTGTGTCTGGTTGTTGCCAGTGTTCAAATAGAGCTCGTTGGGAGTCAGTGAGTGAATTTACTGCCTTGTATGGACAGCTTCTCCTTTGAATAAGGATTTTCATGCTGGAGGTGGCAGAGCTGGAGCTGGCCCACACCTCTGGGCCTGATCACTCTGGTAGGGGTCAGGGGGGACCCCAGCCAGGCATGCAGATTTGGCTGAACCATCTGATTCTTTAGTCCTGAGTATCCTGTGAAGCCCTGATAAAGTTAATACAAAGATACACAAGTTCTACCCTGTGGGTGGATTGATTCCTCATAGGAAATGCCATCAGATTCATCAGAGGTGTTGGCTGAGCTACAGAGGTTGTTAAGCCTACTGCAAAGTGTTTTTCTCCTGTATATTGAAATTCTTCAGTTGTAATATTGTTTTGAATTTCAGCTGTGTCCAAATAAGATTCATAAAGCTGAAGTAGCCCACATTGATAGAATGTACACTAATAAACAGGTTTTCTACAATAACAGTGTTTAGCAGCAAACAAAGGTTTCCAAATATCCATTTAAGTGCAAAGCCCCGAGCATTTTATGATGACTCTGCCTTTATGGATAGTGGTTTGCTTGTCATTGGGAAGCTTTCCTTGGAGTATAGAGATTTGTTTTCTTCAAGTATGAGATTTTTTTTCTCTGTCTGAGCTGCTGCTGATGTGCAATCTGTGCAATTGAGGGAGGGACCAAGGCTTAAAAAAACTCAGCTAAACTAAAGTTGCCACAGGTTCAGCTGGGGAGCTCTTCCACTTTATGCCAAAGTGATCCCATGGTACTTCTTGTGTCTTAAAAAGAATGGATTTAAGTGAGTGCATCCCACTTCACAGTAAAGATCTTCTCTAAAGTACAGTTGAAAATTAAAACAAGTTTAAAAAAAAAAATGGTAGTAATTTTCTTTTTCTCCGCTGTAGTTTAGATCACAACTTTTGTTCTTTCCTGGTTGCTTTGAAGTCTTTATATTGGTCTTCATAGTTCTCAGTTTGCTAGCATCACCTCTGATTAGACCTGGGTCTGTGATGCCAGGAAGATAAGAATCTCAGCATCTAAATGAACTCATAATAAAGGAGGTCCTTTTTATCTCTTTATGGCCATTGTGATTAAAAAAGCAGTAAGCGTTTCCAGGTACAATGTTCTAGAAGTGTCTCATGATGGATCAGTTGCTCTTTAGTCAAATCTGTCCATTACCCAAGGAATGGTGCTTCCTGAAACATACCCTTCCTTTCCCTTACACTTCCATTGAGAGGTGTTTCTAACTATGAATCTTTGTTCATAGTTAGTTTCTTTGTTTCCAGACAGTGTTTGTAGGGAAAAAAACAAACAAAAACACAAACAAAACCAACAAAAACCCAAAACAAAAAAAAAACCCCACCCACAAATCTTGCATTTCAGTTGCCTTTTAAGGTACTCCTTATCAATTGTTTGGAAAGAGACTTTACCATCAATAGGAAGATCTATCTGGAGCAGAGCTGTAGATTTCAAATAAAGTTTTATCATCTCAGGATATTTCACTGATTACGCATTGATACTACGCTGAAACAAAAACCATGTCTGATAATCAAGGGAGTCCTAAACCAGTCCTAAAACTAGAGCACACTGCTGCTATGCTAACAGTTACTTCTCTGGATATGTTTGTGAAAATTGCCTATTCTGTATGCTCTGAATAATATGGAGAAGATTTCCAGGGCATCAGAGATGTATTTGGATAGTTTTTCCGCAACCAAAATGAGTATTGGGTTTCTTTTGAAATTTTGTTTAATTCAGCCCTGAATTGAACAGCTTGGCTAGAAGGCAAACTACATTTTTGAGTGTGTTCTGGCAGATTTCTGTTAGATTACAACCTTAATACATTCAGTTTTACAATACAGCCCTTTGTTGTCAGATTAATATTGCAGCTGGATCTAGTTAGTTTCTTGTAAATTCCAAATGATACTGTTACTTTATAAAATGAACTTTAAGCTAGGGTAAGTAGATAACTCTTGGTAGGATAGTCAAGTTATGCTACCATCTGATGTCTGTCTATTTTGTGTCTATCTTGCTTCACCAGATAGCTCAGCAGGATTGTGTATCTGCATTTTGTCATATAATGATAAACAACATCTTAGAGCATAGTAAATACTGCGTTTTTCCAGTAGATGTAAAAAGCAAGTTTAGCAATAAAAAAAAATTTCTAATGAGAAAGACTTAGAAATGCTGTTTAAAATTTTCATCTGTCAAATGTTTTCCACTTACACAGGAAAGTATTCCTGTTGGCTAATCCTACATCAGGAAAAGTACATTTGTGCATGAATTCTTATATTTCTTCAAGAGCAATGATTTTGCTACTGAAGCTTTGAAAGTTTTTTTTTTTTTCATTTATTTTGTGTCATATTGAAAGAGGGACCCAAAAATGACTTTCTATTATTTCTTGGGAGTTCTGTATATATTTTCTGAATGTAGCATAGACAGTAGTATTATTTGTTAGGCAGCTGCTGTTTATTTCAAAGTAAAGCACTGCCAGCTGTGACTGGAGTGGAAAGATAATGAGAATTCCTCTCTTTGCAGCTATATGCCAGCCCGGGTGCAAACACGGTGAATGCATTGGGCCAAACAAGTGTAAGTGCCACCCAGGATACGCTGGAAAAACTTGCAACCAAGGTAAGGAATAATTTTATTTTTGAAATCATGGAAGTAGGGTTGATCTCTCTACCCACCCCGACAGTGCTGTGTGCGTCCCCTGTGTTTACAGAGTAATAAACTCATGTATCAGGTCTGTTACTACTGCAGCAAGTCTCATGTTTGGACTGACATTTGTAGAGAGATTGACATCTGCAGGGAAATGACACAGGGCAAAAATTGCTTTCATTCAGAAAAAATCAATGAGATGGATATATCGGATGTAGTTACCTGCTCTCCTTAATTGGAAATAAATTACTTAAACCTTATGGCCAGGATTGTTGTTTTTTATAAAGTCACAATTTGCAGATTTGAATAGTGAAATAGTATTTGTTAATTAAAACTCCTATAATTCATGGATTCTCATTTTAGTGTTTCAAATCCTGAACTAACTTAGTTGCATTAAACAACTAAAGGGATGGTGTAAAGACAAAATTTCTCTTACTGAATTATCAAATTTTGTTGTTTGGGTTGTGGTTTTTTTTTGGTTTTTTGGGGTTTTTTTTCTCTCAAAAGTTACGTCCAAAGCATGTAATGGTATAAAGATCATAGAGTGTAAACAAATAGAGAATTGTATTATGTGATTTTTAGACTTTGGTGGCTAAGATATGTTCACATACAAAGATATCTCAATTATCTCTCTTTTTCAGTTGTCTCAGTCTACAGGAAAATTTGTGCATTTTGTGAGTGCTGAGAAAGTATGATAGAAAAGTGTGATATTTAGAGCGATTTTCTTCTTCAGGAATGTATCTTTGATGTTGCTAAATTTCTTATGACATGTTGATTTTTAGACTTGTTTTCTTTAAAAGTAGATACATTTTTATTTTTACTAATCCTTCCTGAATTGATTTGGAAATGTGTGTTATGTTTTTCAGTTTTCTCAAAAGTTTCTGTCATCTCTTACATTATCTTGTCTCTTTTTTTTTTTTTCCTTTGCTCTGGGCTGACATTTTAAAGGATGTGTTATGATTTTATTTTGCTCATTTTAGTTACACCAGAACGTTTCTAGAAAACAGTGCAGTGAACTAAACGTTGCATGTATGTGTAACAGTTACTGGAGGCTTCAGTCTTGAACTAAACTATTTAGTTGCCACTAAATGCTAAGGAAGGGAAAAAATGTGACAAGTTATTAGAAAGGAAGCCCTTTGGGCAGTATTGGTGAAATATTGTTGCATAGTGTTGGTGACAAAGCTGCCCTGGCAGATGCAGATGAGGTTTCTTAGATGTCAGCTGATTGTGGTGCCCCAAATGTGCTCAAGTTCAGGTGGCTGCTGCTGCTGCTCTGCTACATGGTGAGACCCTTGAGCTGCTCCTGGGGTCATGATCTGTGTGTGCTGATTCAGTGTTTGGGCGAGAATGGAAAATGCACAGTGAGTGCAGTGTCTGCTTTAGCTGGGAGGAGATTCAAATGGTACAGGATAAATGTGTCCTATGTTGTTGTACCTTAATATTGCACCTGCCCTGTTCAGTTTCTGGCCCATTTTCTCAATCCTGTTCTAGAATAATAACAGAAGTAATAATGTTGGCAGAGGAAATGTTGGAGTTCCCTGCAGAGATGGAAATCTTTCTGTTCTGTGTGAATGGTTCTGGGCTGTAAAGTATGCTCATGTTCTTGGTGAAAGGCGTTCTTTGAGTACAAGCTCTGATAAACAGGCTTTGCATCTCATCTGTTCATGTGCCCCATGGATCAGGGCGAGTTCCTGGGACTGATCCAAGAGATCAGCCCAGCCTCATAGCAGAACTGTTCAGCCCTGACTGCGTGATGATGCTGGATGCTTGTCCTTTTCTGGTGGTACTGCAGCTGCTGTGAAATCCATTCCTCGCTTTACTCCCCTCAGAAGTTAAGAATACCTGATACTTTAAAAATTATATTGCTATCTTCAGCAATCCAATTTCAGCGACTGCACAAGAGCAAACCATGTGTTCTCCCTACAGCATTTATATATCCTGAATGGCTTTAGTGTTTCCCTTCTGGCTTTTTGATCCTAGCTTTACATCTGTAAGCAGTGAAGAGACAAACAGTGCAACTCGAGGGAAAATACCCTCTGCCACCTCTCTTAATTCACAGTGATAATAAAAGGACTCATACTTTCAAAATGTGTTCATCAGAAAATTGGTAGGCGCTCTTGAAGAAAATACAAATAATATTCAGTAGGACAAATAGAAATAGTTCTAATTTTTGCTAACAATCTAAAGCACATATGGGTGAACTTTCTTTGACTGGGAAAGGTTGTCTTTATCCAAAAACATCTAAGGCTGCTTTTCTGTAACTTTCTGTTCTCTCACCCTGTTTCTTCTAGGAAAATGATGCAGAGGTCACTGCTTGAAATTCTTGTCACTTGATATATATGTATATTTTTTTAATTTATAAATGAACTAATTCATATTCTCATACTTTTATTATGCCTTCTCACTATCCTGTGAAGGTGTGCATCTGTGCACAAGTTCACTTGGTCAGAGCAGTGAAGCTCTTGTATTCCACCCCCTGGACCATCATGCAAGAAGTGTAGCAGCAAGGGGTGAGGTGGTTCCTGTGTTTCAGGTGTTGTGCTCCTCCTTTTTGCATGGCTTCAGACAGGAGTGCAGTTTCTTGCAAAGGGAGTAGAGGCTGATAAACCCGTCAATGTGGCTGGGATGTGAAAGCTGAGCCTGCAGTGCCCTTAGCATGCAGAGCAAATAATTGGTTGTATTTCCTTGGTGCTGCTGTGTGTATTCTGCAAAGTTTTGACTCTCTACCATACTCATGGTTGTCACTTGCATTTGTTTCTTTCTTCTGCTTTTCTTTCAGAGCCTGCCTTTTTTTCTTTTCTGGCTTCCTGTGTCAAGTGATAGTGTTAGAAATTGTTTATCGGGTTAGATAAAGAAAAAACTGTGATTTAGATAACGTTGGAGGTTGTAGAAAATGAAGGTTTAAAGACTTTGGAATTTGGCAGCTGTTGATTAATCAGACTAAGTGAACAAAACTCTTCAGGTGATACAAATCTTTTATGAGGTTGACATGGTAGTGTGATTGCAATTGCTGGAAAAGAAAGCTGATCTGCTGCTTATAGTATGGTGATAACAGTTTAATTTTTCTACTTGATTTCTGGTCCTTGGCTTTCTATTTTCAGAGTTGGATAAATGTGGCATTGAATATTTAACTTCAGTGTTGCCTGATCCAAGTTAGGAGAAAAAAAAAAAAAAGGCAGAAAAAGTCTTGAATGCTGAAGTCTGTGAATCTAATTAAAAGAAAATAGCAGAGTGTATTGGATCTGCCTAGAAATAAGTGTCCCATTGTTGGGTGTGCACTGACGTCGGTCCGAGATGATGTGTGGTGCAGCAGTCAGAGGACTCACGTCCGGCATTGCCAGCATTACACTCTCGTCCTTCCCTTGCACTCACATTGCATTTCATTTCTTTAGGTACAAAATACTTGTGCTTAAGCAGCTTGTTTGCTGTAAACCTGCTTTCCATAGTGGCCAAAACAGTCTGCTTTTGTTACTCTGCTGCCTTGTGCTAACTTTGAAATCAAGAATGCTGGTTTTGCATCGGCTGTGCGATTTTAGGCAGCGTGGGACATTGAAAGACCCTACAACGAAATTCTCAAATGCAGGACAATGAGTGGACATTCCCACAAAGAAATTAAAGGGATTTGTTAGAATTGGAATAGTGTTGCGCTTTATGCTATTCTCGTAGTATGTTACTAATAACTGTCTATTTGTCAGCACCACAGCTTCTGTTTCTGTACTAAGAATACTTTGTATCAAGTGGCAGTGTGGAATTCAGAGTCCTATAGAAGGATCCAGTATTTTAAGGCTCATAATGTAATCTATACTCTGTGCAGGATGACATACTGAGAACAGTTGTAAATTCTTATTTTCAGCTTTGAGTCTGGGGTCATAACTCTGGAAGTAAGTGCACTACAGTTCTTAAGTCATCCGGAGTATCTAAAGTTTGGAGCTGAAGTCCAGTGGAATTTAAACACTAGAACTTAACACTGTTAAAATCCTGCCTTATCAACTTAATTTCAGTGTTACTTTTCCTTATTCTGTCCCTACTTCTAGTTAAGTATTTTATACTTAGCTCTGTTATGCCTTTATTTTGAAAAGTGATGCTGTTTTTTAGAAAAGAGGAAGAATACAGATATTTTAGACTAAGATAACGTTTTTCCAGTCTTACCTCAAAATGATGGTTGTCTCTGAACATCATTATATTCAATACTATGGGTTCCTTGGGGATACATTTATGAATTAAAATCAAATGCTAACAGTTTTTGGATGTAACAATGACTATTTTAACAGACACATTGCATGTGTAATAAATATGTTAATACAGCTATAATTTCTGTGAGGAACTGTCTACTTGTGGTATGTTTGATAGAAAAATAATTTTTTTTCTTTTTTTTTTGGTTCTGCCAAGAGAAGTTTGCCTTTCAAAATGTGAGTTTTCATCTGCATATTATTGGAGATTTTTCTGTAAAGCTTTTTTCGCACAAAGATTTCCACCATGAAAACTTGTCCTTGCCTTCTAGCGTCATCATCCTGCTGCATTTCCATTTGGCCAAGGCATATACCTATGGTCACAACTCCTAGCAGAAGATCCTTCTTCCACAGGACAAAATGCACTTTCTTCTGCAGCTGTTTCTCTCAAACCCAGCAGGTAGTTTCTTGTGAGTGTGGCATTGGTGCCTGTTGTGAGAAGCATATTCTCTTGCAACTGCTGAAACTTTTTCCAGCTCCCTAAGAGTGTGGCAGCTGAAGAGGGGTGCTGTCTCTGCAGCACATGATCCTCACGAAGACTGCAGAGGTGGTCATCACTCCTTCTTTATCATGCACAAGTCTAGCCCTTATTTTGGCAATCTTCCCCCACTGAAGTCGTGCTGAGGATCACCTGATCTTCCTCACCACTTGAGGAGAGGATATTCCCCTTCAGGTTTCCTGGAAACGTCTTGTTCAGCCTTACACAGGAAGAAATGGAAAATTATATTCCTTACCACTCCCCTCCCGCAGAAGAGGGGAGCAGGCAGTATTTGTGTCCTTAAACATGCTGTTCTTCCCAAGACCTTGGGGAATGAAGTACGGGAAAAGGGTTCTGGGGAGGGCCATGTCTGCATGATGCTCTTCCTTGACCCCATGAAGATGGAAGCAAAGTAGGTCAGAAGACAGAAAGTTTGATGATGCACATAAACACTGTTAGGAGTTCTCAGGAACAGCAGTGACTGACAGGCAACATGCTCGCAGCTGAGTTTGGGTTACATCAGTGACTTGTAGTGTGATACATGTATTTTTTGCTTGATGGCTCTGGATTTTACCAGTCGAAATGGAAGGGAATATATTTCTCAGTTTTAGAATCCTGTTTTAAAATATTTTGCCTGAAAAGAGTAAGCTGAAGAATGTTATTCTCAAAAACTAAGGGATTACAGAGTTTCAGGACCAATTTAAAATCCAAACATTAAGAACTTGTAAAACTTCAGGTGTAATTATCCAGAGTCAATGTTTTCTTTAACTTCACCTCTACAATTAATGTAACTTTCCTCACTCCACTTACTACATAGACCAGTTAAGTTTTCTGTACTTCTGAAAAGCAATCAATGAATTACTGACTTCAGTGTTACCAGAAGTGTATTTATCTTTCTGTTTCAGCATCTTAACCCTGAGCCTTTGCCTCTAGTCCACAGGAGGCACCTGTCACCTCCTCAGCTGGCATTTTTTAAAGTGGTTCATATGTGTGTGTGTATCTAGGATGTGATGGGAGCCTCAGGGCTTACTGTTCTGCCTCATGGCTTGAGTGACACTTGATAAAATGGTGCTTAGTACTGAGAGATGGCTCTTTGAAAACTTCTGGAAAAAATGGCAATTCTGTCTGTGGAAGACCTCCAGACAGCATGGTGCAGTATTAGAGATAACAGTTGATAATTCATTTGTTTTTAGTTCTTGCAGGCTGGATTTGTGAATAGATTTATTATTTTCATCTTTGTTCATTGCTATACAAGTAACTAACAACAATAAGTAAAAATGTATTCTGGTATACTCAAACAAAATCAATGCATTATTGGAAGAGAATTCTGAAGGAAATAGTCTTTACTTCTTGTTTGAAGTTCTGTCTACTAATATAGAAGCTGTAGGCTGAATATTTTCAGTTCAAGCCATTAATTGTCTATTAAATTGTAAATCTGAAATTCTAGCCCTCATAGATAGTCCTTGACAAATATCCGTTGTCAGACACTTTCTTTTAGTATTTTCTAGATGACAAGGAACAAATTTTCTCTGTGAGATTGTTTAAAGTAAGTTGGCATCAACTTTCCTGCCTTCCTCTGCCACTAATTTGGAAGCATGACAGTGAATCACTGAATTGCTATCAGGGTCACTGATAGTGATTGCAGAGTGATGTTTGCTTTCTCTCTCTTCCTCTTTCTTCTGAGTGCTTCCTGGTCCTGGACATGGCATCAACATGAATAGTGGCAAGATGCAGGCAGCCTGAGCTCGTGCGTTTGACTAATGAGACAGCACTTCATCTAATGCTAATACTGTCATTTTTGAGGAGATATCTCTGAAACCAAGCGAAATAAGCTGCTTGGCCGGAGAGATGAATGGCGCTTCGTGCAGGATGTTTGGACGCTCGCTATCAGCTGAACTGCGTATCAAACGCTAATTGCCGGATTTTCCCTCCCTCCTCCAGCAGCTTGAACTGCTAGTTTGGCCACGCATGCCTTGTGTGTTTTCTTTTCCCACCCTCTTCCCTTGTGCCCTTCATTTCAGATCTGAATGAGTGTGGACTAAAGCCGCGGCCGTGCAAGCACCGGTGTATGAATACCTACGGCAGCTACAAGTGCTACTGTCTGAACGGCTACATGCTTATGCCAGATGGAACGTGCTCAAGTACGGCCAGCCTTGCTGCTTGCTCTTTTCCAGCTTCTCAAAATCCCTGCTCGAGTTTCCCTGGAAAGCTTCTGTGAAATGAAGATGAGTCCCAAAGTAAAAGATTAATCTTGCTGGAAATTAGGCAGCTGCACAAGATGAGCTCCTTTTTTCTAGTTAAATTAGGCTGAAGAAAACAAGACAATTGTTTTGGTTTTATTACTTTTATTGAAAGTTTCCCCCAAAGCTTTCTTCAGTGCTGTAAATCACTGTTAATTGGCCTTCGAGGACAAGGGCTTGCAGTTTTCATTGCAGCAAGACACCTGCATGTCTGCTGCCTTATGGCCTTATGAACATAAAATCTTTAACGCTGCAGATGCTGGTTGTTTGACTGGTATAAAAATTGCACTGCCGTCCCTCTGGAGATCAGGTTCCTACTTGCTCCAATAAAAAAAGTTGCTTTGAATGTCTGGACAGGGGGAAGGGGAGAGAAATCATCTTCAATTAGAGATACCCCATGTTTAAAATGGCAGTATTATCCAGGAGAGTGTAGTATATATTAAACTTTATATTCTGGGGACTGTATTCAATAACACAACTTACTATGACTGTGGTGTTTTTTTCTTTTTTTTTTTTTTTTAATTTTCATAGAGATTTATTTTGTGGAAAGAAACATTTTAGTAGCAGATGTATTTCCTCTTTGAAGGATACCTGTGAAAACTCAACAAACATTTTCTGACTTTTATCATAAATTTGTGATGTAATGCTCCAAAGTTTTCAGTCATTTCCTATCCCAATCATAGTCTTTATCTAAATATGCTCAATTATTTTTCTCCAGATGCCCTTTCTTGCCTGATGGCAAACTGTCAGTATGGCTGTGATGTGCTGAAAGGGGAGGTGCGCTGCCGCTGTCCTTCTCCAGGGCTGCAGCTTGGGCCTGACGGCAGGACTTGTGTAGGTAGGTGAGCAAATGTTGATCTGATTTTAGGGTTTTTTCCCTCCAGAATGATTTTATCCTTACACAGAACACAGTTCAAGAGAGTTTATCAGGTGTATGCCTTAGAATGCACAGAACAGGCAGTTTAAAGTTGTTAATAATGAGAATAGTAATAGGGCTGTTGCTCAGGTGCCCTCGTGTCAGAGATTGCTCAGTGTTTTCCTCCAGTCCTGCAAGTTTCATTGTCTGCCTAAAGCCCATACAGACTCCTTGGTACCCAAGCCCTTGGCCCTTGCCGCTTCTGCTATTGGGTCATTTTAAACTATTGCTAACTCCAAAATACCTACCTGCATAAAAAAAAGGATGGGGAGATCACCTTTCCCTCATACCCAACAAGGGTGGGGCCTAGCTCAGTGGGTAGAGGGGTAATTTGTAAAATTCACTGATATTTTAGTGGTGCAAGGTGAAGGTCTGTGCCTGTTCTCAGTATTAGTGGGATTGAATGCGCTGTCTTTCTTCCATACTGCAAAAACTCCAGGTTAAAATAAACACAGGAATTTAGAGTGTATAAAGGTTAAATGTTTTGTTCCCACGTTTGGAACATGAAAAAGGTGCTTATGGTTAATCAGACTCTACAGTGGTCAGCAGAACAGTGTGATGTGTGGTTTCACCAGTCATTAACTATACATCCGGAGTGGGATATGACGCTCCAGTGATTTTATTATTTATATTCTATCAAGTGCTACAATTCCATAACCAGTGACACTGAAAGAATGTAAGAAAATGGGGATTTCCTGATTATTTGTTTGGCTATCTCGGCTGTCCACAAGGTAGGTGGTTCTCCAAGTGCCTGACCCATGCTGACCAAGGATTTGTTGGCAGAGAAAGGGACAGACTCTAGATCTGATGAGAAGAGCTCCATCCAAGAGTGAGAGGCTCCACACCAAGTCAGAGCCTTTCTGAAGTGCATGATTGGAGCATTTGTGTATGGAAAAAAAATTTGAAAGAACTGGAGGAAAAAAACCTACCATTGTTACATATTGAAGGGATTAAGTTGTGATAATTCCCATTTCTGAGTGCTATGGCAGAGTGATCTTTGGAGAATGCTTCTGCTGTGCCATAGTGAACTGAGTGATTTTAAAGTACAAATTCCAGAAAGGTGCACCAAGTAGAGAAATTTGCTAGAAAAAATGCTTGCAGTGTTCTCCTAGTGTGCATTTCTCTATTCAGGAAAACTTCATTCTTTGAAATAAACAAAGTGTACTTTATTGCCAAAGACTAGCACTCAAACCCGTCCTATGAAGTTCTTTGAGTTCTTCAGTGCAATTTTCAAAAAACCAGTGTTTTTTCCCTCCAGAAAGGCAAAGAACTCATGTTTGTACAAGCTTGTCACTGTTGGGGAAGTTGTTGGCTCCAGCAAAGGTCTGGATAATGCTGCAGTACAAATAGAAATGTAGGTGGTGGTAAGAAAATTGAAGAGTGCACTGGCTATGGCTCATGAGTTTGAAAGACAGCTGGGAATGNGTGTAGGTGGTGGTAAGAAAACTGAAGAGTGCATTGGCTATGGCTCATGAAATCCTTGTTTGAGAAGAGTTTGAAAGACAGCTGGGAATGCAATGCCTATTTTTAGCACAGGTGGAAATTCCTCTGGCAATTGTTCTATTCTTAGTTTAACACTTGCTGATCATTCTCTTGTTTAAAATGTTCCTTTCAGACAATCAGTAAAGAGCTGTGAATTTGGCTATAAAGGTGAAATGTATAAACTAAATTACAGTAAAGTGAAAAAATAATTCAGCTAAGTATTCCATGAAAATGTGGATTAAACAGATAAGTAATTGATTAATGACTCTTGAATCAATAAATTAATCAATCTTGCTGGGTTTTTTGATTAGGATTTTTATTTAATGAAATGAGCCATATATGCATTTCAGCTTCAAATAATCTGAAATTATTTGAGGACTGAAAATAATGATTTTTCACTATTATAAAATCCTTTCCTTTTTGTCTGTGTGTTTAGAAAATACAGCCTTGTAAACTTAAAAATCATGCTATTTTAAAATTAGTCTCAAGTTCTTTTGTGCTGGAGTTGGTATTGTGGTCGTACTTGCAGCAAGAGAGAGAAGCAGTTCTGCTTCTCTGGTGGACACTGACCATCACACTGCCTCATGTGCCTTTCAAGCATCTCCCTGGTGCTGAGGTGAGACACCAAATCTCTCCTCCATGCCCTGCTTTTGGTAGGAAGCAGGTATGAACCACAGCATGTTCCAGCAGGCAAACAGCTCCACACCTTTTGGTTCAGGTGTGGACGGACTTGAAAGAAGCCACAGTCACTGGACTGTTTGAGAGCCGCAGGAAACTAATCACAAGCACTTGCATATCATCCTCTGGATACTGATCAAAAAGTGGATTTCCCCTCAGCAAGGAGATCCACACACCTCTCACTATATGCAAGTGGAAGGCTGTTACATTTTTCTGTATTTTTTGCATCAGTTTTGAACAGTGTTTTGATACAGCTCTGTCCTTTATCTCTAGTACATATAACTGCCTACCACTACACTGATGCCATAATTTAATGTAATTTTTGTCTTATGTGAATTTAAAAAGTTGTGAATTAGTATGAATATGTACAGAGGAAAAAGCTGGACATGCTACATTAGGTTTTTAAAGATCATAATCGATGCCACGATGAAGTATATTCAGTGGCTAATCTTGTTCTTTCTGAACTACTTTTTAAAGCTGTGGTTCAAAGATTAAAAAACCCAACCAAAACTATCAAAGATAGCCATTAGCTCTTAGTAATCAGGAGTCTGAAACTTGCAGCTTTGAAATAATATTTTAATAAAAGATAGAAAATTGTGACTTGTTGATTAAATGATAATAAGAAACATGGTAGAGTTTATAAAACTTAGTAGCATATTCAAAGCCTAAAATGTTAACAATAAATTCAAATCAAAAGACAGATTTATAGGAAGAGTCAGACATGTGGAGAGGTGCCCAGTATTGGCCTTGTTTTCTTTCTCATTGAGGCCTTTACTGCACCATTCCAGCAATGCTCTTGATGGAGAGAGAGCAGTCTCACGGGCCAGGAGTGTGGGAGCTCAGGCGTTGAATCCCTGCTGTCCCCAGTAATTCTTCCTGCAGAGTGGGACAGTGCCAACAGGAGCTGCTGGGACAACCCATCTTGCCAGTAGTTCAGGGCTTTCAGTCACTTCTTCTGGCTGTGGGAGCACAGCTTGGAGAGAAGCTGAAGCTCCCTCTCCCCCACCTCAGGTAGCTGCCCTAACTAAGCAGCAGCTTTGTGGTAACACTTTTTCCACTGTGCAGTGGAAGAGACTCTGCCTTGTTCAGGCCTCTTTCACAAGAGCAGCAGGACATCAATCACTCGGCTTTGTTTTGCACTCTTGACATCGGCAGCTGAAGTGCTCCTTTTGGGAAAAGAACTGCGTGGAGAGCAGAATCTTGCTTTTCCAAAGATCAAGAACCTGATAGAGCTGCAGAGCAAAAGCTTGAACTGTGCCCTGTAGATAACCAGCAAACACGAGGAGCTGCGTGCGTCAGAAGCAGCCGTGCATGGCAGGGTCTACCTCAGTGGAGAATTAGTGTTTAAGCTCTTAGCAGCCTCAGCTTGCTGTCCAAGGACTACAGAGCGAGTGGTAGAGAAGTAATTTTTGTGTGTCAGCCTGACCTCGTCTGAGAGCTCCCCAGGCAGGGAGAGCAGCAGTGGGAGAGCATCAGCTGCTCCCTGGGCATCTGCCTGTGACCCAGGGCTGAACTGGAGGGCACAGCCAGAAGTGTTGAGGTATTACTGCTGGCTTGAAAAGGGCCCTTGAGAAAAAATCCTTTGGCTATTCTTTAGCTTTTCATTGTGTGAAACCAGTTTCATTTAGACAGCGCACATTGTATTTTAACTGCTATTACGAATAATACAGTTCCTTTGTTTCCACAGACATTGATGAGTGTGCTACTGGGAGGGTCCTCTGCCCACGATTTAGGCACTGTGTCAATACCTTTGGAAGCTACATTTGCAGGTGCCATAAAGGCTTTGATCTGATGTACATCGGAGGCAAATACCAATGCCACGGTAATAACAAGCTATTTCTCATGTGCATGTAATAGGGCTGTGTATTTTTAAATTAAATTAATTCAATCAAAGAGGAATGTTTATTTATTATGGCTGAAATGTTGAAGCGGGTTGTTTCATACTGATGCAGTATTTTAAGAAAGGGTGGATTATAGAAATAGACTGTGAAAGAAAAGCCGTCTATTTGGCCCACATTCTTGTAACTGGATCTTTTGTGGAAGCTACTGGGGATACCAGAGCTGATAACCCCAGGAATTCCTTTCCAAAGCTGTTTTTTCCCCAGGGTTCACTGGCAGTTGTAGCTAGGCTATGTCTGAGCTGTAACACTAGCGTGCTCCATAGTATGTCCCAAGATCCAAGATAAGAAAATGTGCACACCCTGGGTTCTCCCAACCCAGACTGCCCCAGCTTTCCCTGAAGACAGGTGGAGAAGAGACAGGAATTGGGAAATAACCTGGTTTTGTCTGGACATGAGACTGGAATGCAGCTGGTGTGTGCCCTTCAACAAAGATATTCTCTCTGCCTTAGTTTCACAGGGTCTCAACTGGTTATGGTTCTTTCACGGAGAAAAGATAACGTGGAGATCTCATATCTGGAGACAATGAGGCATTGCTTTATGTTTGCTTAAGTTTTTGTGGTTTTGTTTTGTTTGGCTTGTTTTTTGGGTTTTTTTGGGTTTTTTTTTTCCAGAGAAATTTGTATTCAGAGTGCTGGAATGTAGAGATTTTTGCTTGCATCACTGACAATAAATGTGGATATGCCATATGAAACGTGTCCAGCAGTTTCTCCTTGATGTAGAAACATCCATACTATGATGTATATTTCTATACTATCTATGTATAATTTAGGAAGAATTTTATGGTCATAATGATCTTAGCTGCAATCTACCTATGGCATGTCTGAAGCTGATGCTAAGGTAAAAGCTGAGCAATGCCAAAGTTGCCCAATATTTTCCCTAATATTTGCATCATCACACTGACTTGTGACTGTCTATTTTCCTTTTCCCACTGGCAAAAGCTTTATTATTATTTTTTTAAATAATCAAAATTGTATTAATGTTTGGGATTTTTTTCAGGGATAAGTAGAAAGTCAGGTTTCTATGAAGCAAATGATTTTTTAATGTAAATTTTCTGTTGCAGATATAGATGAATGTTCCCTTGGTCACCATCAGTGTGGTAGTTTTTCACACTGCTACAACACTCCAGGATCCTACAAATGCAAATGTAAAGAAGGGTACAGAGACAATGGAACAAACTGTATACGTATGTAATGCTCATTTTATAATAGAGATTCTGAAAGCTAATGTGTCTCATTTTGTAAACTTTAAGGTACAACATTATCAGGCTTAGTTTTTCTTAACTATTTTTAATACTAAATAAGGGGCCAAGGAATGTGGTTGGAGTTTTCTAGGTCTTAGCCTTAGCCTGCTTTGGTAAAAATATCTTTCCCTGAGACATTTTCATAATTAGAAAGAAATTCACCTCTCCCTCTTCACAGCTTGATTCTAGAGATTGCTTCAGGATGAGAGCAACTGAGTAAGCAGGGTAGGTCTGATCAAACAGTGCATATTACTCATACCCTGTTGTTATGTACACTCCACAACTGGCCTGTTTCAGCAGCTCACCCCATCCACTCCCTGCTGCTTCCCAGATGTGAGAAGAGCCAGGAGGGAGGATTTCTCTGGAAGGATTTGCTGTTGGAAAATTCCCTTGGCCACCCTTCTCTTGGGAGAAGCAGCCACCCCCTTGGTACAGGATAAGGTGTTGGAGCTCTCCCATATTTGACACCTCACAGGACTGTTCAGCTCTGTGACATCTGCTGGATCTTTTTGATCCTGTGTTCCTTTGTGGGATCTGGTCTTTGTTGACTCACTGATCTCTTTAAAGAGCAGCACCATTTTTTCCCTTTGGCTGTAGCTGTTGTGGTAATAGGTGTTCTATCACTTCCTGAGTGCTTGCAAGTGTATGTGGGCACTTTTTGTGTGTGTAACTGGGACAAGGCCCTAAGGGCTGTTTTGTATTTTAATATACTATAAATGTCAAACCTGCAAGGTATTCAAAGGGATAGTAATAAACAACTGGCCAGAGGAAAAAGCTTTTTGCCTGCTATCTTCAAACAATTCACTGTTTAACAAACAGTAGTTCTTCGTTTTAACTGTGTGTTATACTTGAAACGCTTGTACACAAAATGTGTGACTTGAGTTCTTACTGAGCCTTTTAAGATCTCCAGTCATCCAGTGATATAAAAGGCTTATTAACCAATAGAAAACAACAAAACATATTCTTGTGTTTCAGGTCTTCAGAAACTCTCCTTGTGAAACAAGTTAAAATTTGTTGTAATTTCTTGAAACATTGGAGGAGATGGTGGGCACTGACACCGGGGTGGAAGTGGTGATCAGTCCAGCACCTCATTTTTATGGAGGCTGAAAAATGTCATTTTCTCAGTTTCCTAGTGTTTAGCGAAGGGAAGGATCTAAATGAAGGCTGGCTTGGTTCAAACCCTGAAATGACTACTGCTTATCGACAAGGAGAAATGTTTAGAAGGAAAGGTCTGCAAGAATTTGCTTAAGCCAAAGGTTTCTGGCCATCTGTGATCAAAATGGTTGCAACATCGGGGTCTTAATTAATTTGTTTCCACTCCTGATTATGAACTTCCCCAGTTTAGAGGGCTGCTTAACCCATGGCTTCCTGCCTATGGTTTTGTAACCAGCAGGGCTTTTGTGTAACTTTTTCCCAACTCTGAAAGAGACTTCGTGCTTGAGAGGAGGTGGGATGGAAGTGTCTTTACCTTCAGTCATTCTAAATTATCTCTAAACTGCTGCAGTGGCAAGTATGACCTAAAGGGATGTAATAATTTAACAGTGCTGATGCTAAAGTATGTTTCTAACTAATGGAAACCTTAAGAGGAAGAAAAAGTAGTTCATACAAGTCTCTCTGTGTCATAATGAAATAGATTGTTAAGTTTCTGGAGTGAGAGGCTGAGATGTCCATTTTGGTCCCATTTTGATTCTCTTTGCAGTTGTTCCTATTGTTATGATTGAACCACCTAGTCCATATCACATATTTAAGGCCAATTGTGCTGTCCTTGAGGGAGGCATTGGTATAACCAGTAGGATTGTTGATGCTGAAGGCACAACTCAGACCACTGCGTGTACCTGTTTTTGTTACAGAAAGGCCAGTGACCAGACCGACGGCTCGGCCGACCGCTGTGCCAACAACTCATCCCACCCCTGTGCCAACAACTCATCCCACCCCTGTGCCAACAACTCATCCCACCCCTGTGCCAACAACTCATCCCACCCCTGTGCCAACTCAGCCTGCACCCAGGACAACGACTCGACTGACACCCAGGCCAACCACGAGATACGTGCCCGTGACAAGGCCGGTCACGACACCAGTGACAAAGCCTCCACCTCCAACAACGCCTCAGCCTACAACAGTAAGACCTACACTACCACCACAAAGAACTCCTCTGGTAACAACTGAAGAGCCTTCACATGTTCCCCTTGAAACTACATCTTCGCAGGGAGTCATAGATGACAACAGGATCCAGCCAGATCCTCAAAAACCCCGAGGAGATGTGTTCAGTAAGTTATTTTCCATATGCCTTTGTTTATCAAAGCTGTAGATGAAAGCTTGCACTAAACTGTTTGAGTTTATTTTGGATATATATATATATATGTGTGTGTGTATATATATATATATATATATAGAGAGAGAGAGAGAGAACAGAGAAATGAAACTGAAAATGGTTATATGGTAAAGCTGCACAAGTAGTGGATTTCATTACCTAACAAAAGTTTGGGACAGGAATTCTGAATCAATCCAAAAAGTGTTTAACACAGGAAAAAAACCCTGAAATTGAGTATATTGTCCTGTATAAGTACTTAAATTATGATTTCAGATGAAGGTTTTAAGGAAATATAAGACATTTTATTGAAAAGTATTGAAATGCAACATAACTCATAAAGTAGTAAATGGATTTAAATTCAGAGAGTTGAGACCCTCCTAAACAAGGTATTACCATAGCTTTAATAATGGTAAAGAAATGGGATCATGCCTGATTACCTAAAGACTTCTATGTGACCTCTTTTGTATGGGTTCAAATAGTCTCAGATGTTCATGACTAAGCAATGGGAAAAATGCATAAAAATAGCATAGAGGGTAATTTTATGGAGCGTGTCTATGGAAAGGGATACATGAAAAGCTGAAGATAGTAAAGATTCTCATAGCATGAACACATAACTTTAAGAGCTCCTCTGAAATCTACAGCACTATTGTGCCAGCTTTAGTGCATACCACAGGAGACATTACTGGCACTTGCAGAGCTGTACATATCTGCCAAGAAATACTCAACACCCGATTTCATCTTTAGTTCTGCGGCTAATTTTAGAGACGGGGAGGGTGTGCTGGATCAGCTCTTCAGCTTGCAAAGATTGTTGCTGAAGCAGTGTAGTAGGAGGAAAAGTTTGCTGTCTCAGAGCAGGTGCACAAACAGTGAGGGAGTTTTTTTCTGGTTGCTTTGGCATCTGTGTGGTAATTTCTTGAGCTTTGTTCTAGGTCATTATGCAGTGAAATATTTTGTTCCTTGTAAAAGAGTTTTCCCTGTGACATTTTATCTGTAGACAGTTAGAAACTGGTGAGTGAAGCGGACAAAATTAGAAGACAAATCCTGGTACTGCTTAGTAGAGTGTACTTTTGGCTTCATATTCAGTTTAAAACAGATATATGCTTAAGTGAAATTCTAAAAGGAAATATGATAAAGATTTACAAAGTTTAATCTGATGGGAATCAACAGTTAAAAATACAGTTTTGTGGAAATTATTTTAGACTCCAGCATTGTGCTTTCCAGGTGTCTGTCTCATGTTGCAAGTATTCTCTGGAATACTAAAGCAGAGGGATAGTTTTCAGCTATTTTCATGAAGTCATAACAATCCTCCGTGTAAAGCTTATTATTTACAATTATTGTCTCTGTATTGTCCCTAGAGGGATTTTGAAGCTAATGCTTTAAATACATGTGCTTCAGATATAGGAGTTTGGAAAATAGGAAAGTCAAAGCCTTTTAAGTTTGGCTTGGTCTGACTGCATCTTATGTTATGGTACATATACCAAACACAGGACCTTTGTGAAGTGTTTATCAAGTATTGGTATAGGTCAGCTGCCACACTCTGAGTTTTGTGATATACATACATAGCTTCAAAGGCTTCAGTGCACAGCACAATGGGACTGAAACGGGTCAAGCACCAGCTGTTCCTGGCCTCAGCAGGTAATGCAGGGACAGATAGTTCTCTGATCAAGTCAACAGATGTCTGTCTTCAATCCCGTACAAATTCTTTTAATTCCCTGCAAGAGACATACTTGATACACATATGTGTGTGATGTAACTGACTGAAAGCATATTCCACTTGTGCTCCAGATTATGCTAGTAGTGTGATCTTTAATTAAGCTGGTGTCTTTTTTTCTCCTCTCTCTTCTTTTTTTTCTCACCTTTCCACTCTGCTTTCTGATTTGTTTCTCTCTCTTTTCTCTTCTGGACACTTTGAAAGTATCATCTAGGTAGTGGTCACTGGAATCCTCTCCTACTTTCTCTCTGTCCAGAAGCGTTCATGTTGGGAGGGCACAAAAGCATTTGTTAAGGATTTGAAACCTACAAAAAAAACCAGTTCAATTTCAGAACGTGCTATTTTCTCAAAGAAAGCATTGCTTGTAGAGTAAGGTGTTTCTTCAGCTGTTGAATCCTGTTACTGCAGGAGTTTGTGGGGAAGAGCAGAAGTTACATTTCCTCATATGGGTCATTTAGAAAAGCAGGTGGTAAAGTTATAGCCCACATACATTACTGCAGTGGGATGCACAGAGCGTGGGGTCTGCTTCTCCTTCAGGACTGAACTCATTAGGATAACACAGAGATACCTGAACCTCCCCAGATGCCATCAGCTCAGGGGTTCAGCAGCACGGGAGCGTTATGCCAGGTGCTGCATTCCTGGGCCTTAGCTGGGATGCAGACCTGGCTGCATGAGTGCTCTTGGCTCACGTGAGGTGAGGGGCATTAGCTGAAACGCCTTTCAGGTTAGCTTACACATGATGTGTGCAGGGTGGGTTGAGCTTCAGGTTGCTGCTGGCCAGTCCTGCCCCTGCTGCAGGTGTGTAGGAGAGCAGTGCCTGGCTCTGTTTGGCTGCTCAGTGTGAGGCACTGTGAGGCAGCATTCCCATGAGCATAAGCCAGTGCCTCTCCAGAATCATTCCTCACTGCCAGACACAATGTTTACAACCACGGTGTTAAGACAATTAAGGATTTCAAACTGGAATCACTGATAAAATTTAGCTAACCTTCAACTTGCTTCTTAGCTGCTATACCTTTGTGGATTTTTCACTTGCCTCTATATTTCCTGAGGGAAGGGGAGTTTTGAACTATTTCCTTCAGCTTCTTTGAAGCTGTTTCTGTTTTAGTCTCACCTAGATCAAACATCTTTGCAATATTCCTGGGTTGTGGATATGAGCTAATTTTGTTTTGCTTATACTGAGCTTCTCTAGGTTCATTTCCTCACATCAGCTGCTTCTCCTGTTGAGGCAGCAAAGAAGCCAGGTCTCAAAAATTAATTTGCACTGTGGTCCCCGTATGCCTGCCTGGAAAGAGAAGGAAAAAGCCTTGATCTTGCTGCCTTTCTTTGTTTCCCACTAGAGAATACAGGCAGCAATTAGTAGTCTTGTAACACTTCAGTTTTAGGAAAACAGAGGAGAAAATCAATGTTAGAGCCACTCAGGTCATGAAGAAGGATTTAACTTCAGTTTTATAAATCTCCAAAGGAATTAGGATTTAACTTCAGTTTTATAAATCTCCAAAAGAATTTGTGTCATCTTAGGTGTCTCCTGTGTCTCCAAGGGTTGTTGTATTCCAAAAGTCACAGAAGGTAGTGTTTTATCACATAGGGATGGGCAAAATCCAGTGTAGGGGGTGCTGTCCCCAGCAACCACTGGCAGTCCTGTGCTCCCAGCCATTAGCATCTGCTAAAGACCTCAGAGCTGTTGTTTTCAGCCGGGTTGTCTTATGATGCATGGACATTTCCCTTTTTTTCCCATTGGGCTCTGCAGCCTTAGCCAGACTTGGAGGAAGCAGCACAGCTTTGCTCTGCCATTGAATAGGTGGCACTTCTGTCAGGCATTCCATGGCAAAGGGGCCATTGGCTGCTGCACAGATGTCCTAGACCAAATCCTGCAAATCCTGGTGCTCTAGGACTGGTCCACATCAGGAGAGGAAACTTTTTCCTGCAAGCATCTCTCAAATCCTAGTTTTTTGTTAGTTAACCTTTTCCTGGGCTACTCTTGGTGACTCCTTGCTCCTTGTTATTTGACCTGCTGTTCCACACACTTAGTAAATTTGACCTAGGATTGCACTTTAGGGCTCTCTTGAATGTGCTGCTCAACTTGAAATGAGCTGAGGACCAGAGAAATTTCTCTCTTCAGCAGTGACAAAGAGCAGAAATTATAAAAATGATGATAACGTTATTTAAATCTCTTTGCAGTTTTTGAAAGGTATTGGATTGTTGCTTTTCTTTAGATGCTTTACCCCTTTTCTAAAAAAGCGTGCAGTGACTTTGGGGAGCTGCTGTTTTAGAGAACAAAAAATTTGTGTTTTTTAACATGGAATTCCTACACTTGGCCTTTGAACCACTTAGTCAGATGCAGACAGTGGAATCTGGCACCAAGGATAATCTTCTCCTGATATGGATATGGGGGAAATGGCAATGAGAGAGGAATGTAGTGATAGCTTAATATTTAACTATTTCAGGACTGATAGAAACTAGAGTGCAGTACAGAGGAATCTTGTCTAGTTTTAAGTCTCTAACAAATAGAACAAACCTCTCAATAAGACACTGAATTTCTGCTACCATTGGGATCTAGATGATAAGCATGAGAAGCATAAACGTAAAGCATAATAGTAGATATCAGCATAGCAAGAGAAAAAACCCCTTTTCTGTATAAAATGACAGGTCAGCAGTTTTCCTTCTTAGCCCTTAGTGGAGCATACAGATTGGAGTTAGGAAATGTTTCTGTTTAGCTATTAAAAATTTAAAGATTGGATTAAAAACTGGATTCTTTCTTTTCTTCCTTTCAGTGACTGCAAAGTCCTTAGTGCAGTAAATGCAGTTTTATCATCTTTGAAGCAGTTGAAAAAAGGAAAATAATAAAAGCAAAGAATAGGGGGTTTGTTATTCCTTGATACCATTATAGTAGCATTATTTTACAGCAGCATTTCATTTGTCTTCACTGTTCTGGCACCTTTGAAAATGTTTGTCTTTATATTTAAGCCTGTACAATAGGTGCTTTGTTCCTGTTGGTACTCTGGATTTCAGTCATGAAATCTAGGAGTCTTACAAGTCTCGCCCTCAATCAATCTTCCAGCAAGTTTTGTCCCCAAATCTGATATGCAAGCCTTTGTTCACTCCTTGTTTTAGCTGTGTTTCCCAGAAACTCTGTTGGCACTCTGCACCTCCTGAATGGATGTTCATACAAAAGCAGGCAAGATCACTTTGCAGAAAACCTTCTGCAAAGATAAATACTAAGATGCTTGATTTCAGTAAAACTTAATGAGCCTTGTAACTGCCTCAGAAATGCAAGATTGGACTTTAGAGTGGTGGCATGCTGACACTGTTTTGTCTCCTCTCATATGTAAATAGTGCTGGAGAGGGTGGCACAGTCCATGAAAGCACTTCCTGAAATAATTGTTACTGCAGAATTTGAATCTGTGGAATTTTAAGAAACATATCCTGGACAGTGTGAGTGTCTGAACAAAAGGGCAGAATGTACCTCTCTCTTGCCCCTTCTTTTAGGCTAGCATATATCAAACTCTTCCCTGGAGGAAAACAGGACTTATTTTTGTTTTCTCAGTCTGACTGACCTCTGGACTACCCTCTACTTTTAGCTGTTTTCTAGTAGTTTTGTGTGAGAGCTCATCACTTGCAGGAATTTTCTGCAAGTGGGATTTAACAGCTTTCAGTCATAACTATTCAGTCAAAAAAATCTTTGTCCTTTTTGGTTCTTGTTTTATAGCAAATGTTTTATAGCTTTGTGGTGATTACTGTGTGCAGTGGAATTGTACTTAGAGTGCAAAACCAGTTCTTTCTGTGAGCCAGAGAACTGTATTATTAATAGTAATAATAATTGCTAATAATGTGAAGTTGTGCTCCATGTTTTGGTCTTGTAACACCAAAACTGCAATTATTCAGTTTATTGCAAACAAACTGATATACATACATGTACTTCCTTATACTCCCAATCTCAGCAATTAACAAGTAAATCAAAAAAAGCTCTATTGTTTTCCCGAAGGTTAAAAAAGCCAAAAAGAAATCGCTCTTATATAATATTTAATAATCAGAGTTAATTAATATTCCCTCCTCCCCCATCCCCCCGATCTGTTCATCTATGAAGAAGTTAGCTCATGAACTTTGAGAATATGGTAGTGTTGATGTATTGGCTCACTCGGAGCTTATAAAATTCTCCAAGTAACAGAAGCCAAGTTTCTATTTAACAAGCTTTATCAAACCATTGAAGTTAAGTGAAAAGCACACTGATACATTATATAAAGTACACAGAAAGGGCTTGGAAAGCTTGCAGAAAATAATTGTACCAAATACTTTCTCCCACAATCGCCACTCAACATATTGGTTGTCGTGGCAAAAAGAAGTGTATGTGTGGGTCATATTTAGAGTCCTGCATTTCTTATGGTAACCCTTGTTTCAAACTGAGTGCACATTCCAGTAATTAGGTCCAAGCACTGAAGTGACTGTAGTAAAGCACTGCAACACATTCTTCTAGAACTTCATTAAAAAAGAGTTTGGAAAGGACTCTCAGGGAAATTTTTTTTAAAATATTTTTGCAGATCTTTAATTATAGGCATATATATCAACTTGAATTTGGACAATACTTATATGTGTGCAGATATAACTCAGGTTTGTAGAAAACACCAGTGCATTAGAAATGGTACTTGAAGAAGTAGTTCATAAGATAAGTTCCTAATATTTTTTTTGCAGTATTTTCCTGGAACAAGGATTATGACAGACTGGGAAGAGCGTACACATGACATGTATCTTGAAACTGTGACCCCTGAGTATCCTACAAACTTTATAGCATGGCAGAGAGTTTCCTTCATGCTCTTTGCCACATTTAGAGCCTTATGATTACCTGCTTGTGAAGCTGTGGTCTGAGCCTTTGGTGCCTGCTGTGCTGTGCTCAGCAGTTCTGAAGCGAGTTGCTGGCTTGTTCTCCATAGCATGGAAAACAAACAGTCTCTTCTTCCCTTGAAACAGTCTGAGGTGAGGAAAGGCAAGGTGGTGCTCCCTGGGTGTGCAGCATAGATGTGCTTGTTCAACTGCCCCACCTACATAATTCAGGGTGAACAGTGGATTTATATGCCTGAATGTAGTATCTGTGTGTAGATGTGCTGCAAGGCAATTACTGGCCTAGGTTGTGTGGACTGTGCTCATTTGTAAGGTTTCTTTCATGTTTAAATCTCAAGGTTTTTAATCATGTAAGCAAAACAGCCCAGGTGAAATAAAGTGGCACAAATACTGTGTAGAATCAAGGTATTTTTAAAAATTAACAGTCCTCTAATACCCAAGTCAGCCTTAAGTCTGAAGCTGTTTTGAGCATTAATATCCTAAACTGCAAATAGATATAAAACAAAATCTGCAAAGGATTAAAAAGAAAACAAGAAAGGGAGACTTAATGATTAAAATAATGACTGGTATGTTTAGAAGTTCATCAGTTTCCTACAGATTTTGAGCTTTTTAAACTATTTGTTGTATAAAATTTTTATACAATACCTCTAGCCTAGAATAGTACTTTAAAAATTAATATTAGAGTCTGGTTGTTTTGTCCTAATTGCAACATTTTTTTTTCTTTTCTGTCTTCTGGTTTTAGAGGAGCTCTTACAGCAGTGCTATTTTCATGTTGACCTAGTGCAAAAGAAGTTCCTTCTTAACCTTTGATTTGATTTTCTGAAAACAACAGTCCTTTCACTTATCTTAATTCTTCTTGTTCTCACTTGTTCTGTAGAGACATTAATAGTTATTTTAGCACTGCAAATGGAAAACTTGTCAAGTTTTTAGTAGATAAGACCCTTAGAAATACCTTAGATGTCAGAGGTGCCTATAAAATCTGAGGACATGTCTGAAACACGTTACTACTGCTATGAATTATGCCTTAGACCTGCCTCTAAAAGAGGAATTTTCCAAGACAGCTCTATTCAGTGGAATCTGTTTATCTCTAGCTGACAGCTGTCCATTAACCAAGAAATCTGCAGGAAACTTAGAGACTGGCACAGCATCTTCAGAAATACGTGGGAGTTCTTTGTAGCCATTTGACTTTGGCAGGCATCACTCCCACAAAGACCTCATAAATTTCAGTTTTTCCTGGATGCTGGATGTCTAATAACCTCTGGCCTCTTAATGACCGAGAGCTGTTCCTTCTCCTTGCAGCTGGGAGCAGCAGCTGAAGGACAGGCTGTGCTGAAAAGCAGAAAGTATAATTACAGTTGAATTCCAGCTTCCACTAGAGCTCTTTCTTCTCAACTCCCAGTACAACCCTGATAATTGTTTCTGGAGCCCTAATCCTTTGCAGTTAGATGGATGCACCTTCAGCTGTGTTTCAAAGGTTAAGTGCACGTGGGGTCTCTTCCAAGTAGTGCTGCCTCCTGTGAAGGTTCTCCTACAAATATCTGTGGAAGGGTTGAGTGTGGCTTTATTTTACTGAGAAACCACTATCTTTGAAAATGCATTTGGAGAGGAATAGCATGCTTCAAGGTTAAAGCTTTCCCCCCCTTCCTTCAAAGCGTCTTTAGGAGATTTGGAATCACCTTTTATAGTGCTTAGGTAAATGTTACAGCACAAATCATAAGTCATGTAGGCATAAAGTTTGAGTCTTTGTGTCAAATATAATTCAATATATTGAAATCTCCAGGGAAAGCACAATGCCCAGAGCTGCTCTGCTCTTTTTGTTAGAGATAAAGCTAGTTAGTGACCTACTTCCTTATCTCATTCATTTTTTCTCACAGTTCCACGCCAGCCTGGAGTGAGCAATAATCTGTTTGAAATACTTGAAATTGAAAGAGGGATTACAGCTGATGAATTTGAAGCAAACGATGACCCAGGTAAAGACCATGTCTCCTATTCAAGACCTAGGGTTTAATGATTTTTTGAGGTTTCTTGGGGGTTTATATATTTTTCAGGACTCCTACATCTTACATCTCTTTTAAACGATGTTTTATAAAACCGTGTAAAATCAACCCTTTGCTTATGAGAACCTTATGCTTTTATTTACTAAAAAATTCAGCACAGAATTAGCATGAGTTGTTAATAATAGAAGGGTCATTTTTATTGTTCTGGTATTTTTGCAGATTCTTTTCCTAGAGCAGCTTCTTCTATGTTTAATTTTCATACATACTTGCTAGTGTCAGCCACGTGAGAAATTGAAAACCAAAACAATCTGAATCACTCCTGAGTTTTTCTGTGACCTGCTGCTCTCTTCTGCCAGGTGTGCTGGTACACAGCTGTGATTTTGACAGTGGACTGTGTGGATGGATCAAGGACAAAGATGATGACTTGCACTGGGAACCAGTGAGAGATGCATCAGGTAAGTGATCTGTGTACAGTCACATCCTGAAGTTGAAGAACCATCCAGACTTGAGGCTGATGACAGTTCCTGCTTGAGGACAAATCACACAATTTCTGTTCCCTTTAGTTCTGGGGTATATTTCACTGATGCCTCTTCTGTATTCTGCCTGTATAAAAAGCAAAACTGAGGCGTCCCAATGTGAAAGAGCAATTCAAAATTTACACTTTTATCACAGTTGACATCTTTAAAATAGAAATGTCTCTGAAGGAGTAGTAAATGTAGTCAGCAAAAGTTTGTCTTAATGGAATCTGAAAAAAATGTGGACTAGAGAACGTTTTATTCATGGTGAAACAAAGCTTATTTTTCAAACTAACATGTGAACATAATTATTTACCTATCACTAGCAAAATTATAGAAAGTACTAGAAAAAATATTTGGTTTTGCTGCCAGATATAGTGTTCTAGTTTAACCTCTCAAGCTGTAGCTTGGAATGGAATTTGATAAAATCAATCTCTATACTGGAAAAAGGTTAAGTAACTGGAAGGCAGACAAGTTAAGTGCTGATACACAGAGGCTTCTGAAAATGGGATTACTTGGGATGATGAAAAGTGACATTACACTGAACATTAGAGGGGAGTGTGTAGTAGCTGCTTGCAGGCCAGGAGAGTGGCATCAGCACTGGTGGTCAGCCACAGGAACAACCTTTGCCTGTCTCCCACCTCTGCTGTCCCAGGAAGTGGGATGTATTTTGTCCCCTATTGATTCTGGCCTGGCACTGAGAGGTTGCTGCCCTTGCCTGCCTTCCCTTCCCCCCAGCAGTGCCTGTCCCACCGTGCTGGGGATTAGACACACATCCCTGGCTCCCCGTAATGATGGGATTACTTCATCCCCGAGGAGCAGCCTTTGAAGTGCACAAAAGCTCACATTGTGTGGGGACGCCAGCCTGCGGAAGGAAGGAAACGCGCTCTCAGGCGGGAGGGACAGCGGTGCAGGTTAGGATGAGGGAGGGTGAGGGCTCTGAGAGCCCTGTTCCTCATGCACCACCCTGCCAGAGCTGTCTGGCCACATGCTGCCACTGATGGGGCAGCAGTTTGCCACCACAGCAGGTGACCTGGCACCTTTTCCAGGCTCTTTGGCTGGCTGGGTGGAAGTGCTGTCTTCGCTGCCTGGGCAGGGGTCCCCCCAAACTGGCTACTCTAGTACTTCAGGAGTTCCTTGTGACACTTGAAAAGCCTTGGGAATGACTGGGAGGAGCAGAGCTCCGTCCTCCTGCAGATGAGAAAATAGGCAGTTGTCTCCTGCCTGCAGAATTGCCCTTAAGAAAAAAAATTAGACATAATTAATATCTTCTTTGAAACAATGGATTTAAAAATCCATTTTTTCTAAGTCAGTCACTCCAAGCATATTCATTATCTGTACTCAAAAGTTGTTGTTAATCCATATCAAATTCCAGACCTATAATTTTTAAGAACTATGGTTTTTAACTGGCTCTTTTTTTTGTCAGACTCTTTCCCTGCACTGCGTCCCAGTAGTCAGGGACAAGCTCAGCTTTTTCTTTCCTGTGTATGTTCTGCTGCTGTTGACATAACCTGTTAAAACTAGTCCCTTGAAGTCACCCACCCACCCCCTCCAGACTGGAAGACCTTGTTGGAAGGATTTATTTTCCCAGCTTGTTCCTGACTGCTTGCTTTTACCTTGCAGAGTTGCTTATGTATTGATTTATCAGAATCTGCATTTCGAAAGGTGCTGTGCTGAAGCATTATAAGCTTATCTTGCATGCAGAAAATGCTGATTTGAGGGGACCTTTTCCTGCAGGGACTTGCCTACAGATACGCTTGCTTTGTGCTTACCTGAATCTGTTTCCTATTGATTGGATTCAGCCACAGTAACTATCTGAAAATTATGCACTTAATAATTTAGTACTTTCATAGTGGTATAATTGTATCTTCAGCAAACAGGTACAGTTATTTAAACTCTTCTATGCTTCTTTTAGCAATTAGTGACCTTGCTGCAAAAGCAATGTATTAAAAAAACCCAAAAAAACTCCCTGAGAAAATACTTACCAAAAGGCTTTAACAGATCCTTGGACAAATGGATCCCACTTCATGGCTAAATGCTGATCTAGGGGCCCAGACAGCAGCATAATACTTTTTGTTAAATCTTATTCAGACCAAAGAACTTAAAAACTTACATAGAAGTAGTGATTTGGAGACAAGGTTGGCTTTCCTTTTAAGTGTGTGACAAGCCCTGGTGCATTGTAATTAAATCTTACAGCTTTTTGAGGGAAATCATTGTGACTTTCAAATAGAAGTTTTCAAAAAAAAGTGATCTGTTTGGGTAGTAGCAGGGAGATAATCAAAAATAGTTTTATATCCTGCTTAACTGTGTATGTCAACAATATTGCAAACCCTCAATATTTCTCAATCTTTGGTTTTAACTAAGGAGCCTAAAAATGCCACTTTCTTAATGAACCAAAGGTGTAGAGTTGACATTAAAAAAAAAAAAAAGGGCATAAAATCTGATTGCATAAAGAAAAAAATATTCTGAGATTCAGTGTAAGATAAGCTTTGGTTGGGGTTTTTTTTTTGGTTTTTTAAAAATCTTTTTCTCTTTGGTAATCTCAGATTTTAAAGGTTTTACCCACCTTGCAAAAGTTTTAGGTCATACTCATACAACAACTTATACAGGTCTGGGTTTTCTCCAAGATGTGAAATCTCATTTAATGTAGCTCTAAGCGTCAGTGTGAAAGGTGCCTTTTTTTCTTTGTAGGTTTAATGGATGTTGTCATACCAGAGATTCTTAGCTTCTCATGTTCTGGGTGTTTTCTGGAAGGCAGCTTTACTTCATACATGATAAGAAAGAAAAATAGGGTTTTTAATTGAGTATGTATGTTCACTGTCAGCTTCCTACTGTTAGAATTTGGGGTTAACAGCCATGTGGAAATCATTACTGCTTCTTGCTTTCTCTGTCTAATCCAGATTAAGAGTTTAAATTAGAGTTAAATAAAAGAAGCTATCGGGGTTGCAAATGGATATGCTTTGAGACTTACCCTGCTAACACAGTTCCCAAATAAAAGCAAGGGGACAGAGCCATAGCTCAGTTACATTATAGCATTTATTCTGGTCTCCATTATCTATCCAGCAGCAAAACATTGCAGCTTGAAAGGTGCATAGATTTGCACAGTAGCTTTTACATCATTGTGGGTTTAAAATCATGCAGTGACCAATGGGTTGAGGTTTTAGTTTTTGAGAGGGGTTTTGTTTACTTTGTCAAAAATCCATTAGATGGGCAACAGCCAGCCTGGTACTAATGTACAGAGAAGAGCAGCACTGTAAATCTTACCCTGTAGGAGGCAGGTGCACTAGTTATGGTTCTATAATGCCTTATTTTACACTCTGGACCTTATGGACCCTTTTATTTAATTTATTTTCAACAACTCTTGTGCATTTGGTCCTGCAATATAAATGCTAAAAAAACTAAACACCCCCCCCAAAAAAAAAACCAAACAAATAAACAAAAAAAAACCAAAAAAAAACCCAGAAAAAAACAACAAAGAAACCAAACCTAACTGCTTTTTCCACTGCAGGGGGACAGTACCTTACCATCTCCGATCCCAAGGGCAAAGAAGGAAGAGTAGCACATCTTATCCTGCCGTTGGCTCACGTGGCTCAGGCTGGAGATTTGTGCCTGTCCTTCAGGCACAAGGTGCCCGGGCTGCATTCTGGTGCCCTCCAAGTCTTTGTGAGGAAGAACGGCGCTCACGGCCCTGCTGTTTGGGGAAGAAATGGTGGCCATGGCTGGAGACAGACACACATAACTTTACGAGGAGTAGGCATCAAGAGTGTAAGTACTGCTTTTTGGGGTTTTGCAGGAAAAGCTGAAGACACTTAAATGGTGCAGCACTGCAGTGTTCATCTTATGGGTTCAATGTCACTCTCTTTTACTACTTTGATCTCTGCCAACTGAATCACAGTACAGATGAGAGTTGTTGTGGATTTGTTTAAATTGGTTTTATGCACAAAAAAAGAAGAAATCCCAGCTCCAGAAATAGACTCATGGTACAGGCTGCTGTATAATTTCCTGAGCTACCTGGTACAGCCCATTTTAAGGGAGTCACCACCTAGGAGAAAACAGCCTCATGACAGAGGCATACTCTGTAGAGACTTATTTTAAAAAGCCTGTATCAAGATTCCTCATGAGTAATGCTTTGAATTACTGTGCCATGAAATAGGAAGAATCATCCCCTGTGGATTAGTAACTGGTTAAACCAGGGCAAAGATATTGAAAGTAAGTAATTTTTGGTAATGCAGGGGGATTACATGTACAATGACATGTGGTTTTATGCTCTTCAGCATGTCTGCAGCTGATCAGGCCAAGGAGGTGAATGATGGCCTAACAATGCCCATAACACAGAATGGTTTAGTGCAATCAAAAGAAGCTGCCTGAAGTGCCATGGAGAATCTTTTAATACCTGGAGATTTTAGAAACACTGTGATTAACTGGTACCAAAAGCTCAGTGTTATTCTTCAGCATCTGAAGGTAGTTTTTATTTCAGGTCTGAAGAAGTGTCTTGGGTAGTTCAGGGCCTGTGTTACTCTCACTTAAATATCAGGCGCTGTGTTAAGCTCACAAAACATAATGTTCATGATGGGAGCAGGCTACAAGACATACAGAGTGTCTAGCTCTAGAATTAATATTAAGGCTGTAATTACTGCAAATAATTTTCTAGGACCTCAGCAACAGTAGCAAACAGTAACCTGACTTTGTTACCTGTAAATGAATGTCGGGCTGAGAACGAGAACATTTGTAACAGGTGAACAATATATCTGCTATATTATTACCTTTTTTCTCCTAAATTTGTAACTTCTGGCAGTCCCTTTGCACTGTCCCCTGCCAGTAGCTGTCAGCGTGGGCTGCCCTCCATCACACCACAGACAGCAGCTGCCTCATGCCCCTCTTGAGTTTGGGGTCTTTTCCAACCAGCCTGGGCAGCCAGGGCTGCTGACCTGAACCACTGGGACACTTATCCAAAGATCAGGGAGGAAGGGAAAACTCTTAAGTAAGCAGGGGAGGCCTCTGCCAAAGTGAAATCTGAAAGAAATGTGGAAGTTTTATTTTCTAGCTAATTTAAACCCAAAACCAACTCAATGGTAGTGATTTTGGAGGGGTCTATTAGCAACCTGAGGAGAATTTGAATGAAGACCAGAATCCTTCATCACACTTTTTAATGAATTATCTCTATGTAATTATTTTGTTTTATCCCCTGCTTAAATTGTCCTATTTCTCTTTCTAGGTTATTTTCAGAGGCGAGAAAGGGAAGGGAAGAACTGGGGATATTGGACTAGATGATGTGGTCTTGAAGAGAGGACGCTGCTCTGAAGAGCATTAGCCAAGACAATGGACCAGCAGCCATCTCCACTTGCCCTTCTCATGCAATTTCTACCAAACTTTGAAAGAGAACTGCATGGAAAAGAAGAAAAAGTGGAAGAGCAACAATTTCTGAGTGGTCTGCTAAGTGCAATCTCATGGAAATTTCACGTAAATACATGGAAAGCACCTCCCAGGATTGAGGAAATCCAATCTCAGGCTGGTTCTTTCTATTAATCCTTACCCCTAAATTGTATTTTGTATGTACTAACTTAGTGCCCTGTTAAGTCTGGTGAGTGCTCACAGAAAGAGCACTTGTGGAAAAGGGAGAGTTAATTACAAACAGTAGCAAAAAAAAAAAAAAAAGGAAAAAAAAGCTCCATCACAAAGTTTCAGTGTTAACTGACAGCCATTATCAACCCAAAGTGCTATCTTTTATTGACTAATTTCTGTGAGTCATGTTGGATTAGTGAAAGTCTGGACCTGAATTTTGGCTTACTGCCAATGCTCTTTGAATAATGGTTTTTCATATATGAAATAGCTTTTATTTGCTGTCGCATCTGTATTAACCAAAACCAGTAATAGGGAGTAGGCATTGCATCCTGTAATACTGCTACTGCTGTGTTTTGTGTATATGTGTATGGTTAACATATTTATGTTTTCTGGTATTTACAGGCTGTAGTTGCAGGGTAATTGGCAGCTGTACTTTCTTTTTGTACATGACAGGAGTTCAGCATCTTTTTCAATACTGCTGGTCATGCCAAATGATCAAAGTCAGTTAATGGTGCTCATTGAAAAATGCTGGTGCAGTTTTTCATGTTGTAACGTCCCAAAGGCAAAAGACCAAACACTCACCTGAAGGAAACTGGCATCTGAAAATGCTGTACAAGTTTGCATCGAGTTCACAAGCGAGTCCTAAAGGGCTCTCCGTCCTGCAGGAAGCTCCTGGTTCAGCTGAAGACTGAGCAGCCAGGAGAAGGTGGACTTGGAACTTGTAAGGTTGAGCCCGTTGACACTGCCAGGAATGATCCCTTCCCAAGGGTGGCACGAGCCTGTGCATGAGGAAAAAGGGCAGCTGCATTAACACTGTACAAAACAATTCAGACCATGACATGCCTCGGGTGGTCTTTGTCAGATGTCCATACTCCACCCCACCTTCTGTATATAATAACCATTTTACTCTTTAGAACAACTATTAGCTCTAGTGAGAACTAAGTATTTATCAAAACTTTGGAATAATTTTATAGTTATGTATCATGTGTGTGCTGTGCAGTTTCCCAGGGAATTCTTCTGTTTGGTTCGTAATTTTTGAAGTGAGGCATCATCATCACTCCTAGGAATTCTAAAATTGACAAAGTAATTTTAATATTTAAGAAAATGACAAGAGATTGGTAAAATATTGTTAGTGGTGCAGCCTTAAAAAAAAAAAAAAGAAAAATATCTCAATTCTTTTGAGTAGTTAAATACAGTGAAAAAGAAACGTCAGCTGCAATAGGATGTTCAGTCTTGTACAAAGTTCACAGACACAAATTTGCAAGACCATTAGCTGTCCCTTTCCAAATCCCTGTTCCTGACAAAGTACCAGTCTGAAAATATTTTTTCCCATTCATCCCCTAGGACAAAACATGCTGTGTAGAGCAGAAAGGTATGTGACCAAACAGAGTCTCCTGCAAAACTGTATCAGCAAACATTTTGAAAAGGTAAAAAGAAATGTGTTTGTAAACATTAAATTTAGAACTATTTTGCTTCAAATATGATTATGATCTTTTTCTCTTATGTTACTTTGTGATATGTCAGAAATAGCTGTGAATAGTTGAAATACCTTGACTTATTTTAAAGTAATCAGTAAAAAGAGACTGTTACTTGCGACTAATCGGGAATCTTCTTGTTGTTTCTAAATGGAAGGTCTCAATTTTCATTGCAGTGAAATGAAACAAAGGATGACAGTCCCAGAGTGAAATAGCTCTTATTACCAGGTTTAAAAATCAAAATACATTTCACTATAATATGAAGAGAGCACTATATTTATTATTCAGACAGAAGAATGCCAGTTTTCAACCTAACTTTAGGAGAAGTCTCACTGCTAATTTAAAAACTTCTGCAATATTAAATGTCCATTTTACAAGAAGGAGCAGCTACCATAGTTCCTCACTCTGATTCAACTGGCACAAACTGCTGTCGATGCAAGACTGTCAGAGATTTTTGACATTTTTACAAATGGTCCCTAGAACCCAGAATCTGAGTTAGCTCAGAAGGTGGACAGCAATAAGGACTCAGGTGCCAGGGGGAGGATCCAGGTCTCTGTTTTATCAGTGCATTTCATTGCTACAGTAAAACATGACTTGTGAAGCCTTGTGGCTGCTCGACAGCTGCAGGACAAGACAGGAGTTCAGCAGTGGTTTTGAGCTCTGGGGGAGCCGTTGTGGCTGTAGGGGGTCACTCACCTCCAAAGCTGCTTGTTCTGTGACTTTGTGTGTTGCCTTCTCTCCACCTTTTGAATAGACAAGGTGAGTCACTCAGAGCTTCTGTTGTGAGGATCCTTCTCCAGTTCTTGCTCTCCGGGTGCTTTTCCAGCAGCTCCCTCCAGCCACACACCTCAGCCAGGACTGTCCTTTCCTTATGAGCTTCAAGAAAAGGATTAAAATATGGCCTGAGGTCTTCTATGAAGTAGATTGTAGTTTTGGATTTAGTAAATCAGTAGTAGAAATTCCTGCTTGGATTCTTAAGCAAGCAGAAGAAATTACACTAAATTAACAGGAAAAATATTTACCGAATGTTTGACCTCTTGCCAGTTGATAATTGAATGTTCTTAAAATAACGTGTTCAACTCTATTCCCCAAAGAGATTGAAAATAAGATTCTTTATAATGACAGGTACTGGGACCAGAGGCAGTGTGCATTTATGAATTTGCTGACATCAAAATCAGCAGAATGGAAGGGACAAGACTTCTGGTTCTACATTCCATTCTATACAGTGCCCTCATCTCTCATCAGAACCACATCATTAAATCAGTAGTGAGTGCTTTCAGTGAAGCCAGTTCATTCTGAATAAAAGCTTTCCTGCGCTTCCTTCAATGAATTACCTGATGATTGGAAGTAAACATTGGTTTTATCATTGTTGGAGATTACAAAAACTGGTCTCATAAGACTCAGATAGTCATAAGAAGACAGACAACCCTGAACAGAAGAACAAGCGAGAGCTCCTTGTTTGGGAGCTCGTGCAATGTGTGTCACCTCAGCTGGTGATGACACCACCCGAATCCTCAGCAAAGACCATCCTGACATCCAGCACAATATGAGTAGAGAACTAAATGCAAATAAGTCATGACCAGTGCCAGTAATGTTTTAAATTAGGAAAACAATGGCAAGAAATTTGATTAAGAGGATTCAGAGGGGTGTCCAAGAGAGGCACTTTGACTTCCATCCCTCTGGAGTTCAGAGTTGGGTCAAAGAATGTTGTCTTACCTAAATTTCTTGGATGAGTTGGAGGACCAAAGCTGTTGGGAGTCTTCAAAGTTTCCATGTCCCAGTGCTGAGTGTTCTCTCACAAACATGCGTGCTTTTTGCTAACAGTCATGGGGATTCCTTTAGCCACTTTTGAATACACAGGGTTTGAAGCCACTGGAACTGCTCACTAGTAATATAGTCTGCAACTCTGTGGTGTACATCAATTTACATAGGAAGCCCTGTTGCATAGTTAGAGGGGTCATTAAACTGGGAGCAATTCAGTCACTCTCCTGTCATCTGCCACTGGTTCTATCCTGATTTTACAGATATTGTAGTTGGGTAAACTCTATTACTGAAGGTTGCCTCTTAGAACTGAGTGATGTTTAGTTACTCATGAGGTACATTAGGCAGTTTTTTGGGGGTTCAAAGACCTCGGCATTCTGGCAGCTAATCTGTGTATTAAACAAACACCTGGCACACTCACTGTGAAATTCACTGTGAACTGCTCTGCCAGGTTTCTTTTGGAGTAATTTGCTTGCCAAATAAAGGTATGTCACAGGCTTGAAAAGATATTACATTGGTACAAAAAATAGACAGAGGAAGTACATGGTACATCAAGAACTGCCTTCATCACCATATGGCCTTTGATCAGATTACACTGGCTGTTTGAGAGCTAGACAGGAATTGTAAGGATTCACCTACAGCTTGGCCATAGAGCTTCAGCCCACAGTCTCTCACACAAGTTCTTCATAACACTGTTCTTTATCTTTCATTCAGCCATCTCCTCCCAGGGTACCACTTCATCCAAAGAGTGTGCTTGGCACTGCAGCAAACACAAATGATGACTACCCCTCTCTGTGGCTGGCAGTGAGCAGGTGATTCCTAATGCATGGAACTCTTAATTTTTCTCTCAGGTTTTGCCAGAGGTTATCAGCTAGGCTACTAAATGCACGCTGGGCAAATTCAAAATTTCACATGCCTGAAAGAAGGTAAGGAGCTTTTCTTTCCCTGATATGGAAGTCTGCTTCCTCCCTAAAGAGAGACCCTCACCAGAGGAGACCCATTCTGTACCACTCTCTCTGCACTTGCTGCTCCAGCTGAAATCATGTAATGCAGCTGGGTCCGAGGCTGCAGGTAACCAGCCACACAACCCGCCCCACCCAAGGAGGCCATATTCTGAGCATGCAGGGGACAGATTGGAACAGTGACACTTCAAGAAGCAGCTGCGCATGAAACTACAGGAGGCACAAATGGGGAATGCGAGAAATCCTGCAGATTGCACAACTGCATAACAACCAGAGCCCATTTCTGGCCCTGAAAGGACAAAAGTCTTGTGAGTTTTCCAACAGCCAGGCTGACTGGAACAGCCTGGGAACACAGCATCTCCAAACCACGGGAGGCTGCCAAAAGCAGCTACAAGGTAACCCTCCGGCACACAAAATATGAGGTGAGAGGGATTTTCAAACCTTGCTATTAAAAATATCCTTGGAATGATGGAGCTGTCCTGACACTCAATACAGACAACCCCTGTTTCGTGTTTCAGTGGCAACAACTCCTTTGGAGAAGAAAAACATCTTGCATTCATAAGGGAACTGCACAGAGCTGCAGCAGAACAGGCACAGGTTGCTCCAGTGGTCTCAAGCCTTCCCTGCCAGCCTTTCAGTTGAGAAAGTCAAACTGCTTGTGAGCTCCCTGAGCACATTCAAGGGATAAGTAGAAGTTTTCTCTGTGCACCTTTCTGCACACTTTTTCATTCAGCTGTAAGAAAGGTGGATAAACTCACCCACATGACAAGAGAAGTGAGCCCATGCACCCAGAGCAGGTAAGTGCCATTCACTTGAACTCACAAATTCTTCTGCCAGGCACTGTCCTCTTGACATTCAGCCACAGATTCAGATGAATCAGCCTAACCTGCAACAGCAGCTAGTTCAAAGAGTAACACAATTAAAAGTGTCCTTTATCCAGCATTATTAAAGGGGAAAAACTTCATTAACAGGTCTTTCACTTCCAGAAGCCTGGAGCTTTTTCACTCATTCCTTTTTCACCACCAGAATGAGGCAGAATATTAAAAATGCTGCTCAAAGAAATACATCTGACAGTCTCTCCTGAAGGAATTGCTAGACAGGGTATCTCAAAGCTAAGAAAACCAAAACACCTTACAAAGGAGCTTGGGCAGCCATGAGACAAGCAAGCACATCAGACACTGATGAATTCATCATGCTCCCTGAGCTATATGTGATTTATCTCAGCTTCTAGTTAATTTTTAACAGGCCCCTGTTCCTTGCTAAGCAGTTGGGAAACTCTAGAAACAAACATCCCAGCAGCAGTTCAGAGCGGATGCTGTAATGGGGTTTTTACTCAAAGTAAGAAATATTGTTTAAAATCCTATTTCTCTTGTATCTGAAAATGAACAATCTCTTTTGCTCACATCAAAGAATTGAAATGCAACATCCCTCCCTCCTCTATCACACTCTACCATGCACCACAGCTGTTTTTCTTCCTACCTAGGTAGAACATGTCATTCCTATCTCATATGCAGACTACTGTAAGGGCTCCAGGGTAGATTCTTCAATTAAACAAACCTACCAAAATTTGAAGACTTTTGAACACTGCATTTGCACAACACAAACCAGGGCAGCATGAGAACAAGACAAAAGGAGAGCTCTTGCAGCCTCACATTTCAGGACACTACTGCTTTGCTGCAGAGCTTCCAGTCTAGCCCACAGTGACATTAACCTATCAAAAAGCTCTTCAAGAGAGCTGCCAGCAATTGTATGAACACGACACTTGAGATACTCTCGCCTGTAAAATGTCTCCTCTAGCTCCAGTCATTCAAACCCTTTGGCCAGGTGGAGAGGTTGTGCTGCTCACTACCAGCCCCAGCTGAGGCTCTGACCCTTGCCAGGCCCCAGTCCTGCCACCACTGCCTCAGCTTCAGTGAGGGCTGGAGCCTCCAGGTGTGAGCAGATTGAAACCAAGTCTCTACAAATAGAGCTGGAATAATTCCTATTTGCCTCTGAGCCTTCCCTGGAGCCCAAGCACCTGAATTTACAGAGCCTGCCAGGGCCGGCCCAGGAATGGGGGTGCTGAGGGCGCTGCACGGACAGCAGGTGAATGGGCACTGGTGGTGCTTCCAAGCATGACCAAGTCTCTGATTAAGCAGCAGGCAGCCAGGGCTGTGAACTCAGGACTGAAGTGTTCCTTATCTCTCTTTGTATACCTGTGTGTGTGGGCTTTGGAGCTGCATGTGGGGTTACAGCTTCCCACCTTCTGTATCTCTCACTGCCCCCCGCTTCCTTTTCCTCTTCCTCCTCACAAAGCTCTCAGTTTCTCCAAAAGCATCTAACTCTCCAGTTTGTTCCAAGACCTCAACTTTTTTCTCTCCATCTGCCAGCTCTCTGCTGCTGCGCTCTTGAGCTTTTGATGAAAAACAGGCAATCAAAGCCTTTCTCCTCAGCTATGTACTTATAAGTTTAGGCTTCCCCATCTGCAAGAAACATTCAAGTTAGGTATCAAGCACTGCACCTGGCAGCGTTTTCCAGATCCTGCCCAAACAATAATAATGTTTCTTTGCCTCAGGACTTGCTGAACCCAAACACTGTTTTCTCTGGCACGAGAGGCCAATTTACTTCTCTAGATAAATATTAAGCAAACAGGAATTTTTTGACTTTAGGAAAAAAGAAGCTAGAACATTTTCCTGCAGCCACAGTCACACCCCTTGTGCCTGTAACACTGAGCTATTTTTAAAAAATTGTTCCTGGGGTATTTTCCTAATAGCCATAAAGCAGCAGGGCATTCTCTAAAACACACTTTGCTATTATTACTCCTTCTATGCCTTCTGACTATGACCTTCCAAATTCAGATAGATTAGCCAGCTGTCAAAAGAAAAAAAAAAATCTCTTTGTAGCCTTTCCTCTATTGCTTGTTTTCCCCAGGCAGCAGATCAGATCCGGCAGGAAAGCAACTTAGTTCTGCCCTAAGACTCCATCCCATTTTCAGAAAGTCCATGTCTTGAATGTTGCAACTTGGCTCTTCTGCATACTAAAAAAAGAAACAAAAAACTTGTATCTTTTGCCAGTGTTTCAACAACAACAAAAACAAACAGTGAGCCAAACCCAAGTGAAGAACTGTGGCCCATCCATGTAATAAAACTCTCAATAACTTAAAAAAGTAAGATTAGTGTTTTAAATTGACCAGGGGCCACCAACATCGTCATTTAACAATCATTTCAACAATCATACTGTTTCCTTCAGCCAAGAGATGACAGGTAAAATGAGTTTCTGACCTAGCTAGTAATTTTTAGAAAAGCCCACAATCCTTAGCAAATGATGATACAAACCCATATTATAATGCGTGAGGACTTCTTGTTAACTTAGCAGGCAGAGACACAGAGCACTTAGCTGTTCTCTCTCCTCTGTATTTATTTTCTGGTATAAAATGCAGAACATTTCTTCTAAGTCTATGTAAATATAAACAAAGATTAAAATTAGGACAAATATATCTTTTCTCTGATTACATCGTCTGAACCCTCAATTAAATTCCTCAGTAAGCATCTATTTTCCATTCATACCCACAATTTATTTCTGCTTGCCAATGGTCCATGCTGGGGGAGAGCACTCTCAAGCAATCAACCTTTCACTCCCAGCTCCTGACCCCATTTCTTTCTTTCCATTCTTTTACGTGTTCTGGCCATCTCCTAATGCTGAAATCAGCATTTTGCTGCCTCAGGCAAGAGAAAAGGCAGCACAGCCTACCCTTATGAAGAAGGTTTTGCCTCTTGCCATGTTCTCTACCTGCTGGAGCAAGTCTGCAGCCATGTGTCACGCTTGCAGCTGCCCTCAGCAATGTTTGTGAGGCCACCAGACATGGCAAGCTCTGGAGCAACCCCTCATGGCTCTGGTTTGCATCTTGTCACACTCGGGCTGTTGCTGCCAACACACCCTTAGAATAAAGCCTCTTTCAAATCAAAACCCAACTCACTGACACGAAGTGTGTCCCACAAGTGGTAATGGCAGGTTTTGGAATTCAAATTCTTCCCCCTGCATGCTAATGCTCTTTTCCCTCTACTCAGTGTGCCAGCCTCTGTCCTCCTGCAGAACTCCACACAAAATACTGTGAGGTACTTGCAGGTCAGAGCTTCACCCATCAGTGCAGCCCACCTGTGTCACCTCGCTCCTGGAGCTCACACTGCAGAGACACAGCCCAGCTGGGAAAGTACAGTCACAACAACTCAGCTGGCAGCAAATTGGTAATAAAGGTTCTAGTTCCAACTGTGCTGTTTTGCCAACAGCTGATGTTCTGGCCCATGAATTCCAGCATCACTCATTTAGTCAGAAATTATATTCAATTCTCATGTATAGCAGAATCACAAAATTTACATTGTTTCTTCCATGTCAAAGTTAAGGAAAAAAAAAGGTGGTGGGTTGCAGAGTTCCCTAAAGCTAAAAGTTAATAATTGCTGGGTTAGAAAATAACAAACAAAAGGTTATCAACAACTTCTACCTAGTTTCAGAAGGCAAACAGGAAAAAGACTCCAACAAAAAGATCCAAATTCCATTAAAAACAAAGCACAACTATTTTTCCTTCCAGTCAATATTTCTTACAATAATTCCAGTGATTTATCTCCATTTCTAGACTCTATTTGTATTTCCAGACACTGGAAATTAAAAAATAAAATCAACTTACAACCTCCTCTAAAGAAGCTACAATGAAGTGCAACAGATAGCAAGTTGAACATGTCCCTAGCAGGCAGTCAATTCCAATACTAGGCATTTATGTATACAGGAGGAACAAGGCATATACTTTATATATGAAAAATATATACTTATTTATGTATCCAGGTCACACATAAGAAGGGTCCCTTGAGAAGTATTGCCAAGGATGGTCAGTGCTGGAAAACAGGACCTCCCTAACCCAGACCTCCCTAGGGGTTTCTGGGGTAACAGGCACTACCTAAGGAGAAGGTTCCCCTAGTTCCAGGTTTTCCCCATTTCACAGGTGAAAATCCTCAGCAGTTTTTCAGGCTCTGCTTGTTATAAGAAAAGCCTTCAGTCTCCTGACATTTAAAAAGGCCTCAAAGAAACATAACATGAGCTAGTTAAAAATAGCATGTGGAGTGCACACACACAAATCCCTACCCTGCTCTAAGCCAAAAATCATAGAAAACAAGGTTTGTACGGCCTAATGGGACATCCTATCTATTCCCCCCTCCTGCAGAACTCCTCCCTGGCAGCATCTGCCCTGTTGCCTTGCCTGGTGTGCTTGGAAAGCCCCAGTGACCTGCTCTTCTCAGCGGGCATGGGGGAGATGCCCCTGCACTCAGCCAGGCTGTGCCTGGCACTCGGGGCAGAGCTGGCATCTCCAGGGCTGCTGGAGAGGATGGGGGAATCACGCTGCAGTACTTTTCCTGACCTTCAGCCAGAAGGTTTGTTTTACCTAATTTGAAGCTCCTCCTCTAGGAGATTGCCCAAAATATTTTGTACAATTCAGGCTGTGTCTTGATCACCTGGCCAAACTCGAGTCCTGTGGCTCTTTTGATCTCTCGTGGTTAATCAAGCTTCTCACTCTCGGATGCAGGGACTGCTACAAAGAGATGAAAAAAGTATCAAGAAATAAATGATGAATAACTTCCACATAATGGTAAACCACCACCATTGCCATCAGTACTCTGTCTCTTTGCTGGGAAAATTCTACATGTCCCAGAATTCCACTATGCAGTGTCATTTTCTATGAGAAAAAAAAAAA
>VWZN01003300.1:68831-111575 GCA_013396955.1 Regulus satrapa
AGTCTTGACTCTTGCAATACTGTCCTGCCTGGTACAGTGCCATCATCCAATGGAAACCTCACTCAGATGAATTCAGCATAGCCTGCCAACAGCACTTGAAGCTCTTTTTGTTCAGCATTATAAAATTGTTTGTCCCCTGAGGAGTGTAGGAGTTTCACTCCAGGCCCTGCCAAGGTCAATATGCAAGATAAATAATTCCCCCCTCATGGCCTAGTGGGAGGTCTCTTAATCACATGAGGTTTGCCATATAATATGTGGGGAAACATGACATCAAACATTTCACATGCTAAATTATGTTGGATTTCAGAATGCAAGCAAGATTTTTCTTCAGCTACTCTGTTCTTACCCTCTCTGACACAGAAATGAAGGAATCCTCTCTAAATCTGAGATACTTTGACTCACAGCAGTAGAAAAACAGATATCAATATATCTTATAAGAATTGCTGAGAGCAAAGGTTTAGCTGAACAAGAGCTGTCACACCAAACTCCTCCAGTTAAGTGCCTGGAACTGAGGACAAGAGGGATTGGGGAAGGTGAGACAAACACCATCCAGTATTTCGATCACTCAACCCCAAAACAGAAAGAGATCTATTTTAAGAATTGTCTCCCCCAGCATATCTTACTTAAAAATCACTTTTCCCACTTAAAATCGATATATCTTTAATAGAAACATTATCAATACTTCTTTTTTTGTTATTGTTTTGCCAGTGAAGGTCTGGGAAATTTAGAATAATCTTTTCTCCAAAGGAACCCATAAGTTTTCATAGTTTTCATAGTGTTTGGCCTGCAATGAATATGTGGCCTGATAAAGTGCAATGACACTCTCTGAAATCTAACTACTGTACATTTCATTTGGCAAAAAATGTTTATAATTCAGAGGTCTACATATTGCTTCAAACATCTTGTTTATTCTTATTAAGTTCATAATGAAGGAACAGTCATGCATAGGATTAATCTGTTGACCCAAGGCAGGAACTTTGCACCTGAGGACGCACCAACATATGCCTGAAAAGATGGTGTGAATTTATCTTGGTTTGACTCTATCTGTACAGTTTTTGTCAATCTGCAGCATTTCACTGACAGTACAGCTACTGCTGTCTGTACTACCAAGCTAGAAAAGACTAATTAAATGTAGTTAACTCTGAGTTCTGACCCCAATGTGTCCAACAAACCTCCAGACAGTTAAGGAAAAACTTTCCCTTTTTAATTTTCAGCAACAGTATGAGCTACTTGTCAGAGATGCTGACATCTAAATATGCTTCACAAACTTCTGAGTTTTGACTGCTTCACTGTATTTCCTGAATGCATTATGCCTGAAATTTTCATCCTTTGACTAACACAACTCATCTGTGTCAAAATAAATTTATCATCTATTAATTTCCATTCCTCTGCTCAGACAGCTATTTCACACCTCCAGCAGACAAGGGCAGTGCAATGGCAGGGAATCAGGTAGCTTGCCTTACATCACAGAGGAGGTTACAGCATTCCCTCCCACCCCTTCAGTATGTGCATTTGGCAGTCTTCTGAATGGATTTCCACCAGAAGATAAATAGGATAATTTTTTCAGTTTTAAGACAGCTCCACCTGAGTTCATAGAGCTGGTGTTCACTTTTACTCTTTCAGTTTAAAGAGAGATGCAGTTTTTCTTGCTCTGCTGGAATTGATGAAGGCTATTTCCTAGAAAAACATTTCATGGGGAAGTAAAAAACATTTAATGGGAAAGTCAAACCCTACACAGAAAACATTTCATGAATGATGAAAAGTTGTCACTTTTGAAAATTCCATTTTCAAGAGAAAAAAACAACCCAGAAAACAACAAACCTGGAAACAAATATGTTTTAAAGGAGCAAGAGGCAACTCATAAATGAAACTGAATCCATGTATCAGACACAGCAGGGATACAGCTGGATAGAGCTCCACTTGTTGACCATCCGTGTAAAAGATTATAAAATAAAACAAGTCAAGGCATCTTCTAGTGGGGAGTAACTCAATTTCTCATAGCAAAGCTCTTCATTTGATTAAACCTCTACATCCTGTCTTTCAGTCAAAGTGAACGCAGTTTGGCTTTAACATAATTCTACTCTATGCTTTCTCCTTGCTACCAGCAGACCAGGAGTATTTTTCCATAAGAAACTACTGGCAGGAGTGCAAAGGAAATGTACTTATCATCATGGTCCCACCCTAATGCCCAACTGAAACAAAAGCTGAGCAAGTCAATTGTTTGATTTTTTTGCAAATCGGGTGGCCAGCACCAGCTGTCCCCCACCCAACCCTCATTTGACACTGATGCCGCTCAGCAGTGGCAGCACGGCTGCTCCCTGAGCGCTGCCCTGTCAGCACAGCACTGCAGTCTCTCATTAGGACAGCGCTAATTTAATTAAGACTATTTTAACACAGACAAAAGGTGATTGAAAAGCCTGTCAGTCATTCCCAATTTCTGTTCTTTGACTAGATGAGCTCATCACACAGCTGCCACTGCCACCATGCAGGCTATCAGTCCTCTATACGGCAGAGGGTCCGTAGCACACAAGGAACACCCTCTCTACCCCATACATTTACTCAGCTCAGTGGCAGAATCTCACCCCCAAACTACTTTTAAAAGGTGGTTGCTTTTTGAAATTGCCTTACAGTATTCTCAGACTACAAAAAAAGCATGTCCAACAGACTTCAGATGTGGTTCTTTAAAAAACAGTGTACCCACAGGACTCCTTCTGCAGCATGGAAAGGGAAGAGAGTTAACACCTTGGACACCTGGTGAACACAAGTAAAATCTTCCTCCCATAAATTCAGGTTAACAGCAATTAGCACTGTTACTTGAAGAGCTATGCTTTGTCTACGGCTTTCATCCCTGAGCTTTGAGGGAAGGTGCTCCAGGGGAACCCCTGGTCTAGAGGATACCTGTTTGCAGTATTGCATGTGGACATCTGAGAGCTGAAACAGCCCTTGAGTCAGCCAGGCTAAACACCACACTAAAGCCAGCAATCTGAAACAACATTGCTCCTTAGTGCCTAGTCTGGTAAAATTTCCCACTCAGATAGCTCTGCCAAAATCGTGCTATCAAATACCAGATTATCATATCATCCCACTGATGTGCACCGTGATGCATTCCCTGAAACACATCAAAGAAATGACATAAAACCATGCACCTAGAAATGGCAAAAATAATAACCCCAGAAAACAAGAAAGGGAGTTGACAATAGGAGATTTCATTGGAGGAACAGCAGCATATCAGAGCAATGACAGAAAATCAAGTCCTAGCAGCATAGAGAAGACATGCAGAATAAACATGACTTCTGTCACTCTGTTAAAGAAAGACAGACAAATCAAATATTGGAGCACATAGTCAAGTTTCCTCCTGCAGTTCAGTACAGAAGTTTCTGACCAAAACAATGTTATTTACTATAAGCTTCAGTATGGCCTCATTCATTCAGGGGCAGATCAGACTCAAAATTTCCTTCCTAAAAATGACTTTTTCATACTCACCATGAATCCTAATAAAAGACAAAGGGTGTGAGATCCATCCAGCATATACACAGCCAGGATTGCTTCATTTTACTTTTCTTCTTCCGTGTCCAAATCTACACTGCTGCTCTTGACTGATGCTTTTAACAAGATGAGCGCCCAGCTTGGTCCCCAGCTAAAAATGCATTATGATCTTTTCTGAGTAGGACTATCAGATTTACTCCACTGTTTGAGCAGCTGTCTAAGCTACTGCTCTAAGAGTGATATTCAGCTTGCTGCATTAATGTCAGATTTCCTGGGTACAATTTTAACTGTAAAGAAATCGGCCTGGTCATGGGGTGGAGTGAGAACAACATTTTTATCCTTGGAGGTGGTATAAAGGGAAGAGAGACAATAATTGGGTGGCATGAAACAGAATCTGTGTCATGGGGGGGGGAAATGGATACTTGCATCCTTCAGGCTTCTAGTTAACACCCAGCCTTGCAGCTCCAAGCTGAATGATTGCAACTGGAAGACATGGAAGTCTTGCTCCATACTTGTATACAAATACTAGAGACATTAAGAGAAACAGAATATTCCTGGGCATGGAAAACCAACACAATCAACATCAGTGCTACTTCTGGTGAGTAACAGTTGACATAGCTGAGAGTTGAAAAAGGGGGGCAAAGAAATCCAAAGAAAGAATCTGCTACATTCTATAAAAGAAACTGTTCATTTCTCAGGATCCCCTTACGTCATGAGTGTGCCACAGGACACTCATCACGTTAAGCAACTGCCCACAAAGACATAAATGTATATCTGATAATCTTTTCTTTGGCATGAAATGTTCTGTACATCATGCTTTGAACGCCTTCTGAGAATCTGAACTGTTGGCTCACTAATGAGATGTGTCCCTCATTTATGCATGACTGGGCCTTAGACTTCCCAAAGAGGCCAGACCTACCTGAGGGGCTCTGCAAAGCAAACACCAGCTTCAGGAAAGGCAGTAAACACAAGAATACCTCTTAAACAAATAATTACACAGGCACTGGGAGAACAGATGCATTCCAGACTCATGCTGGTTGAGAGTTTCTGGGTAACAAATTCGTTCAGGAACATTTGACATTAATCTCTTTGCTCTCTGTACATACTAAGTTGCACCCATGTTGTTTGTGATTAACAGACAGAATATGGGGTGCTGTCTGTTACCTGGAAGTACTCTGAATACTGTAGAAAGAGTAGAATTTCTACTCTTTTTTTTTTTAATGGTAAAATATCCTTCCATGCTGACAGTACTTTCTAAATGCCTACACAAATATTTTATTTGACTTTGCAGGTCTCCTAGTTTTCCATAGCCCCTCTTTCCCCTCTAAATGGGTCTGAAGTTCAAACTCTTCCAGTAATACCTGACTGCAAGTCCCACCTGCACTGCCAATATTCTCCAGCCCTACTGATATCTAAAGAGGCCCACTTGGGAGACTAAAGACTCTGGACTTTTTGATTAGGCTGCAGCAAAATATTCCTCTTAATTAAGCATAATTTTGTATAATTAATCTCCACAGAAAGCATTAATTTACCTTGCTATCTAAGATTTCTCCAGAGAAAACCTTTACAGTTCAAATGATCCCTCCGTTTATCATCACAGATCTTTGTACTTCAGCAATGCAGTACAAAGAGCTTCCCACACACTGATTCTGTCAGAACAGAATATATATGCCACATACAGCACACACGTGAATTCCAGCCTCCAGCAAAACAAATCCTGCCACAAGATGCTCCAAGGAGAGCCAATCCGTCAGCATCAGCAAGGCTCTCTCCCTTCACAGCTCTGGTGTCTCACACGTCAGCAACCCAGGAATCATCAGCATGAGCCAACTCAAAAACAAGCTAGTTTCCCAGACACGCCCTTTTTGGGAAGCTGTTCCCTAAATTCCTGTTCTTAGCTATTAAAATGAAGGCTGTCTCCCATGTACCTGGAAAATGAGGTAGGGGAAGAAGGCAGGCAGCGACAGCCTATGTTCACACACAAATTAAAACCGGGAGTGTGCAGGACAGGCCTAAGAAAGAACCAGGGTTACAAACCCTGCTGAGTGAGTTTGATTGAGCAATAGACAAATCTGAGTAGACCATCTATTCTACTCGGCATCTCTGTCTTCTGTACACTCCTTTGTTTTCACCAAGATGAGCTTTCCAAAATTTAATCACCTTGATGACAACAATGTAACTTCAGCTTCCATAGTATGTCACTTTTAAAAGCTACAATAAATAATCGTTTTGGTCTAAGTACTGTTTTTCTTCTAAATATTCCAAATACATGACTGGGTAATTGCTACTTCTGGACAGCAAACAAGAACAACCCTATAGTGGATGCACTTATGTATGAGAAATCCCATGATTTCCCAAGCTCTATGATGAATATTCAAAAAAAAAAAAAACCAAAAAAACCAAACAAACAAACAAAAAAAAACCAAAACCAAAACAACCCCAGAAAAACCACCCAAACGAATCCCCTAAAGCCCAGGCAGTCAAACAGCTGGTAAAAAAGAAAAAAAGAAAAAAAAAAAAAGGGAGAGGAAAAAACTACTTCTGAAATTTATTAAGCACATGCACATTCATACACAAAACCTCCTTGCAAGCATGATTCTTCTGGAATTTAATTTATAGTTTTGGAGAGTTTGATATGACCAAAGATTATGAGTCTTTCTTTCAGCCAGACTTGCCTGCCTCTGCTGCAAAGCTCTCACTGAACTAGACTGGAGGTGGGGGAGGATGATTACTTACTGTTTTGCACTCTGGGCAGGCTTTGAACATCAGCCAAAAAGTAATCAGCAATTACAAATAGTACTATGTGACAAAGACCATGCTGAGCACTGTTTGAATCACCGCCTCCTGGCCAAGAGTTAATGAGATAATGTTTCTCCTTGGAAGCTATGCCACTTCTATATCTGAGTAAAGGCAGCCTTTACACAAGCATTACCACCCCTAGAGCAGGTCCCTGAGACAAAACATTACCTAATTGTAGATGGCAGCTCCATCACTACAGACAAGAAAGGCTCCTCCGGCCCCTGAAAGTAACTGCTCACAAATGGGATGTGCTACTTCACCAGAAGTTCCAGGATTGGTGTGTGTACTCCCAGGGCTGTTTGCATCCCTTCAGCATGTCTTTGGTGGGTGGCCTTCCTCCATTTTGATGTTGACTGTTTCTACCCACTCCTCTTTACCTTGAAGTACCATTGTTATTGTTATTCTAGCAACTATTCCTTAGTGTGATTAAGGCTCTCTGCCCATAGGAGGTATTTTTACTTTTGGCTTAGTAAAACAAAACAATGTAGCAGAAATCCCTCAGATCTTTGAGTAGATTCAGACAAAGCTTAAATTTTGATCATCCCTGCTAACTGTTTCTAGCCAGAGCAGAATAAAGCATTTAAGGAACTTAAGCCTATGTCTAATTTAAGCAAGGAGTCATACCATTATCTTCAGCCTGAAGGTGCCTCTGATCATCTTTGTATCTTGCTAACCACTAAAACAGTGAAGAAAGAAATCTTCATACCTGCTAATATTTGAACTTCTTAAGGTTTCTTATTAAAAAACACTCCCCTGAAAATGAAATCTGAAACAGGGTCAGCAGAGACTTTAGGAGGATTTTGTAGTCAGTCTAAGATATTGCAAAGAAAATGGGTCCAGGAGATTTTTTTTTCTTTTAATCAACTAAATGAGATCCGTAAGGACAAAGGCTATTAATGAATATCTCACTTAGGCTTGTTCTATTGCACAGGCAGAATGGGCGGTCTGCAAAACAGGTTAAAAACATTACAGGGATGGCTCTGCCAGCATTTCCCACTGAAACCATTTACAGAGAGTGTATGTAAATCCTGAGCCTTTTGAGGACAAATTTTCCAAGCTCAAGTCCAAATTTTTAAATGTTTAGCAGTGAGTGTGGAGGCCTGATTTTCAGGAACTTGCATCCCATCTAGACATTTAACAAAGGGTTCTGATTTCTGCAAGACCTCTATGTAAGTAACTGAAGGCTTTTGAAAACTGTCCAGGAGTTACAAGGAACTGTTTCTATTGCATGAAATAGCCTTTTTTAAACCTGATTTACCCCTCGTGGCACAGACATTAAGTCTGATGTTTCTGCACAAAACTGCAAAAGTCCAATGCTGTAGTAATCTATGATCTGCTGTAAAATTGTGAACAGGTGAGGCTCTGCAACAGGAAAACACAGCACTGCAGCAAGTGAACAGGTGTACAATGGAGATCCCCACTACCCTTATGTTCAGATGACTGCTACCGTGACCATTTATCACACAACTTTTATGTGCAGCACATATAGTAGAGCTGCAAGAAGAGGAGGTGACAGCTCATGACAGATTCTCAGGATGAGCCCACCCAAGAGCAGCCCCAGTCCATGAGGGATTGGTGCTCCTGTAATGAGCAGTGAGCGAGGCTGCAGTTTGAAGCATGAGTTCTACGTGTCAATTATTCTACCGTGCCAGGAAAGAGTAATTAGGGAATCACTCCCTGATGCCGACAAATAACTCTCCTGCTACCCCCACGGGTTCATATCCATCACCATAAAGACTTCTCACAGTGATTCAACATAAGAGGGATGCCTTTCCAAGGGAGGCACTGAGAGGAATTTTCTACTTCTCCCTCCCTTCCATCCGCTGTGCACAGCAGCAATCTCATTTCATTACGACCCCAAGATTCCAATGCCAGTGGCTTCAGACATTTACTAATAAGGAACAAGTAGCTTCCAGGCACGGGAAACTCAATGAGTGCATTAAAAAACTCTTCTGAGAAAGAAAACTCATCACATATTTCCAATAGGGAAGGGAAGGTAAGGTAAGGGAGCTAAAGATAAGGCCCTATAAAAAGCTAAATAAAATCTTGGAGGGAGAGAGGGAGGGCCTGTATAGTGCACAGTAAAAGCACTATCAGGCAGAATGACAGCAAAGAAACCCAGGTAAACAATGGTTTATCTGCAGGGCTTTAAGAAGAAATGTAGGGTGAGTGTTGCACATATAGGAGGACCAAGAGGCACAGAACATTTCAGAAGAAGTTGTTAGAACAACTGAGCTCAGGTATATTGCAACAGAATAGCACTAACTGCCCATTTTGCTGGTTTCTCCTTGAGAAGTAACTGCAAAGTTTCTCTCTGAAGTGACAAGAGGACTTACCTTGTTTAGTAAAGCCCTTGGTTTAACATGTATCTGTGTACACTGCACATCTATACAATTACAGCAAAGGAGAGATTTTAACTATCACAACCTTTTTGAGCTATTCTAACTAGGTTCAGAATATCCTCCAAAAAGAGTGGGCGGTTTTTAACAATCTTGTCAATTTAAAGTAAGCTGTTTGCTAACTATATTGTATTCATACACCTATTATAGCTACTTATATACCCATGAAGTTTTATACTAAAGTAAGTTCTACATGTTTTCTTCCTCCATGTACTTACTGTACCTGGGGCATCTCTCCAGACCCAGAGGATGGGCATTGCAGTTGCTGAATGGCTGTCATTGAACTGGCTCTGCCCTGAGGACACCTAAAATTTGAAAGCCAACAAGCTCCCCTCTTGAGGGCAACATCCTACATGTGATGTCACCTTTTCCTTGAGGCAGGAGAAACAACAGTGTTTGAAATAACAGCTTTACTTAAAACAAAGTTGTAGAATCAGAGATATTAGCTCCTTTAAATTTTAAAGGACTTGAAAAAAAAAAAGCAGCATGTTAGGGTAACAACTGAACCAAGTCAAATCAAGTTAAATGACAAAATGATACAAATGTCATCCCATAATTATTATATGTACCTGTTCTGTACTCTCAGTTTAACTCTTTTTGGCCAGCTCAGCTGAAAAAAAGTTGTTACTACTAGACATTATATCTCTCTAAAATGAGGTAATGAGAGATAATTCTAGACAAAGAGGAGACATTTAATATTGCTTCAGTTAGGAAATATTAATTAAAGCAGCGATCTGCAACTTTTCCCCAGATTGTTCCCAGTGAATGCAATGATTACCACATTGCTTTACTGTATCTGCTCTTTTAGACAGATTACTGTGTCTGGAAACCTGGTGTCTCTGCTCCTAAGGCACATAAGGACCTCTCACCAGGGAAGGAAAAGACATGAATTACAGGAGTGCATGCACTGGAGTCTCTACCTTTACATGCAAGACCACTACCAGAGATCAACCTGAACATGGATTTACATTATGGGTAAACAGATTTTGGGAAATGGATTTACAAAAAATACAAGTTAATTTAATGGTAATAATACTCTATCAATTCTATTTTTAAAGTTTCTATAAATTCTCTATAACACTGGTTTGTTAAATGCTGATGTAATGACAGATATACAACAATACTGAACTATCCTCAGCCACACATGCTTAAGGCAGTACAAGAAGAATTTTTAAACCTAAATTAATGGAATATGGACTCTGTTGTCATAGAGACTGTTGTCCAACAGGTATTTTGGCACTATTATTTAAAAGACACTACCGGTAGCAAACTTAAACTTTCACGATTACTTGAAAAGCAAAGGAAAGACTGTTTCCAAACAAGCCTGCAGTTTCTGGCATCAGCTTTCTATTAAATCTGGAAACCTAAAAGATTGACAATAGCAGCATTATAGATTAGGATTCAATTAGAAGAGAAAATGTGCAGTTTTGCTAGTCAAATATACAAATCTCACATTAGCTAAGTCAGCACAGATCAAGTTTCATTACTTCTCCTGGAAATAAACACTTTTGGGAAGAATAATAACTCTTTCAGTCAATTTTCACAAGCTGGGCCCAACAAAAGAGAAATAAAAAGAGCAAGATAAGACTGATGACAGTAACATTGAAAACATAACAATGGGAGAGGCCAGTCTGACTCATCAGCAAAGAAAAGATAACTGGAAATGGGAGCTTAAAAGGCCATACTCAGTCCCACACAATTCCCAGACCTCTAAGTAACTCAATCGGGACATGTGAAAGCTAAATAAAGACATATCTAATTTTTTATATTAACTGAAGGAACTTGATAAGCTACTAAAAGTACAAACATAAATCTCGAAAAGTGATATTCTGTACAATATTCACAGCCTGTAAATAAGAGCAGCAAGGATGTCCCAGGCCACAGAACTAACAGGCTCTCACAGTACTTCTTTCAATAATAACATGAGTGACGCAGCTGCTGAAGAACTAAGTAATGTCATTTGAAGTTTTTTGTTTTGTTGAATTTTGTGTGCTGCAGCTCTGAAGTCCAGCAAAGAGATATTCCAATAAACATCTTCCTTAGCTGGCTAAAATATCAAAGGAAGTCTACATACTGATATCCAGAAGGTCATGGAAATAACATCATACCACTGTGTGATGCCTACACAGATTATGAATGTACAAAGGCACAGGCAACGCACTAAAGTGGAGTGTCAGCAATTGTCAGGAAGCCTAAGGATAGATTAAAACTGGGAAAAAGAAGCAAGAAAAAAATCACATTCAATTTAACCCTTACCCACTCTGACAAACTATTTAGCCCTTAGCAGTTCTAGTGATCATCCCAGAAGTCAGAAAAATAAATTACCTAAATGAAAGAATACATACCAGGGTCTGCCCAGCTGCTGTGGTTACTGATTCTAGGTCAGAAATACCAGCAAGAGTCTACCAAAAGACTCTACCAAAAAAGACTACTAGTGGGAAGAACATAATTTGAAAGGGAAGACCTATGCTAAATGAAACAACAACAAAACACCTCAAAAATCAACAAAACCTCCCCAAAACCAACAAGCCAGAAATATACCTTAGTGAACCAGATTAGTGAAAGTTAGAGTGAAGTAAAAACTGTAACTCTCCTCCTTTCTGTTACCTCAGGTGAGTTGCTGCTATCCTGAACTGGGAAGGTACCTTGGTCACAGAGAACCTAGGCACAAAGAAATCAGGACGACAAAGGGAAACAAGAAGTAGTCTTAGTCTTTGCTCAAAAAAGTGGTCCAAACCACAGGACAAATACCCACTTGAAAACACAAAATAAAGCCCAAGGAACTTAGCGGCGAACTGCAGCAAAAAGCTCAAAGGACTGTAGGTTGTCTGAAGGACACTCCAGTCTCAGCAGGAATTGTTTCGTAGTCTGATGAACGATCAACAGGTCTAAGACTGTCAAAAGAAAAATAATTCCTCTGCATAATTTAGAAGCCCACCTGGGCACCCTCTGGGAATATGGCTGCCCTGGCAGGAAGATATAGGCCCAGGTGGCTGGGGCAGGTTCAGGATGTTTTTAAAATGGTAGGAAAAAACAGACTAAGGCTGCATTTTCCAGACCCAACAGTGGGAAATATTTAGTTAGGATATTTTTATGCTAGCAGCAGAAGATGCCAGCATGGAACGTTATTTTTTTTTTTTTTCTCCTACTAGATCTTTATAGCACCCAGTTGCAGTCTAAAACAGAAAATGGCATGGCTGGACAAACCATTCTTCTAGAAATGCATGTTTGGATAACAACCTCCAGAAACTTTTCAAGAGCTCCGCAAAGCCTTCTGCTTGCCCCACCAAGAGAATGAACACTTCCTCTTTCAACATCTCTCACAAAATCTCTGCATTTTCACTACCAAAAAACCCCTCCCACAACCATAAACCCCAAACCCAAAACCAGCTACACTAAAAAACTCCATAGAACATGTGATCAGGGTGCCTGTGATTTATAGACACTGTTCTCAGCCTTTCACAGACTACCTCTCTTTCAGAACTCTCATTTTGGGAAACCTGTTGTGAAAAAAGAAAAACAAAATAAAGTTAGCTGCTGCAATTTTCTGTTTGCCAAATGAAAACTATTCCCTATTTCTGATATTAAATCCTCAAATAAGACATACACTAATCCCATCTCCAGAGCAAATCCTCGTTACCCCACAGTGAGTTTGTATTTGGAAACTGACATGTTTCAGATGATGTTCTAATAAAAGAAGAGGGTGTCAAATTCATGATGCAAGCTAATATGTGACTGTAACCAGGTGAACAGGGCTTTGGTGTTATTCTGTTAATTTTAAAAAATAAATTTTAATTCTCACACTTCAGTGATTATTAAGTTTCATGTCACCGTCAGTTTTTTCCAGCTTTAAAAATGTAAAAAGATAAATCTAACACTTCCTTGTCTTCTAAAACACATTCTTCCACATTCCCACTTAATTTCAGTGCCATACTGACAGCCTTACATTATCATAACTGGTCTTCCTGGATTATAATATTTTCAAGGAGCATTCTTGAAGACAGATTCTTTTATTTTCCTAGCCTTCCTCCCATCTCCAGCATTATTTTTAGAACAATGGACCTGAGAAGATAGTAAACCTAACATGGGATTTTGATAGGGAGGAATTAGGATGTTGGGGTTTTTTTTCCCCCACACATCTCTTGAAAGGTGGTAGTTGTTGGAATCAAGTTTATTTTTAGCTTCTCAGCAAGAGATATGCCAATTCCTGTTCCTGTCAGTGCTTTAAATGCTTTTGGCTTCTTACTGCAAAGCAATTCCCACACCTTTAGTGCACAGCCACCTTACGCCCTTTGCGGGAGCCTGCTTTCACTCATCTGCAGCACTTCCATCCAGTCTAGTTCAAAACCAGATTGCTCTCCCAGTCTGTCAGTTTTAAAGTTCGTGTACAAGGACTTAAAACATCCTCAAGAAAATTGACACCACTAGCTGAAAGGGCAGAGGGCCAAAGAAAACTCTCCACTTCCAATTCATACAAGAGTGATAATTCTAGAATGTTTTCGCATGAAAATTAAAATTGCAATGTTTCCTTCCAAGGCATGAGCTTCTAAAATGGAAGCGCACTATTATTTTAAGAAAAAATTATTTATACTTCTAAGACAGAGCATTGTTGAAAGTCCACCTTTCTGGTAACTGTAATTGTTCCAGAAATTGTTACATTCAATATGATTATAGAAATAGATTGTTAAATTCACCTCAGAGCAGAAGAAATTTTCCATCTTGTGACAGATTTTGGACTGAATCAGCAGCCTCTCTTACAGCGACTTCCAATTTGGGACACATCTTTATTTACAAACCAGATGAAAAAACCACTTTCTCAGAAATAAAGCAGGTCAGAAGATACAGCAATCACTTTTCAAACATTACGGAACACACTTTTTTCATACGATATACACGGCACAGTTTCCTTTAGCTACTTTCAATATTCACAGTAAAATAATTTTTCAAAGTGCCAGAGTGCACCGTAGAGCCGTCAAGTGCCAGTTAATTTTGTTCCACAAAAATTTAAGATACCAAAAGCCAGATGAGAACCTCCCTCTGTTCAGACTTGCCCAAGCACTTCTGCACTGCATCAGTGCTGAAAGAGGTTTCTTGGAGAGCTTAAAGCTTTTGATCAGCTCCAACTGAAGCTCTGTACTAAAGAACAAACACAAAACTCCTGGGCTCTACAGCTGCAGGATAAGACACTGATCATCAGGATAGCTTGTGAAGATGCCATAATGCCCTTTAGATTCAGGATATCTGTGTTGTAGGTATGACTTTCCTCTTCAGACAGATTGTCCTGAATGTTTTCTGTCCCTTAGATTTGTGGAGAAGGAACAGTGAGAAGTCCAGTTGGCTTGATCTTGTTGATTCCTCCATCAAGGATGCAGACTCTTGGGTACTTGTTTTTCACTAGATGAGCTGCAAACTGAAACAGATACATCATTAGCTCACCACACATCACAGTCATTAAGTCACAATAACTTTCTGCTACATAAGGCAAATTAAACAAATATCAGAGCCTAGGAAGTTTTGGGTTTTTTGCACCAATTAGTCCAACACAGGAGCCCAGGCAAGTGTGCTAAACCAGCTGGGATTAATTTTGTGGTCCTGAAAGTGTCACACTAATGACAAATTTATTTATCTTGGCTTAGGCAGGGTTTTACCTCATTCTAAAAGGACTTTTTAATCTCAGGGCAACCACTGGAGCGTCTCTCAAAGCATGAACTAACAAATATTTTTCTGTGCATTAATCTAACTCTTTCGCTTTAGGTTTCCAAGTGCACCACAGTTTGAGGGCACATAATTTGCTTACCTGTCAAACTTACCTGATGTGACTTGATCTCACAGATGTCAGATATGAATTTGGGCTCTGCCATCTCTAATCTTCCCTGCTCCCACCCTTCCCATCTGCCCACAGGCAGGCTAAACAGTACAAGCAGGTATGCCCCCACCATTGAAAGCCTCTCTTCTCAATTAGTTCATGCCATAAACCAAACACAGCAATTGCCACTTTCCACATAATAATTCTGTGGAACACTATTGCACTGACAAAGATATTTTGTATAATCAGAATAATTATGAGTAAAATAAAAATCAAAAAGATGTTTCAGAATACCAAAATCTAAACACTATTTTGTGCATTACATGTCAAATTTGCCTTCTAGATACTGACTACACTGCATTAAAAAAGCAAGCACCAAAATGGACTAATCAGTGAGAAACAAATAGTTTTACTTAATTTCCAATAGCTGTGAGAGATTACTCTGCCAATGGAGCCTTTGAGACTGTTTCTTTAAACTTGGTTGTCAAATCAGTACCATTTGTAAAATCATTGAGAGCTTCTAATGGGCTATGTAAAACATTTGCAATTCCCTTTTTGATTCTTTAAAATAATTAGTCATGTTATTTGAGAACATGTGCAAGTGTGATGTCCAGGTTGCTAACTTTGCACAAACAACTAAATTGCAGAGTCAAGAACAGCTGTGAGCACCCCAATCAAACTCAATACCTGGGATTTCTTTTTTCATTTACTTTCCTCCTAATTACCTGTTACAGCGTAACAGACACTGAGGCAGAACTAGGTGTACTACACAATTACTTGTAAATATTTTGGCGGTTAAATTTGTTTCCGGTAGTTGGCTAGGGAATACTTGAAGCTAAATCATCTCTTTCCCCAGTTTGAATTATTCAGTAAAGGAGTCAAACAAGCAAATTAAAAAAAAAAATCCCCCCAATCAAGCAATCAAAGCAGCTGACAGTAAACTTACACCATATGTGGATGTCAGCTTTCATGAGCAAAGGAAATGCTATGCTTTTGGAATGGTTCTTGGCTGCGCAGGGGGTGTAACATGCACAGAGACATCACTACAGAGTCCAAATACTTCTTGATATAATCACAGTCCATAAAGATGTGGTGTACAGTACAGACAAAGACAGCACTCAGCTGTGCGTGTCATGAACTACAAAAATAGTTTATATTCCTAGTGAAATACTCCTCTCAGTATCTCTACTTCACATGGACATATCTGTCACCTCGCAGTGCTCTCCACCTGTGTCTCATGAGCTGAGCCTTGGATACCAACGCTGCTCAGGACCAACAGAAATGACAAATGGCAACAAGCCTTCAGGCTGGCAGGAAAAGCACCATGTTATTTCCTGAGTACAATGTCCCACGTGTCAACAGAGGTGTTCCGCTCTCTGACTACTGGCAATTTTAAAATGCTGAACTGTAAACCCTGTTCCAATTGTTTTGAATGCCCTAACCCTAATACATCTACCATTCAATCTAATCTTAAAAAACCCCACACAAACAAAGGCCTTGTACCTGGGGTTTGAGTATTAAGGCCTGTGTCCCCCGTGTCCCAGCGTATTTTAGAACTGCTTCAGTAACCAAGGTATGTCTAAAAATACATTTTCTTCACTGCATATGACAAAGTAACTTTAAAACCTTGTAGTGAGGGATTTGTCGCTTCTTGCAGGGCCTCTAGGAAGCAAGCACTGCAAAATCTGGGGCCGATAGCAATGATGTCAGAAAGCACGAGATGATATATCGCAAGAGGATTTTTTTTTTTATTTTTAATTGGCAGAGAACTGTTTGCTGTTGTCTGTCTAGTTTCAGTGAGAAATGCTGCAAACACAGTTCAAAGTATTGCAGCTGAACATCCAGCCAGTGAAAAACCACTGAGCAGGAAATGTGTTGCTATCAGTATCTCACACCTGTGGGAATTTGCTGTGAGTCAGGGGCCTAGAGGAACATTGACATAAGCTGAGAGTAGCCGTCCACTTCCCAACAGCAGCCTCCAAGAGTTTTGCACAAACATCTGCACAAGCACTGGATAGAAGACTCCAGGTTTAGGTCACATGGCAATAGGACTTGAGCTGATCCAAGACATGGCTGGTTTTACTTTCTGCCTTCCCCCATTCTTCACTGGAAATAGAAACAGTAACTTTTGGTAAAGCCTAGCCTTAGAAATATTCTCTTACTGGCACAGCAGTCTTCCTTATTAAAGGTTTGCCTTTTAATAGCTCTGCTCCTCTGCACATGTTTGTGCCACCCTCTCCCAGACAGAGGAGCCCTTCTGACACAGACAGGAACAGGAACTTGCTCCCCATGTTTCTGAAACGTTCCAACACCGCCTGGTACCTTGCCTTGCCAAAATACACTCTATGCAGCCACTATTTTCAAAATACAGGGGAGTGTTATTTCTGGTGTATGCACTGGTGGAGGGGCATGAGAGGAAGGACTATTTGAAACAGCTACATAGATTTTTCTCCCCAATTTGATCCTCAGTTATGCCAAATATCAGTAGCATGAACTCAAGAAATAAAGATTAAAAAATTAGTATTTCCTAAGAGGCTGGGAAAAAACCCAAACCCAGTGATCCAAAAAGAGCAAAATCTCATGCATCAAAAATTCCCCAAACCATCTTCTCAGGGAATACCCTAGACTTTCTACAGCAGAAACTGCCATCCTGGAATGCATACAGGGGCTCTATTTCCTTTATAAATGCAATCATAAAGTATCAACTAGAAGTTTACTAACAACCACCTGAATATATAATTTGTAATTTACTAAACAACCCAATTTACAAAGGTGCTGTTACAACTGAAAATAACAGGAAGAGATAAGCCCGTGGGCTACATCATCCTTAGCAACCTGTAAAGCACCTACATTCTAAAGAAAGAGGTATTGAAACATAAAGGTAGTGTGCAATTAAATTCCATTATACAGACACAGACTTCTGTAAATAGAAATAAACTTTTACTGTATGGTTAAAATTTCTCAAATTTATCAGATGTTTGTGTTCAAATTTATCAGATACATAAATTCTGAAATATATCTTTCCCTGTACCACCAATGGATCACACTCCTCTGTAATGTTTCTGTTTTCATTTAGACAAGAAGACTAGCTGGGGGAAATGGGAGTTGTACCTCTCTGAGGAAAGGCTTCAAGGGATGCTCCAAGACTTTAAGCTTTTTACTTTCTGCTTCAGGTGGCCTTTCCTCAAAATGAGATTCCCAAGTTCAGTTACTGTGTTTTCCCTGGTTGCACCTAATGTTTAAATTTAACTTCCAAATTGAAATTCTACTCCCTGCTTTCCCAGCAAATATTACATATGAAAGGATGAATAAGTGAAAAACTTGTTGAATGACTACTATATGATGACTTTGCTGAAGACTTTGAAAACATAGTTTTTCTATTAACTAATGCATCCATCAATTCCCCATAAAACACCCTTCTTGGTGAGCATAATTGAGCCAGAATGTTGCAATTTGCATTTGAAAGTAGTCATTTAAGACTCTTGATGCAGACACAAAAAGTCAGGCTTTCAAAGACAGACAAAATCACAGAAAATTCATATCAAAATCTGGGCAAATATTCAACATTTTACCCCACCTTGGTGACAATCTCAATACAGATAGCCTAACAGGACTGCTCCTTTAAGCACCATCAAGAACCTTAATGATCTGCACATTGGAGAATTTATAAAAATGTTTCTACCACCCTGTTCCAAGCAGCAAAATAACAGCTTTCAAGTGCTGCATGTCTTCAGGCAGGCACGTCACGTTTTCAGACTGTCTGCAGCACGGAGTGCAAGAACACAACAGCACAAGCAGCTCCAAGCCCAGCACCCTTCGGGCCAGCCACGAGGGTTGCTGTGTACACATTATTCACTTTCTCAGACATTCTTGTGACAGGCTGTAATTAAAGGGCACACTGGGAGGGAAGGAGGAGTAACATACTGCACCAGAATACCAAAAAAAGATTGCTGTGACAAGTGTTACCATGGTATAAATATTAACAGCATACTCTGAAAGAGTCAGAAGGAAAAGAGAAGTTGGGGGAGAAATATCGACCAAATTTTGTAGTATTCATTCATTTCCTCAAGGCTGTTTCTAGATTTCACTTGTAAACTCATGCTACACAAACCTCTCAGGAACTGCAGTCATTTTGCTGTGTGCTTTCAGTCTAAGAGCTCACCTACACCTCTCTGAAATCTCAGCAAAGTGATCAGTCTGCAACTTTTTAAACAACTCTCCATATTCCACAACACAGATCCAGTACACAAGATTATTTTTAGTCAGCTACTTCTTATATTAAAGGGTCCCAGATAAATGAAACAACACTTTAACACCATGGAAAAGATAGAAACCTAAAACCTCCCATACCAACAAAACAGTGTTGGTTGTTGTATTACTATAAACTGAATAGAAGTTAAATAAAAAACAAACCATAGAAAGGACAGCTTGGTACAAACACATACTAGGGGGTAGGAGGGGTGGAACACAGAACCAACTGCTCTAAAAAGATCAAGGGAAAATTCTCTATATGTAGATCTGGCCAAAAGGGAACACTTTCCATTCCATCAGTACAAAAACACAGCTGCAACTTAGAGGACATACATGCAAAGATTTGAAAATAAGCCTAAACAAACAGGTATTTAATAGCTGGTTTCAGAATAACTTTTACTGAGAATGAAAGTAAGAGTAAACACTCAAATTTCTTCAAGTGATAACTTTCAAACACCTGTATTTTAAGTTTCCAACCTAGAATTATATACATTAAAAAAATCCAGCTGAAAGTGAGTGCTTGAAAATTAAAGTCAGTTGCAGATATTTAGTTGTTGTAACACAACTAATTTATACTAGGCAAAATAAATGCAGTGCACTTATAGGTGAACTGAATGCAAAATGAAAATACAGAAAGAAACTGAAGTAAACCCCCTATTCTATTTTTTCCCTCAACAGAAAATTAAAAAGCTGTCAGAGAACAGAAATATGTAATTTTGCAAAGAGGTATAACAGTTGGCTTGGATATAAAAGAAAGAAGTATGAGTCTTTGTGAAAGATTCTACCTCCTCCCCCCAGCTCTATCATTTGCTCTAGATCTTGAAAAATGATCAAAGAACTACTTGATAATGAAAAACATTTCTTTGCAATTTGTAGTATTTTTCCCTCACCCTACCCAAACTGCAAATTTTGTCCAGTTTCTACTCAAACCCTCCTGCAGCAGGCAGGCAGGCAGTCAGGCAGTCAGTCCATCCTATTCAAAGGTTGGTTCAGGTACACTTTATAGAGAAAAGCAGAACAACACTGCCCCACACTAGCTGGGTATTGCCATCACCAAATTCACCAGCACCATTCTAGTTTATATATCCTTACACAAGGTCCTGAACCTACAGCAAATATTTCTATTTCATTATCATCTCTATTTCAGTTATCGCTATTGCAGACTCTCTGGAGTCTGAACTGGAACACAAAAACTCTGTCTTCCAGCTGAGAAACAGCCCCAGACAGTGACAATTCTGTGTTACAAAACAATGCAGCAGCCCTAAGCAACATGGATACAGCCTAATCCATGCAAGCTCCATCAAGGACAGGGATACTCTTTCAGAGGTACAGTCCACAAAGAGGACAACCACAGCCAAGACAGATGTCTGGAGAAACTCTGAAGCCTGACAGCATCACTCCAAGATTCAGATTCACCTGAATCCCGCCTTTCCTCTCCTCAGGGATTTCCCAGATGATTGAAAAGAGCTGACATCCTGGTTGCCAGCATCTCTCAGACATATATTCATAGGTAAAGACAAGGACTCTATGATTCCTCATTCCAGAAGCATCCAAACCTCTGTGTAGTCAGGCACACAAGAAGAAACAACTCCTACATCAAATAACTAACATTTCCAATGACTGCTACTATTGGTCTCTTCTTTAAAAGAGAACCTATTTTGGAGTTCTAGAATTAGCCTGTTTTCCTTGGCACTTACTTCGGAAGCAAATGAGCCCTCAAACTCTGCTCCTAAGATTTGGCATTTTCTCCCTTCCTCTTCGACAGCTGGCTGGAACAGTGAGATACTTCGGTCACCACTGCTGTACCTGAGGCATTCAGAGCACACGAAGCACAGCCAGGGTCAGGGGCAGAGTTACAACAGCAGCAGGGCTGCTTTCTCTCCATGAAGGAAAGCGTGCATATATATTACAACACACATGTTACAACAATAAAAGGGGCTAAATGTACAGAATAAAATAATGAAGACTTTGCCATGTATTGGGGGAGAGTTCCAACCAGAAGGATTATTGCGGATGAACTAAAATGTTTCAACTTCTCAAAATACAAGCTTAATCTCTTCCTCTTTAAAGGCAACAAGGAGGCTCTAATGATTCCAGTAGGCTCTGAGTCTGAATGCAGATGGGAGGATGGGGCCTTAACAAAACAAACATGAAAGAGACATTCTGGGAATCATAAGGGGCTACTCTATCCCTGCAAAGAGAAGAGTTTTCATTCCAGTTGTTCAGTCACTTTCCTGCAGAAACTATTTACAGGGAAACAGAGTCTAAAAGATGTACAGTGGAAACATCTCCAGAAGTTTATGATCTAGTTTCTCTTTACTTGCACAACAGAAATTTCAGTAGGCCCTTCCAAATAAACATATATATATCTTCAGAAGCACCTGTCCTTTAGTATTCTATGCAATACCTAATCTTCAGATCACCCTATGAAGTTTCATAGGTGGCTTTAAGACAAGTTTATAACCAAAGAAATCATGCAAGGACTTGCTTCTCTGGCAAGGGCCTTTAAAAAGGCCTGGGGAACATGACAATAAAATCACACTAATTCAGTAGTAACCAGACACTTTAACCTATGTGTCTCAGTCTTCATATAAGAAGAAATACATTTTTGGCAGTGTGCTGGAAGAGAGAAAATGCTACATGCTATTTTCATAGAGAAAAAAAAAATTCCAAGCTAAGGATATGTTATGCAAAAAGAATTTTGAATTTGACCCACTCCCTCTTGCCTTGAAAAGGGTCAGAAAGATCTCATGGAAAATCAGAACTTCTTGTCTTTGTTTTTGAGATAATCTATGTATTTTATCTGTTAGCTATTCCAGTGCAATAGGAATGACTACTTTGCTTCAGGAACTTATAGAAGTTGTCTAGACAACACATTTATAGGAAACATAACTTATCTAGACAAAAAGTACTTGATGCAACAACAAGAATTTACAATTTAAAATTTATTTCCTAGCTATAAAGACTTTTTAAGCTTTGACTTACAGCCTGTCTTCTTCCAAGCAAAACATAAATAAGTTGCTAATTATTAGACTGATTAAAGCATCCTGTATATTTTATTATGTTATAGCATTTAGCCTACAACAAAGCACATATATTCAACAACTGGGGGAAAACACATTTATTAAACAACCATGTGACAGAAGTGTGCTACTGTCAAAATTAAATTGCTAGAGAATGATCTAGTATCAGGTAAGGCATTTTTCCTATTCTAAATTCAGTCATCATTGCAGTAATACAGACAAAAGTTTGAAATGGAAACAGATAATGGCTTAGCACCTCAAAGCTGACTGAAGGAGGGAAGATGAAGCAATGTTAGTTATCCTTCCATACAAAGACCCAAAATAATCCCTGTCCTACATATGCAAAATTATAATACACCTTTTTACTTGCTGTATCTCTGACTTCCAAAATGACAAAAATCAGGAGACATGTTATTTCTCCTAGACCAAACAAGAAGCTACAGCTGAACACTTATTGCCTATTAAACTATTGTATTCCCAACTGTAATGATCCCTTGTCAGTGATGGAATTTACAAGGTGCTTATCTGTCCATGGAGGTGGGAATGGGAAATTCAATTCACTGAGGAGATGCTGTTATTTAACATATCCAAAAGTTAAATATCAAAATAGAATCTGATTGATGAACTCCAAAATAATGCCCTTTATGTGGAGGTTTCCTGCTCTTTTCAGAGACAAAACAATATCTACTCTGTTAACAAGTGCCCAGAAAAACCTAGAAGAAAGGCTGGCACCAAGTGAGAAGCAGCCAAAAGAAAGGAATATTCTCCAGAGAAGTGTAGCCAAACACACCACACAACACCTCCTTTCCAATATCCTTATGCTGCTAATGGTGCATTCAGTAAGGCTATTGTACATCAGCCAATATATTAATTTAACTTTTAGGGTTAGTAGCATCAATGGCTTACCATGCAGGATTACCCCATTTTAATTCTGTCCTAAGGAAATGTTCAACTAGAGCCAGAGCTGTCAGACCCAGAGGCACTATGAGACACTGCTGGCTTCCTTATCCTCTTGTTGGAACAGTGTTGTGGAGAAGTTTTCAGCTTTCCTTCTCACATCTCACATTCTAGACAGCATTTTCTTTCCAATTTACATTTTTTATCATCTGGCACCAAATCAAATGCAAAAAATAGAAACAGAAATCAAGTGCAAAAAGATTTTTTTTACAGGTCTGTTCAGTATACTTCACTTTACTTTTTAAATTATTTTAAAGTGATGCCAAGTAGGCTATTCATAAGAAGCACAACTGGAAGATTCAACCTTCTAATTATAAACAGCCCTATAAACAATTTGTGTTTTTTCTACACTTATTCTGCCTCTCAATCCTACATAAACTTAAACTAAACATATAGCAGTGCTAATCTCCAAGTTTTTAGTGGAATAAATATCAGTGAACACTTCTGAAAAATTCTCCTTTATGGCAAAAGGTACAATTCTTGTCTTATCCCATTTCATCTGGAAATACAAATCTCTGCTTAGAAAAATACACATTTAAAGTTGAGCATCTTGTAACATGGACAAAAATTGGTTTTGTTTCCATGCATTCACTTCTGCATTTTTTCCTATGATTGGATTATCTAGTAACATTTAAAAGGTAATAACTATTGCTCTTGTAAAGTCTTGAGCTACACATAGCTTGGGTGTGAAGAGTGGCAGATAGTTCTATGCAGCTGTGCAGAGTAAAACTGAAACAGGCCTTGAAAAAATATCCACAAAAGAAAAGGTTTTATCTACACAGTCAAATTGAGGCTGGTTTTGTATGAACTTTAAGGGTGTGACAGAGGTGGTGAGTCCCAACCAGTATTTAGGCTTCAGTACTGAATGAATTTGTGGTCAAACTGGTCAATCCAGTATTTTGTTGCTATTTAAAGCTCAAAAATCTTTGGGCAGGATTTCAAGAGTTCTAAAAGCAAATCAAGAGGCAAAGCAGCATTTCTTCTTTATGGGAAGCTATAATATTGACAATTCTGGGTTAATTAACATTGTCTTGGCTGCAGAAAATCTGGGTTTAGAGGATAAAACAGCTCCTCCCATGTGACTGAAGTACTTGAAACTACTAAGCACACTGCAAGATTTCTTCAGCTGCACAGCAAACCATTCATGCTCATCTCAAAAATTTTGAAACACTCAAAAAAAAAAAGAACTTACCTGGATTCACACACAAACCTAGATACTCATTACTGAAACAATGTGAGAGATGTTTTACAGTCTTTTTCATGCCACCTCTTGTTACTATTTAAGAAACCTGCATAAGATATCATAAGGCAATTTTCTAAATGAAAAAATGCGGGTTAATAGAGAGGATTTCTCCATCTATTTACAACTCCCTACGGGTATTAGATTAACATCACGTGTCAGGCTGATACTTCTGCTGTTACTGGCATGAAGACCTTTTAATGATTCACAGACCTCCTTGTCATATCAGGGTTACACTTCATGTCCTTTGTGTAAACAAACTTCAGAACTGGGTGAACTAAAGGTAAACCATAATTAAGAATGTGTCTGACAGAAAAGGGTCACTTTCCTTCAGCTGAGAGAAATATAGTGAACGAAATATTTATGCACTTTCACTTGTTACTCTGGCAGTTCTCAACACCATCAAATATTTTATTACAGACAAGTTTAAATATTCTTTCTGTATAGCTAAAGACACTGACAATAAATATATCATACAAAAGTTAGCAGCAAGGGTCATTCTCTTCACTAAGCAGAACTGCAGGAACAAGTGACTCTAAAAAATTGGGCAATTCATTGTTTCTTAGTAGTAGGAATATATATTATATCTGATTTCCTTTGCACTTCATAATGTTTCTGTCCCCATCCAACTCACCTTATGTGTCTTTCCTAACTCCACAAAAAGTAAATGGAAGCTAATTTTAAAAGCTCTTACTGATATACATTACGAGTGCAGATGTCACTTCTCTGACATGACAACGATAAAGATTTAAAACTGAAGAAGATAATGTTAAGCAATTTGATTTCAAAACATCAACTTCCTCAGATGTGAACCACTTGAAAGGAAATATCTTTGTCTAGAAGCAGAAATGAGCAACAAGAAAAACACCACCCCAAATCCTGTCATCATACATAAAATTCTAATCTAAATTTACCAGACTCTAGCATTTATTTTACTACTGCCATATGCATGCTATTGATGTATCTCTAAGGATAAAAACATACATTACACCAATATACTTACAGCAGCTGTGTTCTTCACTGCATTTCCTACGATCACTACAACTCTTCCTTTAAAGCTCTGCAGTGTGGCAGTTGCTGGGCATTGGATGAGATCCCCTTCTGCAGTAAATGCTGATGCAAAAGGGACATTGATGCTGCCAGAAATGTGGCCACGGTTAAAGCTTAGAAGGATCAGCTAAGGAGGTCTGAGAGGCAGAGAAACTTTTGGTACATGAATAACTGTAGGATGAACCTGCTCTTCACCTGGTCTGCCATGATTTAACATCATTAGTCTTTTGTGATAGAGTATTTGGACAAACCTCATTTATTGTTTACTCATATGGAGGAAAAACCTTCTGACACTACATATGAAAGCAAAGAATGAGGAGCTGTTTGGTTCAAAAAAAGGACACAGCACAGCACTACAGAAAAAGATCTGCTAAATTAAATACTTAGTGCTAAAGAGCCAATATCCCCAGTATACCTAATTATGTGGATTTCAACTCTAGTCTGCTAAGAGAAACCAAATACCAGTAAGTAGCTGGAGTACCTCTTCTGGAGGCATTTTATACAAAAAGAATGAAGTACTTAAAATGAGAACCAAAACTAAATAGGGATTATCAGGAAAATGCCCTCAAACTTCCTTTCAACCCCCACAAGTCCTCTACTATTTTGATCCAAATTGAAATTCTAATGTATATGACCTCAGATTCCCAGACAATGAGCACCATGCATATTATCTGCAGTCCCACTAAAAGTAAGTGTGAAATGGGTATTGAAAAGCAAACGACTCTGACACATCATAGTTAGCTGTCTTTCAGTTTCAGAGGATGATCATTCAATGAGATTTTAGAAACAAATATTGAATGTGAAGGTCTCTTAAATAAAAAAGAAGTTGGACTACTTCTACGTAGCTTTTTGTGAATTTGAAAATGCACCATGACCTTGACAAAACTCTGAATTACTTTCATAGATTGTACACACATGCTTGGAACACTCTCCTTCTCCAGCTATAAGCAAAAACAGCTTTGAAGAGGTGGGAAACAGCAAAGTTCTGCAAAAATATACACAATGTCAAATATTGAGATTAGTCACTCTATTACTGTACTTGCAGAAAGCTAGTTAAATTTATAATTAAACCCCAGAATCCTATTAAATAAAGGAGCTGCCTTCAATGGGCGTAAGATTTAACTGATTCAAAGTAATATTAGCATTTGTTTCTCATTATTTATGTAACAGTTTTAGTTTTATGATCATCATTGTTATAGTGTGGGAAAAGCATGGCTATATAAAAACATTTTAAAGAACAAAAGATGATCATGCACCATTCATTAATGTTGTCAGTTTATTTCTATTTTGAATGGGAAAATTATATCCCTCTCCCTCACTCCTCTGTGCCAACCCCATTTCCCCAACTCCATTTATAACCTCATAACCCCACTGCTATTGATCAGGTTCTGAAATTATCATAATTTAGACAGAAAATAGCTTTGGACAGATTTAGTTACTTAAAGTACTGATTACACTTAGAGAAACATGACCTAATCTTTTAAAAAAGTTCTAATTGCTAAGACAAAATTAACAAAAAGGCCAGGATTTTGTGCTACAGACTGAGAGACATGAATATGCAGCTATAACTTTCAAAACATGAATGGAAGGCTGCCAATATATCTGCTAACATGCTTAATGAAATAAGCCTTAGAAGAATTGCTGGCCAACTGAAACAGTGCTTTGTGTATAACAGCTTTTCAAACAGAAAACAGGTTTTTTTGGAAAGCCTTCTGTTACAAAGCTGTCTGCTGGGAAAGAGGGCTGGTAGCTCTCAGCCTTGCAATATGAGATTTGTTACAAAACAATCCCTCAGCTTACATGTGGGTCATATTATGAAATATGAAGCATGTTTGATACTCCTTGGAAGTCCTCTCATGCTTTTCTCAAAGCACTAAGAAAACAAAGTGAAAGCAAAGTTTAGCATGACAGACTTAAATGGTGAAAAAGACTAAAACCAAAATACACAAAATGATCATATTTTTGAGACACCTCACAGTTGTCTGTCATATTTTACAACACACCACAGAAACAGGGTCTGATCCTATCTTAGTTTGTTGAAATTTTGTGACAAACACTAAGCTCATTTCCTGTTGGCAAGAATGAACAGGACACTGAATGCAGTATTCTTATAGTTTCCCGTGTTTCCCACAACTGCTGACAATTTGATAACTTTCTACATACTAGATATTTTATTCTGCAAATGATATAACTAACCAGTACACTCAAGGGCAATCATACTACCTACCAGAATGCCTTTTTAATGTACCTACTAATACCAGATGTGTGTTAGAGTATCAGTCCACCTAGTATTTAAAGGGCAGCACATTTTAGTCTACTATAAACTTCAAACATATCAAAACATTTTTAAGAAGGATGACCCCTTCCAAAATGCAAACAATCCCAGTCCTGCAAGTGCACTATTTCCGGAAAAAAACAAAGCCAAAAAATTAAAAAAATACTCCTTACTCAAAGAACTGTATACTTGAATACAAACACAGGAGTAAGGTGTAGATGGGGTAGTGACTCTGATAAAAATACAGCTCCAAAACACCTTTAAGTCTATTCTGATTATCAGCTACTAGAGAAGGACTTAGGATGGCTACATAGCTAGAAGGCACTCAATAGAAATCAATTTTCCACTGAGGGACTGGCAAAGCACATGAACTAGCAACCCTTCTCTATTCCCTTCCATTTAATTGGAAAGCCTCACATCTTTCCAAAATATTGGTCATATTAAACGGGGAAGGTCTGCTGTTATAAAGAAAAATGTAGCATTAAAGCACTTGTGCTACTGGTACAAAGTGATTTCACTAAACCCACAACTTAGAATGGGAAGGGAAAAAGATGTTTTTCTTCTGTTCTGCAAACCTCTCCATGCCAAAACCCCCCGACCTTCAGCTCTTTCAACTCTACCTCTACCAGATCCCTCTCTTTCCATTAGGTACCCTTCTAACACATCACTCTGCAGACAATGAGGAAGTAATTGACACAAGCAGTGATTTAGCAAAGCTGTCACTGAGATTTGAAGGATACTCTTCGCTGTTACGGATGTCCACCACCAGCAGCTTTGGCTTGCTAGGCTTTGTTTTCTTGATGGGCGTTTTGGAATGACTAGGTCCTGTTAACTCACACAAGTCAATCAGATCTTCTGCTGAAATTCGTGGGGACACCTCTGCCTTCAGGTCATCCAACTTGATGGAGTCTCTAGACTTTAAAAGAAAAAAAAAATATATATATTAGAGGTGAAAGAATTAGAGATACAGTTTTTTTTTTTTTAAACTTAACACTTATTTGACGAGTGACAACCTAGTTAGATGGAAACACGTATTTTTCTTATAACTTTGAACTATTCAGAGTTCAATGATGCACACATAAAAGCTCCAGAGCAGTGTGAAATGCCTATCTGACAACTATAGCTCTATTTTCTGTTAGAAGTTGTTAAAATAGAAAAATTGTTTGACAATCTGTGCAAACGCTTTTAGTTTCTGATTTGTTAATGAATTATTTACTGTGGCTGACGGGCTCACAAAACCCACAGAACATTTCTTAACATCAGAAATTAAGAAAATTGGCTAGAAACATTCTCTGAAAAGAGAAACTGAAAGGTCTCATGATTAGAGCAGAAAAGACGGCTAGCAACTGGCAATCTAATACAAGATAACAGAAGTGGAATATTTTTCTAGAAGCAGCAAAATTGTTACTGCAGTAATCACAGCAATACATTATTTGCTTATAGCCCATGATTCAAGAAAACAGGAGTAGCACTCTGAAAAAAACTGAGGCATTCCTAAATGTTATTAGTCCAACTGAGTGTTGTTAGCACTAGATTTTTGGGATTTTTTATTTTTAAACATACTAGTTCCTCATCTAATCTCAGGACTATTTCAAATTTAGGGAATATGCCAGATGAAACAGACATAGATGTTTTTTTTTCTTTCCTTGAGTTATGTCCCAGAAAAGGCTTCTTAAGACAGTCCAATCCTTAGAAATACCTCTGCTGTAAAGCAAGTTATCCAAAAGCCCTCAAAATTACAAACAAAATCAGTAATTATACTTCAGGGAATATTACCTCACCAAACTGCCTTTTCCATTGTATATAATAATATTTTAAATAGAAGGAGTTACAAATTGCCGGTCTCAACACTCTCCCCTTCCAATTTCACAAAAACAGAGTCAAGATGCTTTATATTCAGAAAAATACATAATTTCTGGATAATGGATTGTTTGTATCAACAGAATATCAATGCTCAAGGGAGACCTGTATCCAATAAAAAACCAGCGTGACAGGGCACAGCCTGGTTGCTGTCTAAACCCATCTCCCACCCAAATAGCTGAATTTTCCCACGAGGAGTCCAAGGAAACAAACTTCATCAAAAGGGAAGAGGAAGAAAAAAGTCAAGCTCTTCTCACAAACTTCAGCTGCCAAAGGAATTCAGCAGTCCTGTGTCTAGGGGATCCACAGCAGACACATCTGCGAGATCCAAGAAAGGCAGTAGTGTAGGAAAAATACTGACTACATAAATACACACTTGGCTGACACAGCTCAATCTGCCGGATGACAAACTGGCAGACAGCGCTATGCACTCCTCAGGCAACAGCTTCTGCCTCAGGAACACGTTTGAGGAGCAACACCAAGGAGGGAAGGGAAGCAAGTCTGCTGCAAAGAGTTCAGTCCATGAAGCAGCTTCGCGTGATTACAGGTAACAATAAACACTCGGACAATGACGACAGTGGAATTGGCTGAGATGACTCAAATCTTTGGGAAAAAGGGATTATATTTACATTATGTTGGACTCTAGACTACAAAACCACTTCCTACTTTTATTTACACAACTCTAGTCTATTCAGTTGTCCCATTCAGTCGATGAGATGAATGCCTCAGGAAAGAATGAAACCTCAAGAAGAAAGCATGAAGTCTACAGCAGAAAACGAACAAAAAAATCAACCAAAATTCACCTAATCTGATACAAAAACATTTTATCTTTATCTATAAGTATATAGCCATACAAAGTGTTTTACAGGCACACACTATCTGTTCTGCTAATAGGTTTTAATAAGCATTCTTTCCCTTTAACTGGGTTAAAATTAAGGAAAACCACATTCAGCTATGAATTTACAACCATCTTTGCTTTGACCTACTGTGTCCAGATCTGCCTTAATGGTAGATTCAGTGATACAGCATCTCAGTATAGGCTTTGAACAAAACTGAAGCTTCTCAACAGGCTTGCTGGAAATAGAACTGATTCAGCAATTCCTTCCCTAACAACTTTTTTATCAGACTAATTTATTTCCTTCAAATTGCAAAGTGAAAAAGATGCATGTGCTTATAAGATAATTTTGCTAATTACTAAAAAAATTACTACATCTACTATATCTGGTGAAAGCTGTATTATATCTCAGGCATTTTCTCACAGGAATTTTCTAGTGAACTGTCAGTCTACACAAACTAAACCTGGCTAACATTCAACTGTCAATTCTACCCCATCCTCACACCTCATCTTCATAACCACCATCCTGCTACAGACTTTGAAACTGCAAGAAACTATTGAAAAAAATGGACTTGAGTGGAGATAGCTCTTCAGGCTGCCACCTCCACTGAACACACAAATCTTGCAGATTCTTCTAAACCTTTAACACCTTTCCTACTCCTCTACACAACAGTGTTGTCTATCATCTCAGTGCCCACCCTCTCTACCTCAGCATGGACAAATAAAAGGAGATGTACAAGATACAGGCTGACATTTTGGACAGGAGTCTTCACATTTGACAGGATTATTCACTTCAATTCCCTGTTTAGGCTTTGCTATGTCACTGCAAGCATTGTTTTCCATGAGGAAAGCATTGCTTTCCAGAAGGAAAAGTAGGAGAAGGAAGGAAGAGGGTCCACTGTAAACCAAATCCTTTAAGTTAGGTCAGCTGCAGTCAGAAAACATTTATGGCACTGATAGTCTCTTAGAAACTATTTACAAATATCCAACAAATTATGAACGAGGTGTAGTATGCAAATGAGATTTTGATTTCAGCTAGATTACGTGACAGGTAGGCAAATCTCAGGACAGCTACTTGCAATATCCTGTTGAATTTATTATCTGTAACTTTTTGATGTTGATGTTGTTTTAAACAATGAAGGGGGCATAATGCTTATCTCACAACCTAAAATTCCCATGCTAGTAATACTGTACAGGGAGTACAAACAGGACAAATAAAATTTTTAAAAAGCCAGGATAATCACTGGGAAGAGACTAAAAAAACCTTAAAAGCTTATCACATATATAAAATGCTTGTTTTTTCCTTTCAACTATCCTCCTGATGTGATCTGTTTACTGTTTTCCAAGGCAGACATGGTGCATACTTCCTAAAAAAAGATACATTCTTTCTTTAAAAAGGTAAAAGCTCTACTTTAAGCACAGTGCCAGAAGGTAGTCAAAAGTCCAGCTACAAACTTGTGTTTAAGCGATTGTGTAAGAAACTTTATACTGACAACAATACTGAAACTGGGAACTGCTCATATACAGAGCATACTCATATACTTGCTTTCATTACTTAGGAAACATAAAAATTATCTTAAAGACCCTCACATTTTCACACATCCAGGTACTCACAAGTCTACTTGTGCAAAGACACTGAGCTTACTATTTAAGTCACTTTATCTGTTTTCCTGCAAAGAGAATGCTATTTTAGCATATTCTAACAACAAACATGAATCTTGCTTTAGGCTACTCAGCTATAAGCAACTGTTTGTCAGGGAAGACTGCTTGAATCAGCAGGATGGCAATAGTAGAACGAGTACCTAAGCTGAAGTCGGAGGTCTCCTTGTTGCTCAGAAGTTTCTTTGACAACACCCTACATTCTTTACTTTCAAAGTACTTATTCTTCTCACTCCATTAATTTTCAAATAGGCCTGGGAATTGCTAATCCATATGCATTTACTGCTCTTAATAAGAAGAAATAGGCATTAAGAATTTATTTTTTAAAAAAAATTTAAAATTAGGAATTAAAGCTGCTTAACCATTCTCAATTTGAAAGTCAAGTTTCAGAAAGATTAAAGCACTCCAGAACATGAGGCTGGTACAATCACAGCTCCTATCTCTTTTCCCATTAGCCTGTAATCTCTTACAGGCATTTCATCATGGCTATTAAATGAAGATACACACTTTCTTTTTTTGAGAAAATAGCCAAAGATCTTTAGTTCTGCTGAACCTGGATTTAACAGTCCCATCTGATAAACACAGAAGCTATAAAGGAACTTTCTATCCATGGAAAGGATAGCTTTATCTGAGTAGATGCAGGATTTCTCCCCTTTGTCTTTGAAGCTGGCAAAACTTAGTGCAGTTTATTTAATGTACTAGGAACTTTAGCCTTGAAGTCAGCATAATTAAAATCTGGGGTTCAAGTAAAATATTCAAACTATCAAGGTCCTTCATGAAAGAACATCTTTCATGAAAGATGTTATTCCATATTTTTCCAACATATTTCTGAAATCAGTGTATGCATGTACACAGAAATAAGACTACAAAACCATTCTTTAAATGCTTATAAGATAATGGTTTAAGCTCTCCAGTCTCCCTCCCCACCATTTTTATTATGATAACTAGCAAAGAATCATACAAAAAGACTTCAGTGTTTTTTGATATTCAATTGCAACGGTTTATAAAGGAGGAAAAGCCAAAATTCCAAGATTTTAATAATTCTTTCTACAAATTTTCAACACTTGAGTGCCACTGTTCTCTACACAACCTCTCAAGCAAACTGATTCTCACACTTAGATTCAGTCCTCTGCAGCCATCATATTCTGCTTCTCTTATTTCTGACACTGGTGTCTACCTTTCCTATGCTCCCTCTCTCCCTCCACTCCATATTTAATTTTGCTCCATTTTTGTTCTGCAAGCTGTACTCTTGCATCCCTTCCACCATCCAGATCCCCCACAAAGCTCCCTGCTTCAGAACTCACACCTTGGGAAGTGCAAACAGCATCTTCCAGCCACCTGTCAATCATAAACATCCTCCAAATGTTGTCTGCACACAACTTTGTAGGCAGTCTACAAAAACCAGAAGTGAGCATTACTTGCCAAACCAGCTCATTATTAAAGAAACCTCTCTCAATGGAATAACAGAACTGAGTGAATAAACTGAGTCAGCAGGGCTGAAAGACATGATATTCCCTTGCATGCTGCAAACTCAACTGCTGCCTCTGATATGATAAAAAAGGTTAAAGCTGCTCCCCACTGCACAGAACCTTCCAAAACACAAAGATGAGACACAATCCAGTCATGCCTCAAAATACTCATAGATACCATAATGTGCAATAAAACTTGAAGTAAAAGCAGGGACAAGAATGATATGGCCAGCCTTGAATGCTTTCCATCAGTAGCTCTTTTTCTACCTCTTGATAGATTCTCTGTCCTTGACAAGAAATTGCATTCCTTTGATTTGAGAAAAATTATTACAGAATCTTTAGGATACAATCAGAGATTCCCGTGCCCTCTTAAAAAAAACCAAACCAAACCAAACCAAACCAAACCAAACCAAACCAAACCAAACCAAACCAAACCAAACCAGAATTTAAAAACACATCTCAATTCAAACTGCAACTGCTAGAGGAATTTCCTTCATAATGTGATCACATATCTCACTTGGTGAAAGATCCTGGATTTAGACAATCTACCTTCTTTCATCTGTAGTTGCTATTTAATCACATTCCTGTTTTCTGAACTGGCATTAATAATGGCAGCACAGCTCTGGGACATTTTCAGTCATTTACCACTGTGAAGCCTGGCAAAACATGCTGTTTATGCTCTCTCTTAGCTGGTGACTATTGAGATAAGTATTGAATTTGAGTAACTGACAAAAATTTTGAGATTATGGTCAGCCAACCCTGTAAGCTGTATGTGCTTTTCACATAAATCTTGGATTTCTGCATCATTCCATCCATTTTAGAGACCTGGGTCCAAAATTTGTTGAGCTATTAGAAAATCACTATCAACAGAAACATTTATTCCCATAAGCCTAAAATGTATTCATTCACATCTGCAGGATGGGCTCCATGACTGAACTTTGTTACAGGTTCAACTTTACAACCAGTATGGATTCCTTCTTCTAGCTATGCTGTCACACACATTTGAGAATCAGATTTTTCACTCCCAATAATGTCGGAACAGAAAATACAGAGCTGTAACATATTTTACTACTAGATTAAGATGGTGTTGCCACCACCACACAGGCCACCAGACAATTTGTCCAAGGCTATGATCTGCAAGAAGACAATGACAGCATCAAGCAGCTGCATCCAGGAAGTCTCTTCTATCTCCAGCTGCACTTGCTAATAAAGCTAGATCATGATGACAGTGCACCCTGACTCAGCTGAGAAAACATACAGCACCTAGCCTGGCCCGAGGTGCACTACGGAGGGAATGTGAGGAATCCTAAATTCAAGACTAGCCTAAGGCAGGCTCCTGTAGAGATGTATGTTGAGAAAACAAACAGGGTAGGACAGAAGACTGAGGAGTAGAGGGAAAAGGAACCTTCAGCTGCCATATCACACCCCCTCCCCACGTCATGCAAACTGTGTTAATAACACAGTTACACAGCACTGAGCTCTAAGAGCTGACTCCCACAGCAGCAGTGTATGGCACACAGAGGAGTTGCTGCAAGCTGGAATTAGAGTTGCTGTGACTGGTAGAGCTATGTATACACAGCTACAGCTGTGTACCTGGGCACGTTTGTGTGCCAGACTAACCACTAAGATCCTTCAGGCTACTTCTCCTCCAAAACTCCACCTCAAAAATTTCTCCCCAACTCCATTGCTTCTAATGCTACAAGCCCACAAATAAAAACTGTGACAGCAAGTGGATAATTCCTTACTGCAAGATCTAATTGTGCTTACCAGAAGCTGAATGAAGCATTAAGCTATTTAGATATTTGCTGGTCCTAAAGCATATTTTAACACACTCAGTGGGTTATTCTGACTGTTACTTCTCTCCTAAAGTAAATTTACATAAACATTGCACTGGTCTTTCATTTACCCTTTTTTAGATGCAGGCCACTTTTTTTTTTTTTAATAAAATATGGATTTTTTTAAGAAGGTATGAAATAAAAGTGTCACTCAGGAAGCTTTAGTTTGGATTTGGTTGGCAAAAATACTTATTTCTACTATAGCACTCCCTCTCAAAAATAAACTGAGTCACAAAATACATGAAATAAACAAAAATAACAACCGTGTCTTCAGTCAGCCAGCCAGACTGCAAATCAGGACCACTAGAGCCTCAAAAATTACTAAAACATGGAGGTGTGTAATTATTTCCTAATGTTCTCCTAGAATCTGATTTTAAAACAATTCCCAATATGTGAAAAAAATAAAAAGAACATTCCTACAAGATGCAGAGAGAAAGAACCAGCTGGATTTAAAAAAACCCCAACATTTTACTGGTACCATTACCTTTTCCTTCTCTGCACATTTGTTAATCAGTCATGGAATCCCAACTGTGGGAGGTCTAAAAGGTCAAATACATCCAGCTTTCAACTTCAAAGTGGATATAATCACAAAGGCTTGTGGGGAAGGACTACTGGACAATCAGGGAATCCAGAACTGAGCCTAAGGCTGCAGCAGAGAGTGCTCTGGCTGCTTCAACTGCCCCATTTACATTCACAGCAGATGAACACATCCCAGGGAAACCTGTTTGTGCAGAACAAGCTTACATTACTTAAATATGATCTAGAGTGTCTTGCAAATTATTACAGTCTCATATAAATAGTGTTTAGATCATTACAAACATACTCCTTCAATTCTGTCTCAACTAAGCAATCCTTTTTTAAATGAGTTTACACTCAATTTAAATAATTGCAGTTTCCATTACAACTTTAAAAAACACCCACGGCATTCATTAGAAACCTTTAAATTAACATTTAAAATGAATTATTTCCTGAGCCTTATATTTTGGATTTTATCCACTCTGGTAATTTAATATCTCCTCTTCTGACAGAAAAAGTCCTATAACTATAGAAAATACACACAGATTTTCAAAACCAGTCAGAGTAGGCAAGGTGCTAAATAAGATACCTTTAAATAATTTAATCTGCAGAACCAAAGTTCTAGAAGCAGAGGGTCCCCTACACTCCCCCACTTCCTGGTGGCTGGCTGCCTGGCTTGTGAGCATCAAAAAAACTTTGAAAAGCTAACCAATAAACAGAATGTTTTGAAGTTTGCATCAATTCCTGAAGTATTTGCCAGAATGTGATGGGCTTATGACACGCCTAATTAAACAGTGATTTGTTTATTCACTCACAAGAGAGTGACACAAAAAGTGCATTTTAACTAACTCATTTAAAAAATGGCAAATAACCTCAGCTTCTCACTCAAGCTGTTGGCAGCTACAACCAGAAAAACAGAAGCATCAAAGGCAAAATCAAAACTAAATTAGAAGCATTAACTGAGATCTTGATTGATTAATGCTTTGCACAATTCAAACTAAAGACAAATTTGAGTAAGAGCTTTCAGTTAAGTGTAAGAACAATGGAATGGAAGAAGAAAACAAAACCATGATCCATACAAAAACAGAAGACAAAAGAAACCTAAAATGTGTCAAGGCAGTTAAAAGATCTTTTAGGCAGAATATAAGTAACAGCCATTATGAACAGCATGAGCATCATACAGACATTTCTTAGCTTGCAAACTGAAACAGAAGTGTTGGTTTACACTACTGACCATGCTTTTTTCTGAAGAAAAAATGGATTTGCACACCAGTTACTTAATGGCTTAATATAAGCCTAGCCAATATATTTTATAGGGGAAAATACTTCCTAGGTGCCCAAAGGAACTCGGAAGCAACTGAGTCCTGTTATATGACAAATAAGCCTGAATTCCCATCTGTAGGAAGTTTATCACACAAGCTATCCATAATTATTTGCAAAGGAAAGTTATCATCAGGAAACTTGGCTCATGCTGTTTCTGATCAAAGCATGTTTTTCATGCTTGTGTTGTTTGATCAAGCCATTAAGTCATGTTGCTGCTTAGATATTTCTACTACTTCATCAAAAACTAAAAACTGAACTGCTGGCATTTAAATCTGTGCGAGGATCAATAATTATCTGGTAGACTTTTCTCCAGTTGAACGCTTTCATTCCTCAACATCTCTCAGGAACTCCCACCCTTGAAAAGAGAATGAGGAGTAGAAGAAGAGGAAGAAGAAGGCAAAGCTGTAGTTGCCTCAGACTCTGGACTTCTGTGAGTTCACCTGCCACATGTGAAGCAGATATTGATAGAGAAGCTGCAACATTTTCTCCTTTATATGTAGAACTATGGAAGCAGCTGGAGAGAGTGTATGTCTACCATGTAGATATCCATAACAGTGGAGAAACAGATACAGCAGACAATTGCTATACTACAGTGTTATATGTCTCTGTGACCCTGGACATTCAGGAGAAAGACTTCAGGAGTTTCCAAGGTATGAAAGTAAGTTTCAGGAAAAGGAAGAAGAAAAAGGATCAACCACCTACAGGAAAAGTTACAGACACAAAACTGAGTAGACTGTAGTGTAAATTCAGTAGTGAGTTTAAAGGGTTTTTTCCATTGTTATTTTTGATGTTTTATCTTTCTCAAAATAAACAGCGAAAACCCACTTAAGATGCACATTCATTCTCTCTGAAACTATTTCCTCCTTGAGATTTTATCTCAGTAGAAATATGCTTACTGGCTGAAAGAGTAAAAGATTAAGCAACACACAAAAAAGAGAACACCCAAGCCTATTTACAAAGTTGCAAATGGATGTCACTAAAATAAAAACCAAGCAATACTAATGATAAAAAGTCAAAGCAGTTTTGTTTTACTGACTTCTGATTTAGGGAGAAAAATGCACACCCAGAGGGGAAATACTTCTCCTGTTATTATTAACCAAAGCACGGTAACATGCACATACACACAAATATTTGAGTAGCCAATAAAAAGCACTTAAGAAGCAAACAGAAGCAGTGTAGAAAGAAAGTACAAATATAGAGGTAAGAGACAGCTGGTGTTTACAATTAAAAACACTAAACATTTAATGTTTCAAGAATTAATAAATTACTTCCAGAAGCAAACCCACAAATTTCTTCAAAAAGAATTGTTTTGTACTCTATCCACTTTCACATACAGAGGTGACCCAAAAATATAAATCTGGAGACTGAACTATAGTGTAAAGTACTTGTCCAAAGAATGACCGACCAAATAGGTAAGGAAACAGCAAGTTATTTTTTTAAGAGCTAAACTGCAGAGCAAGGACACAATGATGTCTTAGAAAATCCATTAAAGGGTACTGTGTGTACTAAAGATTGAACTCAGATTTCGCCCTTCCAAGTAGATAAAAAGCTTCCCCATGGTATCAAACATGGCAGAGGACATGTCTGAAGAAAGAGATAGATAATTCCAGGATTAAGGTTAAAAAAAAACCCAAAGAAAAACAAACCACACCACCCTTTGTGTATAAATGGTGTATTTCACCAATAATTTCATTTTTTTTTTCCAATACTTCGCTAATCCCTGAGAAGTGTCATTTGTGTAATTTTATGAAGACAAACATCCAAAAGTACAGACCTGGTCAGAAGTGAGAGGTGGCTCATTATGGACTCATGTTACATGGGACTTTCCAAGTCTGAACTATGGCTCCTGACTGAATCGCAACATACTTGTATCTATCAGTCTCAAAATCTGGCACACAAAAATACAGCCCATGAGAGCAAACAACACATTTGCAGACTATAATTTAAGATGTGAACAGTCTCTCTTGTGTCCAAAACATTAGCTTCCTCTTTGCTCACATATTTCTACACTGATCCTGGAAACTTATAGCTCTCTTTCATATGATGAGCTAAAAAAAAAAATACAGGAATAACCAAAAGATCAAATATACTTATGTAAAAGATGCTAAACCTTCAGCTGCACTGCAGTAAATGAAGGCGTCCTAGCTGTTAGGTAGACAGAACTAGAAATGAAGAGAAGGTAATAGAAGTTCTAGTATTTATTTATCTTCTCTTTAACATACCAAAAACATTTGCTTAATTTCTTGGAACTTGTGGGATGGATGAGCCTAATTACCAGCTTTATAAACAAACACAACTTCTGGTATGAAAATAAAAACGCTATCAGGAAAAACACACCCAAAAGAATTCTCAGAAAATGGAAGAATACTGAAAGAAACTTGCTTGATCTGAAATAAAGATTTTTTTCTCCCTGTTACAAATACAAATCTTTATATTATTTCAGTTCAGCTGACCAGGGCTGCTTTCTCCCATCTCCCTTTTTGCTCCAAGAGCTTTGACTCTTGCTTCTACATATAAAGACACAAGGAAATGCTTAGAAATCAGAAGACTTGTTTTTTACTCTTTTGTCATAACATTCAGAAAAGCTAGCACATAAACCAAATCATTTTCACTGGTAGCACTGTCAGACATCTGACCAGACTGCCAAGAGAGACTGAATACTTTCCCTGTAAGTTTTCTTGACCTATGGATCAAAGCCCTAGGCAACCCCATCTAAAATCAGTGTTGGACATGTTTTCTGCAGGAATTTGTACCAGATGATCTTAGGAGGTCCTATGGAATCACTCTATGAAAGTGCAGCCCTTGGCTCCTTCAGAAAGCCTCTCTACAGATCTCCAGAGCAATTGTGCTGGCTACAGTTCCTGGATGACAACAAGCAGTATTCCTCTGTCATTTCATTTTTCTTCCCCACTGCCTTTCTAGACCCACCTATTGTCTCTTAAATAGTGTAAGATCTTTCAAGCTTCCGTTTGTTCTTCATTTGCATGTCTGCACTTGCAGTCCTGGATTTGTAGCTAAGGCTTCCAGAAATTACAGAAGAAATAAAATAAAAACTAAAGTAAAAAACAAGAAAATGACTGAGTATCAATCTCCAGTTTAAGGACTGCAAAGTAAAGATTCACTTGAATTACAACATCACTTGTTAGTTTTGTAGTAGTTAGGAAAAACTAATGTAAAGACTAAACCCTAATGGAATTCACCAAACAGATACAGCAGGTCCATATAGACTTTCCATATTACTGTAATATGCTCATTATTGAAATTGTAGGAGAACGTGGAAGGAAAAAAAACCCAACAAAACAAAATTCAATTTTTTACAGACTAAGCAGATTTACTGTTGAGATTAACTAGATATTGTTACTGATATTGATACTGTTGAGTTTAACTAGATATCCAGTTGAGAGGAAGGAAAGGAGTAATTTCAAATCACCAGTATTCAGGTAGTGCAACTGACAAGAGAAACAGCCATTAGATTCTATAAGAGAGAGAGAGAGGAGAAAAATCTTTTTGCTCAACTGGGTATCTGTTTAATGCAGATATTCTTTTAGTTACTTGCTACTCTTTGCCAGGATAAACACAGGCATAACTCACCTACTAAACTCAGAGTAACTCACACTACATCCTTCACCTGCCACGCCAAGATGGAAAAAGCAGCCAGAGCTGCCCCCATCACTTTCCAGTTACCTATTTCTCACTGGCACACTGCTCTTTTTACCACTTTTCTCCTCTGACAAAGCCCGTTCGTAGCTCTGCAGGCGAGCTGTGGACACTGGTGCGTCATTGCAGCAGAACAGAAGGAGTAGGAGGTGGAAGAGGCCATCTGAACACCCCGGCCATTCGTCCCCCCTCCAGCTGCCGGGCTGCTTACGAGGTCGCTCCGAGGAGCCTCCTGGTAGTCGGCGGGGAAGCAGGACAGGGAGCTCTCCGGGGGCTGCCGCGGGGGCTGCGCGTACTGCCGGAACGTGGCGCTCTTCGGAGTCCAGCGGAACAGGTTGATGGACTCGCGGACACAACGCTCGATATCGATCTCTGGGAGGGGTTCAAAGGAAAAGCAAGACATGCAAGAGCAAAATCAAGTCAGTAAAGGCATTAAAAGTAAAGTATAAAGTCAGTTAAGTACAAAAGTAACCCAGCTATGACACTACTAAATATACATATACCCGTTTATACCTTTGTCTGTCTCTCCATACCTTGATCAATGAAATGTAGATTTCAAAAGCATTTTCCCATTCAAAAAGAAAAGCATTCAAGTGGGCTTTTTATTAAAAACTAGTAAAGACACTTGATGAATTAATTTGATCTGTTTAAGGGAAGTGTATCAGAACTTTAACTGATGCAAAGTCAGGACAACAACTGGAACCTAGTCACTGTAAGGCATTTTAGTCTTTACCAGTCCAGCTATTGACTATTCAGTGCAAATTTGTGCATTTTAAAGAAAGCAGATTTCATGAAGTGTACAGATATCAGGAGCTTTTGGATCAACTGATTTTGTTTGTTAGTTAAATCCTACTAAGAGCCAGACTGAAATCTTTCAGCTACTGAATTTTGCATGGCCTGCCATTTTGACATATTATCTGTTTGCTGGAAAATAAGAGTTTTCAACAAAACTAAGAGTTTTAATTTGTTCTTGATGAGAAATATAGAGGATTGTTTTAGAGATTTTAGAAAAAATTTTAAGCAAACAAACAAAGTCTAAAACCCAATCAGACCTTTCCAGTGAACTATCCTGTCTGAAAGAGTGAAGTGCCATTGTGATAATATATTACTCAACTTGAAAAGAAAGCTGACATGTATGAAATGAGAAACATCCTAAAATGAGATGTGGTCAATCAAAAAAAAGGAAAGTAGAATGAAATACATATGTAAAAGAAAAAAAGTAAACTTACTTGAAATATATTTTTCGCAAAACTAAGTATCCTGCATGTATCTATCACCTAACAAGATCTAACATCAAAGTAATTTACCATTTCACCACAATACAAGGACTGGTTAGTTTTGCACTACCTCCTGTATTGTGGTCTCATGAAGAGAAAAACTATTGTAGCTTGCATTTTATGACAAAACTGCTGTGGTGCGACAGACAAAACAGCAGGGATATCAGCACTTCTGCCTGTCCCAAGATCTTGTATGATTCATTACAACAGTCAAAACTTAGATTAAAGCATCAGCTTCTATGAAGAAAACAGAGGCACTGTAGCCAGGCTTTATCTGTATATCTCAAACAGATTTGATGCCTTGCCATCAATCTGGGAGCTACTCCAGAAGCCTCAGTCATCAGCAGGGTGGTGAGCAGAAGAACCTGAAATCAAAGCTTGGGGCAGAATAATATAGTTGGATGAGATTACTCACTGTTTAAAATCTGGAAGAAGTGATCTATTACTCTTCCATTCAAAAAGCTGTCTGTATTCAGGTAGGATACAATCTGCAGCAGATGCTTTAATTCCATCAATGAAAACATGCTTATGTGCTATCTTGCTTCTAAAATTCTGAAAAGTCTGAGAGCAAAATTGTGGCTTACCCAATTTTAATTCTAGCTCTAAAATCCTTTTTGTGGATGTATGAAAGTAAATCACATTTTTCCCTTAAAATATCAGGTTCCTATTTGCTTGGTATAATAGGTGTCAAAGACAAATGGACTATCTGATGTCTCAACGGTAGCTAACAATTTTTTATTTTGACAATACTGTAATAGAAGGCTGTTATTCAGCATCATTCCCAAGGAAAATCCACACAACTGGAGAATTTTACACAATTCCTAAATTCAGGCAAAGAGAGGAAATGCCTTTTACTGGTTATTATTCCTCAAGCTCAAAAAACCCCCAAAGTACCGTTATTACAATTGTACTTTTCTCTACATTTCTGAAAACTCATCTTATTTATAAAAAGTTGAAAATTTCAGTTCGAGAATGTAGTACAATTATAGTGGGGCTGTGATTTCTTTCTTTTTTTCTTTTTTTTTTT